>CAMZMU010000102.1:8220748-8649787 GCA_947311845.1 Poa pratensis
ATCTAGAATGCAAAGGGTGCGGGAGAGATCTTTTTCATTATCTACAAAACAGAGCTATGTGTATGAACAAACATGTGATCATGCACAAATAAGCTTAATAATTGTCTGAGTAATCCTTGTATGTAATAGTTTAACGCAAAATCTAATTATTGCCGGGGCACGTCCTTGTCTTACACGGTGCTCACATCTCGCGCGCGTCGGATTGTGATCGAGCGGCTAGGACGAAGCGGCGCAAGCGACAAAAAGACGACAGCTCTCCTTTCCGCTCGTCCCCATCCCCTCTCCTCTCTGACCCGCATCGCTCTCCTCTCTCCCCCGCATCGGCGCATCGCTCTTCAACTCCTCGCCGGCGAGCGGTCCGCCGGGAAGCCGCGGGGCGGTTGCCGTGGTTGGTTCGAGCAGTGGTGGAGGAGCGTCGACGGCGCGGACGCTCGGATCGACGGCGGCGGGGTTCCTTGTCAGGGAGAATGGGAGATGGATGGCGGCGGGGTCCCCCAGGCGGACACGGTTGGCGGCCGAGTTCGACTGGTGGACAGGTTCTTCCGGGGCGCGAGACGTACGCGGGACAGCGGGAGGAGGTGGTCGTCGTGGGCCTGCGGCGGCGCGGGGCGAAGGTGGAGGTACTGTGTCTGTGTGCCGACACTGAGGCACTCGTGCGGCGGATGCAGGCATCCGGGTAAATGTAGTTGTTGGCTGTGTCGCAATGGATGGCGAGGGTGCTCATCTGCCTGGAGACGAGCTCATGCCCATGAGCAGGAACAGTGGCCAGTGGCGGCCACCGACGGCCAGAGCACCTCGCCAGAAAGGTGTGCATGCTTCTCATAGTTCTCCCTGCTTGTCTCCTTTTGACAGTTGCGTTTTGCACTTTTGCCCCAGTTTGGTTCTGGTTAAAGTAGTATTCTGTTATCCTGAAAGCAAGAAACAGAGTGAGCTGCGTTTTTATCTCCTGCAAGTATCATGCGTACTTAGTTGCAGTAGCCAGTAATTTTGTGTAAGTTAATTTACTAATACACCAAAAGTAATATTGCCTAATTATTATTTTGAAACTGCATTTACATCACCAAGTTCTGATGCAAGTTTTCATGAGAAAATGTGTATAAGTGCCACTAAGGTAAATGTTGTACTTCTGCAGTTTGATAATGTAGGTTATCTGAAGGTTTTGTCGGCTCAGAATGTAGTTTTAGTTCTCAGTGAGTCATGCTTTCAGCCGCCTTTTCACGATATATGTAGGGTGTAGTTTTCTTAAAACTGTGTAGTATTAGTTATTCCACCAGAGTTGTCCCGTGTGGATAGTGAAGATTTCTACATGCATAGTAAATAAAACATCCATGTTTTGCATGATGTAATAATTGGAGAGTACAGGGTGTCTCTGAATGATTTTGATCCCCTGAATTCAGTTTTTGGTTGGAAAATATGGTACCGACGGTAAGAACCTTCCTGCACATCATTTTGTTGTCGTACACGTATGCATATCCTGATTTTGCACTTGATTTTGCTAGCAATGTAAGTTATCACATATTCATATATAATGGATGTACTTATCACAGATTTTTTGCATTTGGTAGCATGTAAGTTATGACAGATTTTGCTATCATGTAAGTTTATTGGTATATGGGGAGCAATTGCCTGATTTACTTTTGCAAACTTGATTGGGTCAGATATAGTTCTCATACATTATTTGATGTAGTTCTCATAAAACAATGTTAACGTCTCTGGTTTGCAAATTATATTTGGCAGCATGTAAGTTATCAAAAATTGTGGATGTAAGTGCCACTGATACTGGATGTTATTCAGTCTGGATTTGGTGGGCTGTAAGCTATCACATAGAGTGGGTGTAGGGTTCATTTTGTACACTGGATGTTTTTCAATCTAGATTTGGGTGGCTGTAGTTTTAATTCAATATTGGATGTATTTTAGAGTCATTTTCTATCATCATAAATGCTTTGGTTGTTACATAGATGTTGTTTCTTCCTCATAAATAGGATGATTTTTATGTTTGTTGCAACTTTTTGATTATGCAATCTGAAAATGGTAGAATTTAGTTTCCATTGTAATTACAATGTAATTTCAGATGCGTTGTACATCCAATATTTAGTCATAGATAATGTAGTTTCACATGTATTTCATTTTTAATGTCACGTGGATGTAATTTTTACTAGGTAAATCCGATGTATAGTTTAGCCTCATGTATTTTGATGTATAAATTACATATGTCCTTTGTATAGATGCACTTTTCTGAATTTTTAAATGTAGTTTACTTGTGTGTTCATGGTTTTTTCTCGTTTTTGCAAGGGGTATTTTTTAGGCTAAAGAAAATGTACAAAATAAAATTTAGCTTTCTCATAATCTTTACACATTTGTTGAACAGAAATCCAATGGCGTATGTCGAAGAGTCTTGGAGGCTTTTGGTTTCACAGTATGTGTTGGACCATCTTAGGCTCCAACCAGGTCAATCAACTATGTTTTCTTGGTCAGTGTGGTCAGCACTAGTTTTGAACCTGCACCACAAAGGATCTCCACCGCTTTTCACCTTTTAAAGTCGTTGGTGTCTAGTGGTGTCACTATTGCTGTCAACCAGACTACGCAGGCTCAACTTATAGTTAGATGCACATATGTGAATACTGACATAAATGTCTTTCTGTTACAGCTAACACATATCTGGATGTAATTTTCACATATATTGATGTCATTTGCACAGGCGACAGCTTAAATCTGTGGAGGAATCAGGACAAACAACAGGAAATTCATCTGCTGGTATCATCAAGGGGACAAGTTGCATCCGGAGATACGTTACATATGAATTTCTGTTTATACAATCGGATACAAAAACAAATATTTTTACTAACATATATGTTTGCCACTTTGTTACAGTTAACAAACCATGGGGGTCTACACTTCAAGGAAGCAGAAAATTTAGGAAGTACCTAAGAAAGTACATTCAGTTTTACTTAACCGTCCACAAAACGACATGTTTCGTTCAGTTTTGTGCATCTTCAGTGTGGTTCGAGTGTGGTTCCAGTGAGGGTGCTACACTCTGTGTATCTGATACGTCCAAAACGTATCTATAATTTTTGATTGTTTCATGCCATTTTTATGCTTTTAGCACTTGTTTTATATTAAGTTTATTATTTATTTGGACTAACCTACTAATAGTTGCAAAAGTGCACAATGTTCTTGTTTTACTCTTTGATGTGTAGAAATTATCAAGAATACAAGAGGAAACCTTGTTGGAGTCGAATTGGGACTTTCCTGAAATCTGTCTGAGAACTTTTTACGAAGATTGCCAGTTTGACCCTCGAAGATGACGTTAATGGAGACCTGGCTGTTACGAAAGTTGTCACAATTTTCCATACGAAGATTTTAAGCCCGAGATCAGCCCAATCGGAGTTCGGACGCGGCCTGTAGGCCCGTTTTGGTGGAACCCTAAAAGGGGGTGACGGAAATCCGAGAAGATATATAAAGGGAGGAAACCTAATTCGTGGAGGACTCCTCCACCCACGAATTTCAGCCACCAAAAGCCACGTTTTTGCCTCCCCCATGGATCCCATCTCCATGGGGGAGGGCTCCCAAGAAGCCATGAAGGAGGGAGGCTAAGGGGCGGCGCTCCCCAAGCTTGCCGGCGGCGGGGAAAGGAGTTCCCCGCACCGCCGGCGCCGCCGCCGCCGCCCTGCGCCCCGCTGCCCTCTCCGCCGTCTTCACCGCCATCTCCATCACCATCTCCTCCTTGTATTCAGTGGTTCATCCTCCCAAAACCTCTGTACCGTCCTATGTAAACATGGTGTTTGATGCTATAATATTTATCCTATGATTTACATCATGTTTCCGTAGTTTATTTGTCTTTTGATTGCTTAATTGAATGCATGAGGTTCATTAGAGTTGTATGTCTATATGGTGCTGTCCTTTGGTGTCCATTATATTTGTGCGCGCATGGATCAAACACCCTAGGGTTGGTAGTATTTGTAACGAAGCGGGGGAAGTTCTGCCGGAGTGACAGAAACCTGAGAACGCGAACCGATTAGTTGCACGTATGGGAGTAAGAGGACCTTGAACTTAAGGCTATGGTTGGGGAAACCTTAATGCATTGTTAGTATTTGCGGATGCTTGCTAACAATCCAATCATATAGTACTTGTAATCCCAAGTAGTGGAGTGCATGTATATTTAGCCTCTCCCACATAGAAAACTGCATCGAAGACAATGAACCAAGTACCTTCACTAATTAATCTTGGACAAAGCCACCACAATTACCACCACTTTTCCACACTCATGGTACTGTTAGTATATGGTTACTTAGTGTATTTTATTGCTGCAGCACTAACATTTACTTTCTTGTATTTATTATCTTGCAAAACTACCTCTCATACCCGTATTGCTACCGTAGTTTTATTTCTAGATAATGCAAACGTTTAGTGTGCGTAGAGTTGTATCAGTGGTTGATAGAACTTGAGAGAATACTTATCCTACCTTTAGCTCCTCGTTGGGTTCGACACTCTTACTTATCGAAAAGGCTACACGCGATCCCCTATACTTGTGGGTTATCAAGACCTTTTCTGGCGCCGTTGCCGGGGAGCCATAGCGTAGGTTAATGTTCTTGTGTGCACTTGTTTGCTTTATCTCTAAGTAGTTTTTATTTTCAGTATTAAGTTGTTCTTTATCTTACTATGGATAGGGAATGCGAATTACAAAAAAAATTAGGTGTAGTTGTTATCTAAAAACGTTTTCAAAAAGAAAAGTGATTGGAAAGATGAGTAATGGTTAAATGGGGGTCGACCTTGAACACTTGTGTTCATGCCTATGAAACCAAAACAAATCTTTCCATGGAAGCTTTTCATTAAAAACATGTAAATATTGTAAATATTGTGTATATACCTCTGTACATAAAAATAAAATGCTAATTATAGTCTTTAGTTAATTGAAAGTTGATAGTTTTACTTTGCTGTCCAGAAACAGATTTTCTGTGCTCCACCGTATTAAATGTTTAAAATCACCAGAACGTGATCTTGATCTGAAATTTCTTGAGTGCAAAGTGATGCTTATTAGCTTTCTTTCATTAGACTAACTTTTTCTGATTTAAGGTACGTAGATAGGTCGAAAAATTCGATCTTTACTGACTGTTCTGTTTAGACAGATTTTGTGCTTCTCTGTAAATAAAATCGTGATAAATCTCAGAATAGTATTTTGACTTGAAAATTTTTGTGCATAAACCTGAGATTATTATCTTTCTTTCATTAGACTAAAGTTTTTCGATTTGAGCTACTTAACTATCTCGTTGAATGCCATCTTTACGGACTGTTCAGTTTTGACAGATTTCTTTGTTTATTCAATATTGTACTTGGTGTTGTTAGTTTCATTAGTTTTTCGACGGACAACGGAAATCATGAACACCTTAGTATATACAGTGGCTAATGTTGAGTAAAAATTATAAAACTTGTCAATGCTTGAACATGAGTGGATTTTATTTAATGAGTACTAACCCTACTAATGAGTTTTGTGAAGTTTTATGTGGATGTAGCTTATAAGATCTAATCAATATGGTGATATGAGATGAATAAGAAGACGCAAGAGCTCAAGCTTGGGGATGTGTAGGTGCATCCCAAGAACATATTCAAGAAGATACAATCATCTAAGCTTGGGGATGCCCGAGTCATCCCCCTATTCATCAACTAACATGAGGTTGTCTCGTTCATACTCTATATTACCCGTCCACATGATATGTATTGTCTTAACTTGTATTATAATTGCTTTTATATGTCTTGGTTTTACCTTCTTTAGTTTTATTAGGCTCTTATTTGGTTTCGATTGCTTCTTTACTTTCACTTATAAATTCAAAATAACAAAAATATTTTCTTTTGTTTTGCTTCTTTGTTTGGTTCTTTATTTGGTTTTACTTTTGATTTTTTTTAGAGTTTTCCTTGCTGTAGCTAGCATGTTTAGGTCTTGCTTAGCCTCTGGTTTTTAGTTTATCAAAAATAAAGTACCAAGTTTTATCCATTTAGCTTAGTTGATACATATGTAAAAAGTGATTTTCTGTTTTCGGTATCTACTGCTTATTGCGCGATTTTTCATATTTTACTGGAAGCTCTAAAAATCACGAAAAAATTACTGATGTTGTAGCACCTAATCCTCTGCATGTACAAAAATTGGCTAAAATTTCGGGCATGTTTAAGTGCACCTAAAAATTGCGTTTTCCAGCTGCTGTTTTTCTGGACAGATTCTGACTTTTGTTGCAAGAGTGGCCTCTTTTCGTTTTCATTTGATTTTTAATGGTTCTTACCTTTCATTTATAAGTTGGCCATTTAAGCAACCTTTCTGTAACTTAAAAACAAAATTTTATTTGGTTTAATAGCAGCACTTGGGAAATATTATCTATTGTACTAATGTCTAACCGCAGAAAAGAATGGGAAAGTTTTTGTGTTGAAGTTTTTTCACAGAGAATGAAGGAACACCAAACTATGGAATATTGAAGAATTACCAAAGTCATAAGCTTGGGGATGTCCCCGCATCCCTCTTCATCAATAACCCCTCGGTTTGCAAACCTTTAAACTTTGTTTTTTGAGCAACATATGAACTTAACTAAACTTGAAGCGGCTGTATTTTATTATCTATTTATCTTAGCATCAAACACCAGTTACATTAATAAGTGGATCGTCACATATTTTATTTATCCTCTGTTTCAATGTTTACTTGGTTAATGTACTTGTTAAACTTAAAAATGATGTGTGAATGATATTGTTTAGTAGTTTATGTTTTCTTATGGTTGGTCTCAACTAGCTAATAGTGCATATTATGTTATAGATATTTACATGCATTGTTCTTTTCGTAAAACGGTATGGCAGGGGTATCCTCCTCTGAATCATTCACTTGAATCGACTTGGCACATGCTCACACATGTTATGACTGAAAAATAAAAGTCAATTAAGCCTTGATGATCTATTTTGCCTCAGAGTTTTAGTATCGTTTTTATGCCTCCGTTAATTTTATTTTGTCGCAAGCATGATTATGACCGTTATCGCTCTCGTGGTTGTCGCTTCCCAGTCTATTGCTAGCCTTCACTTGTACTGAGCGGGAATGCTGCTCGTGCATCCAAATCCTTAAAACCAAGTTATCCCAAAGAGTCCACCAAAAATTCCTATATGTGGTATTTCCTTGCCACTCCAAGTAAATTTTTCATGTGCTACCTTTAAATTATTCAAAATATTATTCCCTTTTTGTGTCAATGTTTACTAGCTCATGAGGAATTAGTGTGGTTATTCTTTATTCTATTTGTCAAATGGACTTTTACACCTGGACTAGTGGCATATACATCCGCTTATCCAATAACTTGCAAAAAGAGCTGGCAACGGGGTGCCCAGTCCCAATTAATTACAACTTTAACCATTAATTCTCTTCACACTTTTGCCCTGATTCATCAGTAAGCAATGACAAACAGTGAAATACCTGCATGTGTGTAAACCAAAGAGAAAGAGGGATGATCTGCCTTACTGGTAGAAATAACGTCCTTCATGGGAGCCGCTCTTAAAAGTCCGTTTGACAGGTAGAATACTGTTCTCACCCGCTACCATTCGTTGACAATTAACAAACACCTCTCAAAAATAGATACTCCTCCATGGTATGTGATTGATGGAAGGCACCCGAGGATTCGGTTAGCCATGGCTTGTGTTAGCAAGGTTGGGAGGAGTATCAAATATTTTATGCAATCTCTATATGTTTTCAAAATCCTAAAAGCTCTAGCACATGACTTAATCCCTGCTTCCCTCTGCGAAGGGCCTTTCTTTTACTTTTATGTTGAGTCACCATCCTTTCTTTGAGCACTTCTTCGAGAGCATAGCTGTCGTTCTTAGTGTAATGTGCTTGTCCCAGAATACGATTAATTGAGGTATAACTATGATGCTTTTATCTTTGATATCTCTATATCTAGTCTTCACTTGAACTTCAGAGGTGCCTTGGCATTTATGTTTTGCCCTTCAAATTAAGGCAAGCGAGATACCATTTTGTCATATCTTTTTACGAACATTGCAATCTTGTTGATGTTTAGAAATTTCATGTTATGAGCTCTTAGTTCGTTGATACTTTTCATTAGGAAACATGATTGCTAAGTTTTATTATCCATACATCATGCAATTGTTAAAGACCTGATCATAGCATTTACAATCAAAAATTATTTTGTTATCATTTACCTACTCGAGGACGAGCAGGAATTAAGCTTGGGGATGTTGATACGTCCAAAACGTATCTATAATTTTTGATTGTTTCATGCCATTTTTATGCTTTTAGCACTTGTTTTATATTAAGTTTATTATTTATTTGGACTAACCTACTAATAGTTGCAAAAGTGCACAATGTTCTTGTTTTACTCTTTGATGTGTAGAAATTATCAAGAATACAAGAGGAAACCTTGTTGGAGTCGAATTGGGACTTTCCTGAAATCTGTCTGAGAACTTTTTACGAAGATTGCCAGTTTGACCCTCGAAGATGACGTTATATGGAGACCTGGCTGTTACGAAAGTTGTCACAATTTTCCATACGAAGATTTTAAGCCCGAGATCAGCCCAATCGGAGTTCGGACGCGGCCTGTAGGCCCGTTTTGGTGGAACCCTAAAAGGGGGTGACGGAAATCCGAGAAGATATATAAAGGGAGGAAACCTAATTCGTGGAGGACTCCTCCACCCACGAATTTCAGCCACCAAAAGCCACGTTTTTGCCTCCCCCATGGATCCCATCTCCATGGGGGAGGGCTCCCAAGAAGCCATGAAGGAGGGAGGCTAAGGGGCGGCGCTCCCCATGATGCCGGCGGCGGGGAAGGAGTTCCCCGCGCCGCCGGCGCCGCCGCCGCCGCCCTGCGCTCCTCGCTGCCCTCTCCGCCGTCTTCACCGCCATCTCCATCACCATCTCCTCCTTGTATTCAGTGGTTCATCCTCCCACAAACCTCTGTACCGTCCTATGTAAACATGGTGTTTGATGCTATAATATTTATCCTATGATTTACATCATGTTTCCGTAGTTTATTTGTCTTTTGATTGCTTAATTGAATGCATGAGGTTCATTAGAGTTGTATGTCTATATGGTGCTGTCCTTTGGTGTCCATTATATTTGTGCGCGCATGGATCAAACACCCTAGGGTTGGTAGTATTTGTAACGAAGCGGGGGAAGTTCTGCCGGAGTGACAGAAACCTGAGAACGCGAACCGATTAGTTGCACGTATGGGAGTAAGAGGACCTTGAACTTAAGGCTATGGTTGGGGAAACCTTAATGCATTGTTAGTATTTGCGGATGCTGCTAACAATCCAATCATATAGTACTTGTAATCCCAAGTAGTGGAGTGCATGTATATTTAGCCTCTCCCACATAGAAAACTGCATCGAAGACAATGAACCAAGTACCTTCACTAATTAATCTTGGACAAAGCCACCACAATTACCACCACTTTTCCACACTCATGGTACTGTTAGTATATGGTTACTTAGTGTATTTTATTGCTGCAGCACTAACATTTACTTTCTTGTATTTATTATCTTGCAAAACTACCTCTCATACCCGTATTGCTACCGTAGTTTTATTTTCTAGATAATGCAAACGTTTAGTGTGCGTAGAGTTGTATCAGTGGTTGATAGAACTTGAGAGAATACTTATCCTACCTTTAGCTCCTCGTTGGGTTCGACACTCTTACTTATCGAAAAGGCTACACGCGATCCCCTATACTTGTGGGTTATCAGTATCTCTCCTGTTGTTTTTTCTGCCACGCACATTCCTGTGAGACATGGTGTTGACAGCAATTTTTATCCAAATAGTACATGCATGCTACTGCGTTTCTTCGAAATTGGACATACGATTTATATCCTGAGAATCCATTGAATTACTGTTACATCTAACTTGATGAATAATCATGTGTTGTTTCCCTGGTTTGAATCTCGATAATCTGTTCTATACCAGGATGTATTTTTTTGCAGAAGCAAGCTTTAACCTCGTAATTCCTGATGCTTATTTTAATTTTGGTGTGCCTGCTGGAGTGCGCTTCTCCGAATCTTTTCCCTTGTTCAATTGCATGTAATTTCTGCTGTAGCTAGTCCTGCCTCACATGAGTTTTTCCTGGCACGAGGAAGAAGGTAGGGAGATCTCCTGGACTTTTTGTTACAGCAGGGTCTGTTTGGACCAGAAACGCACCGTCCCGCACGTGACGGGTGCTCCCACGCCAAAAACTAAGCAGGAAAGTGGTCCTGTGGCCACATTTCTCTTTTGGTAATCTGTCGCTATCAGTTCATGGGGCCACTTTCCTTTTCCGGTAAATTGCAGTTTCCAACAGGGGGCACTCTGTAAGACTAAACAGTGCCCGGGCACTGTGTAGCCACGTCCATAGTTTAATTGAACATTGGTCTATTCATGAATAATTCTCGTTTCTATTAATAACTGCAGGAAAACATGTGTGACATTGTTCCGCGAGACTTTGAGGAGCTCGATCTTGATGGAAGTAATTACTTGGAATGGGCACTCGATGCTAAAACCAACTTAGCAGCGAAAGGTCTCCTTGAGACTATTGTTCCCACGGCCAAGTGTACTGGCGCTGAAAAGGCGCAGGCTACGGCCTATCTACGACACCATCTAAACCAAGACCTTAAGAATTTTCTCACTGAACAGGATCCATTTTGTGATGTGGCAGTTCTTGAAGGACAAGTTCTACGGTCCAGCGCAGGAGGACATTATCACATCTGAAGCGCGCGATGCTTGGGTGAACTTGCACTTCTCACACTTTGAGGATGTGGGTGCGTCTAATTCAGCTCTCCATCGGGTAGCCTCTCAACTGAAACTCTGTGGAGGTGAGATCACGGAGAATGACATGATAGAGAAGACTTTGTCCACAATGCATCCAAGGAACCTTCAGCTCCACCGGCAGTATAGGGCGGCGAAGTATGATAAGTACAATGATCTGCTTTCGACGTTGAAAATGGATGAACGGAGCAAGCTGCTGCGGATGAAATATCATTAAGTTCAAGTATGTTATCCAACAATGATGAAGACATGCTAGCTTGGACTTTCTGTGACGTGAAGCGGATTCGAGCTCTAGGATTATGGAGATCACGAATACTCGATACCATTTAACTATATTTGTTCATTTTCAATCGATCCATGCTATGTCAGATATATATAGGTTTCATGTATGTTTGATAATCACTAAGCTGTTTTAAACCATGTCATGAGGTCAATCAGTGTGCAGTACTGTAGAAGAGAATTTGTGAGAGACACGACAGTCTTTGTTATGGTTTGGCTCACATCTTGTTCTTCTAGATATATGTGATATGTCCCTCCACTATAATTTGTCTGGGTCATTAGAAGGCACTATAGCGGTATAGCCTATGGGAAGCAGTACCATGCTGGTTATAGGCTTATGTACCCACGAACCCAAAGATGCCTAACAATGGAGAGGACAAAACACAGCTTGCCACCCGTTCTAGCTTTGGGACAAGGCCACACAGGAGGTGAGAAACACAGGGCCACAGGGGAGAGCCCGTTGGCAGCCAACATAACATCATGGCGATGGATCCTGAAGCCGTGTGGAGAGGAAATAGGAGCGGGGAAGAAAGGAGCCAAGCGTGCGGCACAGTGACCACCCGTGTGAGTTCCTAGGAATGTTGTCCGGTTCCTTTGTCGCCTTGTGGATGTTGAGTAATCTTAAAAAACAATACCCTACGAGTCTATAGGTGTATCGTAGCATTTTTTTAGCAGATCCTTAAAACATCAAATAGTAAAACTCATTTTAATTGCCACTGAAAACCGTTTTGCGATTTGGAACTTGATCTGCCAGAATAGAACTGAAAACTTGTACCGCAAATTTTTAAAAGCTATTCGCGTGAGATTTTGAACATAGAAAAGGTTGATCATACATAGCCCGGTACTAGGCGACGACAACCCTAACCCTAATGATGACTACTCATTTCTCGATGTACCCGAGGAAATGGGCGACGACAAGGCACGCTAGATCAAGCTCCTCCATACTCCATAGCCTCCATCATCGCCGTTCGCCGCCTCGGCTTCGCGTGGAGGATCTCGCGGGCTTCACAGATCATTTTGATGCAAATTCCCTTTTTTTTTTCAGCAAAATGCCCAAACAATAGCGTAGACCTCGTTGATCATTTTACTAAGGACATGTTCTTCTTTTGCTTTTTAAATTTATGTCTTTTTGGTTGTCTCCATCCAAGATCTCTCCACTAGTTCTTTGACATTACACTATTGCAGAGACCTGGTGTACTCCGTGTGCATATCCACTGGTTCATCTTGATGTTAATGTATTTGCTTTATCAAATACATGGAGAATGAGTGGGAGTAATGTCAGCAGGCAGTAGGCGGTCTTCCCGCAGATAACGTGAAGTATACAAATTAGCATTCTGAGTTGGACCAAATAAATTTAAGAATCGAAACAATACAAAAATGGCGAGGAAAACATATGTGAAGCCAGACATACATGTACAAAAAGAATTAAAGAATCGAAACTATACAAAATTAGCATTCTGAGCTCTGTACGTGCATGCGTCTTCAAAGGGTGCTGCACTTGGCTGGAGTAAACGACAGCGTTTCCTTGTGGACGTCGTAGAGTAGATGGATGTTCTGCTGCTGGTAGTTGCCGAGCGTGCTCATGGCGCCGACTGTCTGGTTCCGCATCGCGAGGCACCACACGCCGGAATCCGAGATCATGTAGTTCTCCACCGGCAGCACCATGTCCGCGCCGTCGAAGTGGAGCGTTATGCTCGGCATGGATGGCGGCGCCGACGTGTCGGACGGCAGCGCGAAGCAGAGGTCGAGCCCCGTGGAGTCGGACCCGTCGGCCAGCGGCAGCGTCACTAAGGGCAGAACCGCCGCACGGACTTGCTGGTACGCCGCGTCGACCAGCGACGTGATCGTCGTGCCGGAGTCGATGATGAGCCCGCCGGTGCCGTCTGCCCCCAAGGAGAAGGCGCTGGGAGGGATGGACAGGGCCGTGGTGCCGACAGATATGCCCGTCAGGTTTAGATAGTAGTACGTGCTCATGGGCGCCGTCGATGGGCTGGCGACGAACGGCGTCGAACGGACCCCGGTGCCGTTGAGCGCGGCCGACGGCCCGAGGAGGAGCGTGCTCGTGCTGTTGGTGTCCTGGAACGGCGTGAGGCAGTAGGAGAACATGCCGGCACCGAGCTGCGAGACGAGCGACATGCTTCCCCTGCCCAGCCCGACGAGGCCGGACGACCCGTTCCAGTCGTCGCTGCTCGCGTTGCTGCAGCCGAAGGCGATGCCGGGGACACGGGACTGGTCCGCGGCCGTCGAGCCGAACGTGAAGGTCTCCTCGCTCTGGATGCCCGACGTCCACCCCGTGCCGTATGTCTGGTTGTACATGCACGAGCACCCAGGAGGCGGACTCGGCCCGGCCAGCGCGGCGCACATGCTCGCCGAGCTGTTGCAGGGGAGCACGCCGAAGGTGGTCGAGCTCGACGGGTTGTATAGTCGCCCGGGTTGGTTGAAGCACTGGGTGCCGCAGGGCGCGCACTGCGTCCAGATGAGGTCGCTGCCCGTGTCGGCGATGGCCGAGTAGGTCAGCGGCGGCGTGCCGATGGCCAGCGTCATGAGGTACTCGCCGCCGTTCGGCAGGTCCTTCCGGGTCGGCGCGGCGACGGTGATGCCGCCCGAGGACGCGAGTTCCTGAGTGAACCGGGCGTGGCGGTGCATGTCGCGGCGCAGGGCGTTGCGCACGAACTCGGTCGCGGTGACATCGGGGTTTGAGTGGATGCGCGTCAGCCCGACGCGGACGGCGGCGGCATTGGAGGTCAGAGCTGCAGAAACGAGCAGGAGAAGAACCGCGAGTGACGCCATTTGTACAGACGATGTCTGGAGCTAGGCGATGATGCAGTAATACAAGAATGACAACATGTAATGAAATGGTTTGGATTATATACTACTAGTAGTAGATATCCTGTGCTGTGCTATGACGCTTCTTCGTACTTGGTCAAGCACGCCATTTTGTGCTGGTTCCTTTGGTATGTTGCCTGGAAAGAACTGTAAAAAGTTTATCCTTTGATTCTAGTCACATCACACCAAGAGAGTGTCATATACGATTGCGTGCAGGCAATATTTGATAGATTAGGTGAGCTATTTGTTCGGCATGCAGGAATAAGAATTCAAACTTGAACACGAGACTCGATCGTCGTCATCGGATAATTGCGTTTGTCATGGTCTAAAAGCAGGTATAAGATGCAAGAATTGACTGAATCCAATCAGATAAGAGAGAAGCAACCGCGTACAAGCAGCGCCTCTCTCTCTCTCTTTCTCTCACACACACACACACACACACACACACACACACGCACGCACACACACACACACACACACACACTACATAATCGTCAACCAGGGATCAAATGATAAAGGAAAAAATTGGTGACTTACACAGTCGTCAAAACGACCGTTTCCTTCCTGATAGTCACACAACATTAATTTTGGTTCTCATATGTTATAACTTGTCATACTCTCAATCTAATCTAGAGGCAAGAGCCCAAGCTAGCTCATACACATCCTAAACGCACAGAAGAGGTTGACTAGTAGATGTATGAATATCAATGTTGTAAATAGCGGGCTATAGTAAATAGCGCCAACCCTATACCAGAAAAGAGTAAATCGGAGCTAAATGGGACTATAGCGGAAAATTGTACATTGATTTATTTAGGGGCAACAGTGGGCTATTTAAAATGTGATGAATATGTGTACAAAGGGTTAAAAAACATATATTGTGAAACTGGCTTTCCTAACTTGCTGGCAAGCAGTTTAGAGTCGTATTTAAAAAGGGTACAAAATCTTCAGTCCATTCAGCAGAAAAACAGAAACATAGAATGTAAATCATAAACTTTCGCAAAAAAAAGAATGAAATCATACACTGAATGTTTCAGACCCGTCTCGCGCACCAGGGAAACACTAGGTAGCTCTGTCCGCCAACCGTTGTGTGATGAGGCATCAGCAGGTGGTGGAATCATAAACCGAAACAGAGTGTGGGCTCAATTTGGTCTATTTTCCTTTTCACTTGTGCCATTTTCCCACATTTGGCTTTAGTCGCAGGAGAAGCCTGGGGAAATCAGTTGTGTGTCAAGTGCTTATTAAGTGGAACGAGTTAGAGTATTTTTGTCGAAAAAAACATTGCTACACTTCTTTTACTGGGGAGGGGGATATTTTTTGTGAGGGCTTCGACGGGAAAAATAGTAATTTGGCTCCCAAATATTGGTAATTTTTCATTCGCCTCCTATAGTTTATGGCAAGCTCCACTACTGTTCCTAAAGGTGACCGGTTATGAGCTTCTCCAACCCATATGGCGCACAACCCGTATCTCGGCCATCCATTTTCGCGATTGAACGGTCTAGATTTGCCGTTGAATGAGTTGAACATTTTAACCCATTCAACATCAAATCTTGACCGTTCAATCACGGAAATGGATAGCACGAGATACAAGGTTGTGTGCCATATGAGTTGGGGGAAATCCGTTTTCGTGGTGTTTGCCATAGCTCTACTTCTCCACCTCTAAACTCCACCTAACAAGATCTAGAGCAGCTAAAAAGGTGCTTGACTCACAAATTAGCTCTAGATTCGGATTTGAAGGAGATTATTGTAAAAATGTCTAGGCTACCCTCGTATCTTGTTTTTTTCTCCTACTGATCCGCATGTGATATTTTTTTAGACATTTTCGCTGGTGCTATTGATAGAGAGCAAAGCTCCCAAAGAGGGACGATTTTAGAAATAATCCAACCAAGAACTAGCTTCCTTTTCATGACAAAAAAAAGATAAGACCGATTTAAGAAAATATAATTGGCCAACCAGTATATCTTGACATCATCAAATTTAACAAATGTACCCTATAATTCTCGATCCCTTCCCCACCAGAAACTTCATGAGGATACGAAGTTTACCAGGATGACAAGATACGCCAAGGTTTTGGTTACCAAGTGCAAAACAATTACCGAGGGTGCTCAAGATAACCACGGTTAGCGAAAAAATAACAGGAAATTACCAGACGGAATTTTCAAATAATATTTGAATTCAAAGTTCACATTAAGTGTTAATGATTTTCTACGTAAAACTCTATATAATCACAAGTGTGGCTGTAAATGAATGGTATGGCCCCTTGGCCTCGTTGGATGTTCTCAGGTAGTGGGTCCTAGACAACCTAGGCTTTCGTTTTTAACGCCGGCGATCCGGCGCTCCCTTTCCCCTCCGCTCGCCGTCTTGGAAGCACGAGGGGGAGGGGAGCTCCGGCTCTCGTTCATGTGGTGTTTTTCGTTTCGTGTTTCCTCCATTGGCGTCATGGTGGGGTTGATGCCGAGGGTACTAGTAGGAATAATTGTCGTCTAGCTCATGCGCCCGCTCGTCGGAGGTGTTGCTAGTGCCGGCAAGAAGCTTCTGGAGTCCAAGCTATTGGAACGGTTTCAGTCTAACGTTGCGTTTTGTCGTGACGGCGGGAAGAGGCTGCTCTTGGAGTGCGGCGGTGCTGATTGTTGTGGATCCACAGAAGATGGTGGGGGATCCGGCCGCCTGTTGATGGGTGGTGTGGCGTTGGCCCCGGATCCGACTTTGAAAAGGCTCGGAGGGCTCCTCCGGCCGATGTTCATTATCTGAATGGATCTAGTCTCACGGGGCCGGTGACTATTGCGGCTCATTAACGCCTTGTGTCAAGACATTTATTCAGCATCAAGATGTGTACTTCTTCTTCTCCCGGAGGACGTTGATACTTGATAGTTGCGGCGACGTCTGTTTGCAACAGTTTTATCGCTTGTTTTTTTCTAGTTTTATGTTGCTTGTATTCGTGTCATCTCTGTATCCATAGTGTTATCAATACAAGTAATATATGCATGCGGACATACAATGTAAAAAATAGCTTTTCATACTTAACTTTTTGCGTAAATACGTAAATTTGGATCTCATACCAAAATTTAAAACAAAACCAGATTCTTTTCTTCCGGATTTGCGATTCCGGCGGTAACCGGATTTACTACCCGTGTACCCAAACCAAACCTTGAGATACGCAACACTCGGTAGATAGCGCCAGGATACATCCGCCCACACGAACGGCTCATGTAACAATTGTCGTGTATACTGTAGTGCCGTGTAGGATTCAGTCTTGAGTCAACATATATACATACAGTAAGGTATGAACGACTAATCAAACCAATTGCACGCGTTTGCATATTTCGTGCGGTTGTGGCCTAGTCGTCAATCGATTTGCACAAACGTCGTGATCGCCTATGCCTCTGTGGTTCATTCGAGCCGAGCTGAGGGCTCGAATGGTTAAAGCTCGGTTACCTAGCGAGTCAGTGTCGAGTTGACCTAGAACTCGGCTCGGCTCGGCTCGCTAAACTCGTGAGTTTATTCGTTTAGTTCGGTAAAATTGTTAATATGTATTTTAATATATTTTATGTGTAATTGTTTGGACATCTATGGTGCAATTATCATAACAATCAATGACAATATAAGAATGCATGTAACAAAAAATTACCGAGCTAAATGAGTAGCTCAGAACTCGGTTACCGTTTAAAATGAAATTTTGGCTCAACTCGTTCAGCAACAAGTTCGAGCCAAGCCGAGTCGAGTTCCGAGCTTCTTGTTTAACTTGCAAGTTTCGAGTTTCAATTTCAGCCTGCTTACCTATCAGCTTGCCCCGGTCATTTTTTGTTTGTTGGACGTGCCCCTGGTCATTACACTATATATAAAAGGGGGAAGAAACCGCAGCCTCTCATTCGTCCACGTCGCCGGAAACCGCTGGCCGTCCGATCGGCGCGACGGACGGCCCAGATGCGGCCACGTCCCCCAGAACCACCCGGGCACTGTTCATAGGCTATTTTTAGCCAATCGCGTCGCGCCACGCGTCCCGGTCGCCCAGCCGGTCGCCGCCCGCCAGCCGGTTGCCCACCCGGTGGCCGCACACTTTTCCAACAACGACCCCACACTCTCAGAAAATTTTCCCGCAATCCAGGTTTTCCTCTGAATTTGGACCTACACGCAAAATGCGGAAAGTTTAGGGATGTCCGTGTAAAAACGACACGACCCCATCCCCGACCTCTCTCTCTCGCGCGTGACGCTGCCGTCGCCGGCGCCGCCGCCGCGCCCCGCCGCCGCTCAGCGCATCCCCGGCCAAATCTACAGATTCCACGAGCTCCGCCGCCGCGCTGGCTCCCTCCTCGCCGCGGATCTCATCCCGGGAGGCCGCAGGCTCGCCGGAATGGTCGCCACTGCCGCGTGCCCCTCCGCCGCGTTTCGTCCACCTCCGGCGACGCCACGGTGACCAAAACGGGGCGGCGCCGCCGGCCCCGGCCTCCCCGCGTCGCTGCGCGTCCGATGCGCGCACGCGCGTGTGCTGGAACGCGGCGGCGCGTCGCCGGCGTCCACGGCGCCGCCGCGGGCGTCCCCGGCCAGATCTGGCCCTGTGTGCTGACGTCACAGGGTCCCACCTGTCAAATTTTTTTTTTTGCAGAAAAAAATTTGAAAAAAAAAATCCAGATTTTTGCAAAAAAGATGCTAAAACAATTCCAAACAATTCAATCAAACATTCTAATTTGCAATTAAAAAAAATACAAACAACATAACAACAATTACGGAAAAAATATTCCTACCTACAATTCAAAATAACCTACACCATAAAAAAAACATATTTTCCACCCGCAGTTCAAATTAATACGAAAAGAAGGCAAAATTTTCCTAAATTTAACGAATTTCCAACCTCTCCAAAACCCAATCATTAAAAAAAAAAAAATCCAAATCTTTCCAAAGAAAGATTCTAAAACAATTCCAAATAATTCAAACAAACATTCTAAAATTCAAACAAAAAACCCACATACCTTCCAATCTATAACTCCAAATAACAATTACACATAATTTTTTTTTAAAAACTATAAAAAAAATATAAAACTTCTAATTTAGAATTTTTTTTTCAGGAATTTTTTTAAAAAAAATCCAAATTTTTGCAAAAAAGATGCTAAAACAATTCCAAACAATTCCAAACAATTCAAACGAACATTCTAATTTGCAATAAAAAAAAATACAAACAACATAACAACAATTACGGAAAAAATATTCCTACCTACAATTCAAAATAACCTACACCATAAAAAAAGAAAAACATATTTTCCACCCGCAGTTCAAATTAATATGAAAAGAAGGCAAAAATTTCCTAAATCTAACGAATTTCCAATCTCTCCAAAACCCAATCATTCAAAAAAAAAAAATCCAAATTTTTCCAAAAAAAGATTCTAAAACAATTCCAAATAATTCAAACAAACATTCTAAAATTCAAACAAAAAACCCACATACCTTCCAATCTATAACTCCAAATAACAATTACACATAATTTTTTTTAAAAAACTATAAAAAAAATATAAAACTTCTAATTTAGAATTTTTTTTTCAGGAATTTTTTTAAAAAAAATCCAAATTTTTGCAAAAAAGATGCTAAAACAATTCCAAACAATTCAAACGAACATTCTAATTTGCAATAAAAAAAAATACAAACAACATAACAACAATTACGGAAAAAATATTCCTACCTACAATTCAAAATAACCTACACCATAAAAAAAGAAAAACATATTTTCCACCCGCAGTTCAAATTAATATGAAAAGAAGGCAAAAATTTCCTAAATCTAACGAATTTCCAATCTCTCCAAAACCCAATCATTCAAAAAAAAAAATCCAAATTTTTCCAAAAAAAGATTCTAAAACAATTCCAAATAATTAAAACAAACATTCTAAAATTCAAACAAAAAACCCACATACCTTCCAATCTATAACTCCAAATAACAATTACACATAAAAATTGTTAAAAACTATAAAATTTTTATAAAACTTCTAATTTACAATTAAAAAAACAAATATGCCAAAGTAGTAACATGCACGATCAAAATTCAAAATTCAAATTTCCTTGCGTTTTCAAAATTACTTTTTTTATATACTTCAGAAGGAATTCAAATGCGTTAAACTATTCACCAACAAGATGACTTCTAAATTTTAACGATTTCCGAAATGTGGCCAATCTTAAAACAGAAGCCCACGTTAAACCGGAATACTTCCAAATCTGCGCAAATTTCACATGCGAACACTTTCAAGATTAAGTTTAATGGGCTGACAAAATATGACAAATATTCAACATGAATTTAAAAGTGCTAAACTATTCCAAAACTTGATGACTTTCGAATTTAAACAATTTCCAAAATGTTGACGAGTTTCCAATTTCCACAATTTTACGATCGAATAATTCAAAAAAAAAATAAGCCCACGGGCGCGGCGGAGCCCGCGCCTAATCCCCTAGTTTCTGTTACTACTCCGTATTACATTGTGAGTGGACACACGCCGTACTTCACTACCTACCACGGCAGACGATGTTTGCAGCAGTTCTCGTAGTTACTCTTTCTCTCCTTGCCGGCGCCGGCGGCCGGCGATCGGTCGTTCTGCACCGACGCCAACGGCACGTACAGCCCGAACAACACCTACAGCTCCAACCTCAGGTCCCTTGCCGACGAACTTATCGCCAGAGCCACGAAGTCGCACTCGGCCACTGGCACGGCCGGCACGGGCTCCGACAAGGTCTACGGCGTCGTGCTCTGCCGAGGTGACTCCGCCGGCGCCGACT
This sequence comes from Poa pratensis, assembly GCA_947311845.1. Classification (NCBI taxonomy): domain Eukaryota; kingdom Viridiplantae; phylum Streptophyta; class Magnoliopsida; order Poales; family Poaceae; genus Poa; species Poa pratensis. Next base: position 8,241,366 of record CAMZMU010000102.1, read on the forward strand.
GCGGCAGGCGCCTCCGGGAGGCCTTCGATGGGACCATCAACGCCAACAGCTCCGGCGCCGGCGTGTGCGCGCTCCACAAGGACATGGCGCTCTACTCCGAGCTGTACCAACTTCGCTTCTCCGACGAGGACTTCCTCTCCACCTTCAGCAACGCGCCGGAGTGGGTCGATGAGACCAACCTCAACATTGTGCCGGCCACCGACACCGGGCAATTCGACGAGCTAGTCAACAAGCTGACGAGAACGCTCGCCGAGGCAGCGGCGAGGCAGCCGGATAGGTACGCGACGGCCGACGCGCCGTGGCCGTCACAGGGGAGGGAGCGGACGGTGTATGGGCTGGCGCAGTGCACGCAGGACATGCCACAAGAGCGCTGCCGCGCTTGCCTTAACGGCGTTGCCGCAGAGGTATGGCAGAAGATCGGCGCCGGCAGGATGGGCGGGGCGATACATGGCGCGCGGTGCACGCTCCGGTACGAGACGGACACCCAGTTCTTCGTTACTGCCACAGGCAAGTTGCAGGAGTATGTTATTTGAGGAGTATCTTCAGAGTTGGACTATCAATAATTAGATAAGACTGAAAACAGGTTCCCTCTGTAATGAAAGGTAAGACTGCATACAGTTCTTCTAAAGTGCTATCTATGATTTACAATGAACGAACAGAGGAAGAGTTTTTTCTGAAATGGTACAAAGTTCAGTTTGCTTAATCAAATTGGGTGTACATATACTTGAGTCACGAAAAGTACATGAATCTAGTACCTATCTGAGTCACTTTTTGACATTTCCCTTTTAAAAGTATGACATCTCCCTATAGAAATATCGTCTATTCAATTCGCTAAGACATGTAAATTATTTATCCACTCTTACCAGATTCAGGGCAACGGAAGGGCCATGCACTATTGATCATTGCCACAGTGTACTCGCTCTCGGTCATCTGTACACGCTTGCTTTTCTGTGTCCTATACATCATGAGACGAAGAAAACGAGGCAAGCCATTCAACAATATTCCATGATTTAGTGATGATAGTGGCAAATATATCGCAACAAATCCATTCAGTTTCATGTAAAAACTAATGGCGAGATGTTAATCCAGGAAAAATAAATTCCAAGGAGCAGCCTAAGAATATCGATGAAATCCTAATGCTTTGGAAAATGGAAGATACTGGTTCCGTGTTCTCTTTGTATGATTTCTCGCAAATTGTAGATGCTACAGACAACTTCTCACCTTTTTTTTTTAGATAAAGAGTGTTTATTAATATCGAGAAGATACAACATGCACCCAGCCTCTGCAACAACGCAATAACCAAAACTACTACGGATGCACACAGCCAAAAGACAATAAGAAGAAGAAATAAAAAGAAAAGTCCCGCTACAGAGTTACAGTCCTTGCAGCAGCCGCACAACCACCACCAAAATAACACCTGATGTCCAATTCTTCAAAAGCAACATCTTCAACAAGAACCGTGCCAGGCACAACCAATTAAGGCCAGACCTTGGGTTTTCACTCTGAAGATAATCCTCGCTCTCAAAACAGTGTCTCCAACAAGACCACTGTCAGGCACAACCAATTAAGGCCAGACCTTGGATTTTCACCCTGAAAGGTAGGACTTTGGACTTCACGTATGTTGTCGCCCCCACTTACATGCCGCTGCTCCAAGTCATGAAACACCAAGCCAATTCCTCATCGCCAGAAAGATTCGAACCACCATTGCCAGTCCTCAGATCTCGCCTTCCATGTCATTCTCCGCCAGCACCATGGAACGAGAAAAGCGTGCTCCATGATATTAACAGCCAGCAGAGCTTCGAAGGGCTCCCTCTGAAACCAAACGGTCAGAGAAAAAACACGGTGCGCACGATCGAATACCATCCGATCCAGCAATCTCCAGGCATGAGTCGCCCAGTGGAGTTCGCCGGTGGAGCCTTCCGAAACACGACCGTCCAGCCAGATCAATGGGGACCAACATCCGGTAGATCTACATCTCGCCGCGAATAAGAACCAAGGACCACCGCCGTTATTCTGGCCGGACCAGCAGTCCCCACACCGCCTGCCGACTCCCAGCGAACGGATCGAGCGAGCCGACCTCTAACCCAGAAGAGCCAGAGGTTGACCACAACGCAAGCCCAAGCGACGCAGATCGGAACACCACCGCCACCAACGGCAAGGCTTGCCCCCGCCTCTGGCCTGCACCGGTTGCGCCGGCAGATCGACAACTTCTCACCTGGAAACATATTAGGAGAAGGTGGGTTTGGGCCTGTTTACAAGGTATTTTTCTTCGTATTCATATGGCAATGTCACATCTATTATTATCATATGATGGGTTTCCTCAAGAAAAACAGAATTAAGATGGCTATATTTAAATTTATGGGTTGATGGTTTTTGCAGGGAGTTTTTCCTGACGGACAAAAAGTAGCAATTAAAAAACTTGCTGCACAGTCAAGACAAGGTCTACTGGAATTCAAAAATGAGATCCAACTGGTAGCAAAACTTCAGCACAGGCATCTTGTTAGGCTGCTTGGCTGCTGCGTCCATGACGAAGAGAAGATACTGATATATGAATACATGACAAACAAAAGCTTGGACTACTTCATTTTTGGTATGTTTCTGGAGTAATTTGGCAATGTTCAATTGTATGCCTTCCCCTCTGTAGGCTGTAGTACTAACACTATGGCCCTGTGTAATACTGCCTCCAGATCCGATTAGAAGGACATCATTAAACTGGATGATACGGTTCAAAATAGTTGAAGGAATAGCCCAAGGGCTTCTATACCTCCATGAACATTCACGAATGCGTATCATCCATAGGGATTTGAAAGCAAGCAATATTCTGTTAGACTCTGAGTTAAATCCTAAGATTTCTGATTTTGGCATGGCAAGGATATTTCCATCAGATGCTACTCAAGAAAAAGCAAGCAGACTTGTTGGAACATAGTAAGTACAGCAGTACAGCACATAGAGTAAATTACCTAGTATTGTTTCTACCCAAGCATTTGCTTTCTGACTACTGCATGTAATTTTTCCTAGTGGTTACATGGCTCCTGAATATGCATTTGAGGGCCTTCTCTCGATCAAGTCAGATGTTTTCAGCTTTGGGGTACTGCTTCTTGAGATTATAAGTGGAAAGAGGAGTGCAGGATTTCAGCACTCTGGAGACAGAGAATTTCCCAATCTTCTTCAATATGTAAGCAAGTTAAAATCTGCAAAACTGGTGCATTCTGCATTTTTCTTCTCCATGAATTTTGTAGGGGCCTTTTCATTCTTTCATGTTTTATTATCTACAAGTTTATATGAAATTTAATAGCAGATATATATGGATGCCCCTACTACCACAGTTATGTAAGAACCCTATCTTTCAGGCATGGCAAATGTGGAAAGAAGGGGGGTGGCATGAATTCATTGATCAATCATTTGGTGATGAATACGAACCAGGAGATATGATGAAATATCTTATGTTGGGACTGATGTGTGTCCAAGTGAAAGCAGTAGACCGCCCAACTATGTCCGATATTGTTGCAATGCTCAGCAGTGACAACATCACCGTACCAGAGCCAAGGCAACCAGCTTACTCCTATAACAGAGTAGATGTGTCAGTAAACGTCAATGTATCATGCACCAGAAATGATACAACCCTCACCACTATTGATGGTAGATAAATGATCGTTCATTCTTTTGCAAAGTGTGAGTGTGAATACTGGTATTGGGTGTTCTCTAGTGTTAGCTAATTAGGCAGCACGTTATTTGTATTCCATTTGTGGCTCAGAACTCACAAACCTCGCACGTTTATCCTGTCACTGCATACTTGGAAAAAAATCATGATATCCCACATTTGCAATTTGGGACTACGAGAAATATTACATATATGTTCTGAAGCTTTATAGCACAAAAACCAGCATATAACCTGCATGCTACTGGGCAGATAAATCTTGTGCTTGGAGATTCACATCAAGGTTTGATTCACACATTTTATGTCTCTACACTCTGCAACATTGTATACACCATGATGAACAAATTCATATTTAGCTTGTAATAATCCATTTATATGCATGTTAAAAATTAAAATGAATTAATGATAAAGTGATAGTCGAATTTGGACCATATGGACCTTGGTTTAGACATGACAGTGCTGTGAAATTGACTTTACCAAGATATGAAATGAAGATGTGATACAACGGAGATGATGGAAATATGTGAATCTGAAAGCAAATTGACGTTGATCTAAAGCTTATATAACCCACCAGGGTAGCAAACTAGCAGCATATATTAACCAACAGAATAGAGAGTATCAGTGTGAAATACTCATATAAAACGTAAATGTCTGTTAACAGTATTAGAAGAAAGAAACGCAATTTCAGGAAGAAAATATTTCCCGGATTGTGCAAATGCGCCAGGATTGAAAAGTATGGCAGAACCTGTGTGTGTACAACTGCAAATAAAGTCCACTGCTTACAACTGGACTAAATTGAACGTCAAAAACCCAGTCAAGTAGGCCTGTTTCTCCACCCTCCTTTCTAGGATATGGCGCTGTCACCATCATCCTGTCAATTCGAAGAGAAATGTCTAACTTAGACCAGTTTAGTCCCAGCAGTCATTTTTGTAAGAACTTTCAATACCTTGACCACTTGGTAGACAAAGAGAAGATGGTATTTGGTACTCATCCTTTACAACTGTTTAGTACTTCTGCAACACAGATAGATCAAATACCATTGTTCTGTAGTAAACTGGGAGGATGCTACTATTATCTCTTTTAGTTCTCTTCTTCTTCTCATTCTCGCCATCTTCAGCAGGCCAGGCAATCTGCACTCACAATAATGGCGGCATGTACATGCCAAACAATACCTACAAATCCAACCTCATATCCCTGGCCGAGTTGCTCTTTGCCAACGCCACAAAGGAGCACTCAGCTACTGGCACAGCTGGCATAGGTCCAGACAAGGTCTATGGTGCAGTGCTTTGTCGGGGCGATTCTGACGGCTCCGACTGTCATAAGCGCCTAACCAAGGCCCTTGATGAAGCAATCAACAGTAAAGCTGGCGATTCTTACTCTCTCCAGAGCAATAAGAATGTGACCTACTACTATGATCAAGATCAGGCACATATAAGCTTCTCCGACCAGGACATCCTTTCCAGCTTCAGCAACGTGCCCTGGTGCACCGTGAATACTAACCTGAATTCTGTGACGGCTACTGTAGCCGAGCGTTTCGAAGATCTTGTCACCAAGCTGATGCATGCCCTTGCTGATGATGTTGTTAGCCAAGCAGAGAAATATGCAGTCGGCAAAGTGTGGTTTGAGGAGACAGGACAGACGGTATACGGGCTAGCACAGTGCATACGCGACATGCCATATGAGCGTTGTGCGGCGTGCCTGGATAGCATCATCTCTGACAGGCAGAGTAAAATCAGTTCTGGACAGATGGGAGCGGCATTTCTTGGGGTGTGGTGCACATTGCGTTATGAGACGGATACACAGTTCTTCGCCGATACAAAGATGCTACCGCTCAATGCGATCCCAGGAAGTAGGTTACCTTGAATGATTTCATTTATTGCATAACCTATTTATCGGCTTCTCTTGACCGATGGAGTAGTTAGGATTGCTTTTCTCCTACGAAGGCAAGGATTTCAAACAAAGGGGGTGTCTGGAGGGCTTCTTTTGTGGAATTTGGGAAAGGTTGGGAAAAAACATATCCAAACATGTGGTGAAGTAAATGTCTAGGAACCAAAAACGTACACCACTTAAGGGTTCCAGATAGGAACAGTCTTATCCAATCTGGACATTATGCTCAGAGACAAGGATGGAAATAAAGATGAAAAATTTATATTCATTTGTTTCATTCAAACTCATAATGTTCCTTATTTTAGGAGTCAAGAAGCTTTACCCAGTAGATCGAAGTGCTCCCTCAGTTATGATGCATAGCACTAGTCATAGCAAAAACATGAAGTTTCACTAACACATTGCATAACTTCTCATTGGAATTTTATGTGAATGTACAGGTAAAACACACTTTTTCCGATGGAACAATGCAGTCTTGGTTGGCGTTGGAGGTTTCCTACTAGTACTATTCATATCTTGTTTGGTTTTCCATATATGGATCAACACACAACGGCGAAGAGGTATGCATTCTAATCAGTTCAACACTGCATAAAATAATATTTGATACCCTTAATTGTTCTCCACACGTGTACGAAGAACATAAACCGTTCATTATTTTTTTCAGAACAAACAGTGTTTAAATTACGGCGGCTGTACTTGTCAATACAAATTGCAATAAATCTTTGGAGGATGGGAGGAGCCAACACAGAATTTTTGCTGTATGATTTTTCCGAGATAAAAGAGGCTACAAATAACTTCTCAATCAGTAACAAACTGGGACAAGGTGGCTTTGGTCCTGTATATAAGGTGATTGCGTACTTGCATTGTAAATGCTATCTTACTCAAAATCCAAAGTCAACATTCACATTCTTGAATGCTTTTCTCTGAATATTATACTTCATTATCAATTGTATTACTTATAATCACCGATGCAAAGGGAATGTATTCTGCAACTATGCACAATTTAACCTTTTTCATTTCGTAAAACCATGCATATACCCTATACATTTACTAACTTTGTAGTAAACCTGTTGTGAAATGATGACATTTTAACTTGTTTCTCCTTTTCTCAATCTCAGGGCCGATTGAGAAGTGGACTTAAAATAGCAGTCAAGAGACTGGAAACATGTTCTTTGCAAGGTTTACTGGAGTTCCAAAACGAGATTCAACTTATAGCAAAACTTCAACACAAAAATCTCGTTAAACTGCTGGGATGTTGCACTCAAGGAGATAGAGAAAAGATGCTTGTATATGAATACATGGAAAACAAAAGCCTAGACTACTTCCTCTTTGGTAACACCTTCTACTTTTGATGCGATAGAAGCCTGCAACAAGATAATATTTATAGCTTGGCAACGTGTTTTGATTAAGTATGCATGTTCTGCAGATAACGTTAAAGGAGCACAATTAAACTGGACAAAACGTTTGCACATAATTGATGGGACAGCTCAAGGTCTTCTTTATCTTCACAACTACTCACGATTATGTGTTGTTCATAGGGATTTGAAAGCAAGTAACATTCTCTTGGACAGTGTAATGAATCCAAAAATATCTGATTTTGGGATGGCCAGAATATTCTGCTCAAATATCGCAGAGTCAAATACCACCAGAATAGTGGGCACACAGTAAGAACATACAAACATGTTCAGTTTTAGTCATTATAAAACAAGACAGTGCTTCTTTTGGAAGAAAAAAAGAAGCATCGAAGCATCTTATCAACTTAATCTTAAAATTCTACCTCTTGCATTGGTGACTTGTGCTGATTTTATTTCCATCTCACAGTGGCTACATACCTCCGGAGTATGCTTTTGCGGGGATTTGCTCAATCAAGACAGATGTATTTAGCTTTGGCATATTGGTTCTGGAAATAATAACTGGAAAGAAGACAGCCCACTACTACCTATACAATGGAAAACAATATAACCTCATTGCATATGTGAGTGGAGTTACCCTAGACCACAATTTTCATCTATGCATGCACATTTGCTTTTATAATGTACTGGTGTACATATTTTTGTTTCAGTGTTGAAAAAATCATAATATTTTGATAACAGGCCTGGCAACTTTGGATAGATGGAAAATGGGGTGAGATGATTTATTGTCCAGCAGGAACTGACTATCACGAGATAGAAAGGTGCATTCATGTGGCACTTTTATGTGTTCAAGAAAGTGCAGAGGATCGACCTGCTATGGAGCGTGTTCTCACAATGCTAAACACCAAGAACATGAGCTTACCCTCTCCTATGCAACCGGCTTACTTCCATGTAGATCCAAGTGAGGAAGAAGTTTTGTCATGTAACATTACTATAAGCATCACATTAGAGAGGTAGCACCGCATAGACGCATAGTCATCAATGCTTAGAAAGATACTAGCTGCATTAGTTAAGTAAAAGTTTATCGGCATCCAAAGGAAGTGCTCTTGACTGAGCACACCAATCGGTGAGACCGTGACCGATTGTGCGGTACTGCACAATAAGCAACAAGGCAATGATAGAAAAGATGCATCCAAAGGAAATTATTTGCATTAATATGGTGACGTTTATGTACATCTCTTTGTCTTAATTATTATTTTCATCCGAACATATTATACATTTTTCTAGGTGCAAACTTTATTGTACTTATTCTTTTCCGGCTGAAGTTAAAACATGTTGAAGACTTATATCACCATTTGGAAGTTGCAACATACTGAACAAAGTAAAACAGAAATGGTAATATTTTGTGATGTTCTAGAGTTACACATTCCTACAATGAACTACATAAACCAATAGAAAGCAGTTCTTGCAAGAGGACTGGAAAAAACTAAGGGGTACACGTTGAAATGACAGCTACATGTTCTTCAGAGAAGAAAACCATGCGATTCATATTAGGGGAATAGATAACAGAATACAGTGTCCCCATGATGCGAATTCGAAAATGGAACTGCGACGCCGAAACTAGATCAAGAGTGGAGTCGGAGAGACGAACCGGGGCTCCCGTTTGCTCCAGGTAGGTGAGATTAGGTCACATCCACTGTCGGGAAGTCGAGTCGGGCCAACGCACGCCGCCGTGTGATGTCCCTCAACTCGGTAGTATTATTTCACAAGGATTCAATAGAGTTTCACACAGAATTTGGAGGTGAGGGGCAGACGAACTTGGGGATGAGATACAGACAAAGGTAGGAGAAGGAGTTCAGAAACAATTACACGATTCATACACGACACCACGCAACACTGGTTATTCATACCACTAGCCTCACACTTACACATGGCCCCGCGTCCACCAACTCGCTTTGCCACGTCGGTCTTAGTTGGGCCAATCCTAGCTCAACAACTCATCCAGCTGACTCGATGTCCACCTCCACGTCAGGTGTAGGTGTGACAGTTGCCTCCCCTTGAAATGGCAGCTCCTCTTGTTCCCAGAGAGATGCATCAGGATAACGCGACTTCAGCACATAATAATCTTCCCATGTTGCCATATCATCCGGAAGATGAGCCCATCGGATCAGAATTTGTGGTGCAGCTGCATTTCCTTTGCGCACCAAACGACGCTGAAGAATGGCCACTGGCACTGGTTTTGCCGCTGTGAAATCTGCAGCCACTAGAAATTCAGAGTAAACAGGTGAATAGTTAGCCGTAAACGGCTTGAGTTGTGACACATGGAAAACTGGGTGCACTTTAGCCTCCACGGGTAATGCCAATCTGTAAGCCACTTCTCCAACTCGCTCCAGAACAGAATATGGCCCAAAGTACTTGTAGGATAACTTAGGATATTGTCGATTGACCACGGACTGTTGAGCATAAGGTTGCAGTTTAAGAAGAACCTGATCACCAACAGCAAACTGTCGCTCCACTCTATTTTTATCAGCATAAGTCTTCATGCGTTGTTGAGCCCGGATTAGCTGAGCTCGAAGAAGTTCTGTTTGTGCTTGATATTCCAACGCAGCATCACCAGCAACTGAATCATCAGCGACAGTTATATTGGGCATCCCACAAAAATTTGGTTCAGTTCTGTACAAAGCTCTGAAAGGAGAAGAACCCAAAGCTGTATGAAAACTGGAATTATACCAGAATTCCGCCAGACCTAACCATTTCCTCCAATGTTTTGGGTTATCCTGGACAGCACAGCGTAAATACTGCTCCAAACATTGGTTAACACGTTCACTTTGACCATCTGTTTGTGGGTGATAAGCAGTGCTGTAGTTGAGTTTGATTCCCAAAGATTTGAACAAATCCTTCCAGAAATGGCTCGTGAAAATCTTGTCACGATCAGAAATAATGGCCACTGGAACTCCATGTAACTTGACCACATTATCCACAAATTTACGATAATAGCCTGTTACTCCCAGAATTCCCCTCAACTCAGTGACATTAGTTGGGATTGGCCAATTAACCATGGCCTCCGTCTTTTCAGGATCAGTAGCCACACCTTGATCCGAAATTATGTGCCCCAAATATTGGATACTAGTCTGGCCAAAACTGCACTTAGACATCTTTGCATAAAACTGTGTGTCTCTGAGTTTTTCCAGCACCAACTTGAGATGTTCCATATGTTCAGCCCATGATTTGCTATACACCAAAATGTCATCCAAGAAGACAATGACAAATTTGCGTAAGAATGGCGCAAAGATGGAGTTCATTATGCATTGAAATGTGGCCGGCGCGTTTGTGAGCCCAAACGGCATTACTCGAAACTGAAAATGACCGTGATATGTCTTGAAGGCTGTTTTAGCTTCATCTTCAGGACGCATCCGAATCTGATGATACCCTGCTCTAAGGTCCAGCTTGGAAAAGAACTTGGTACCAGCCAATTCATCCAATAACTCGTCAACAATTGGCAGAGGAAACTTGTTTTTCATAGTCACAAGATTTAGCCGACGAAAATCAATACAAAATCGCCACGTTCCATCTTTCTTTTTGACCAACAACACAGGTGAGGCAAAAGGACTCATACTTGCAGTAATAATCCCAGCATTCAACATTTCTTGAACTTGTCTTTCAATCTCATCTTTTTGAAGCGGAGAATATCGATACGGTCTTGAGTTCGCTGAGGTGGTAAATCACGTGGCTCCTCAAAGACATCTTGAAATTGGTGTAATAAAGAGTCCAAATCTGGTGCGACATTTGTTTCTTGCCCCTGGACTGTCATTGTGATTGGATCCACTACGGCCATTGCCCATACTTCATTGCCTGACAACCATTTCTGCAATTGATCCGCTGATAAAACTGACACTGAGTGAGTTTGTTGTTGTACTACTCCCTGCAGTGTAATCTCCTTGCCCTTATACTGAAAGGATAGGTACTTCGCATCCCAATCGACTGTCATCCTGCCAAACTGCTTCTGCCAGTTGACTCCCAGAATAGCATCATATGCTCCCAATTCTAAGATGCGCATGTCGGTTGTGAATGTTTGACCCTGTGTCCACCAAGTGAGACCAGACACTTGCTCTTGCGAAGTCATCACTTCACCATTTGCCACTTTGACAGGCAAAGCCGGTGCTGCAGAGATTGAACAGCCAACTCGTTCAGCAAAATTTCTGGTGACAAAGGTATGTGTACTGCCCGAATCAATCAGTAACAACATCACTTGATTTCCAACCAGTGCACGTAACCGAATTGTTTCCCCACCCTCCGTGCCAGCTAAAGCATCAACAGACAGCTGACAACAGTTAGCAGTTACCACTGGTTCATCGAGTAATAACAAGGCCTGTTCTGCATCATCTGAAATTACTTCTCCAAATTCTCCAACTTCAATGGTCAGCAATTGACCAGAACGTTTGCACTGATGCTCTTTGGAGTACTTATCGCCACATTTGAAACAGAGATTATTGGCTCTTCTGTAATCTCTTAACTGACGCTCTCTCTGAAAATCATCAGTTGGAACTCGCTTGGGCCAATCAGTACGAGCGACAGTATTGTGATGACTGGGTGTTGCAGCAGGTGGATGTTTGGTTGGTGCACTAGGCCTTGATTTGGGTCTAGTTTGCTCGTGCTCTTCTTCCTGAATACGAGCCAAGGATGCAGCTCTTGTGATGCTTATTGGAGCTTGCAGTCGGACAGCACAACGAATGTCATCACGTAATCCAAAAACAAACTGAATAACAAACCAATGAGCACTGAGGGAATCATCCATAGAAATTAAGTGATACATGCACTCCTCAAATGCCAACCGATATTCAGCTACGGTGCCTGTCTGACGGAGCTGCAAGAGTTTCGTCATTTGTCCATCAAATTCATCTAACCCGAATTCTTCTACCACTGCTTGCATGAATGTGTCCCAAGCAATCAACCTATTTCTGCGCTTAAATGACTGAAACCACAGTGCCGCGTGCCCATCAAGATGCAGAGTAGCAGTGCTCACCCAGTGATGCTCAGGAACCTTATACATCTCAAAGTAAGTCATACTGAGATCTACCCAGAGCAGAGGCTTATCACCTGAGAATCGCGGAAAATCATGACGGCGTGGACGAACGACATAATCCCCTTGACGCTCGCCGTCCTGATGCCCTTGCCGCTGAACGTCCTGTTGTTCAGTTGGTGAAGACAGAGCAGACACGAATTCTGTAGTCGTGCCCGGCGCCGTGAGAATCTGTGGTCGCTGGTTCGCCAGCCGTGCCGTCATCGGAGCCTTGTCCGCGGCCGGAATCTCCACGCGCGGCAGCGGTGCCGTCGCGGCCTTGTCATGCTCGACAAGGCGACGCTTGACGCCGTCCAGATCGACACCGAAATCCTCCACCTGCTTCCGCAGGCCACCCACCTCCGTGGAGACCTCCTTGATCTCAGACGAAATCGTGGTGAAACGCGTAAGCATCTCCTCCAGCGTTTTCTGCACTCCCTCCATTTTTGTTAGCACAAAATTTGTCTGCGCCGAGGGAACGGCGGGGCGCGCCGGCGCCGTCGCGGCTCCTCTGAATCAGACCGAACCCCGATTAGGATTTCGCGCGGCGTCGCCGAGGCAACACCACACCTTTCTCGGTGGAATTTTTACCGGTCCGTTCTCGAGATTGCGAGCGCGAGCGGGCAGCGATCCAGGCTCTTGATACCAGATTGTGATGTCCCTCAACTCGGTAGTATTATTTCACAAGGATTCAATAGAGTTTCACACAGAATTTGGAGGTGAGGGGCAGACGAACTTGGGGATGAGATACAGACGAAGGTAGGAGAAGGAGTTCAGAAACAATTACACGATTCATACACGACACCACGCAACACTGGTTATTCATACCACTAGCCTCACACTTACACATGGCCCCGCGTTCACCAACTCGCTTTGCCACGTCGGTCTTCAGTTGGGCCAATCCTAGCTCAACAGCTCATCCAGCTGACTCGATGTCCACCTCCACGTCAGGTGTAGGTGTGACACGCCGCCGCTCTCGCCGGCTCAGGTAGGGTGCTCCGCCAATGGTTGCCGGCGCAAGCGCCATCTGGAGCTCAGCCTGGGCCCAACTTTCATCTAAAGCGGCCCACCCAAAAAGAAAACTTTCATCTGGAGCGGCCTGCAGCACCCAATTGGGTCGAACGCACTGTTGGCCGCCCACTGGGCTATTTCGATTGCTTAAGCTTTGACCCAGTGTTGCTCGTTGTTTTCTGCAGCCACTATTTCTCGCTCTTCCGAGTTTCTTTGTGTCTGTCCGAAAGATAAATAACACGTTGGGTAAACAATAGTGTGCGGCACGCTCACCCCGCCACTAGAGTATTATTCTTTCTGATTTGTTTTGTTTCTTTTTCTGACTTTTGTTTTTATTTTTTGATGTTTAATTTCCTATTTTCTTTTATTTTTGCTAATATATAAATGTGTTTTCTTCCCAACTTTGAACTTTTTTTTTGAACCTGTGAATATATTTGAACTGTCGTTTAGAACCCACGAACATTTTTTAGACCGTGGTTTTGAACCTTGTGAACATTTTTCAAATCCATGAGCATTTTTTAACCCTCGAACAAATTATTAACCCGTATTTTCAAACACTCGAACATTTTTTAACCTTGTTTTTTAACCCCTTGACATTTTTTAACCGTGTAAATTTTTTCAAACTCCTTGAATATTTATTTAACCGTGAACATCATTTATTTAAATTCCATGAACATTTTATTTGTACTCGTGAACATTTTTTTGAACCCGTGAACATTGTTTCTTTGTACCCTTGATTTTTTAAATCCCCTTTGAATGACATTTTTTAATTGCATGATTTTTTCCTTTCAAGTCATGAATACATATTTAATATATGGATTAATTTTTTAAACCATGAACATTTTATTTTACACAAGCCATGTTTTTTAAATTGTTCTTAGTAATAAATTAATTAGATAAAATTTATTTTCTATGGGATTATGATGAAGTTAGGACCTCTAGGGTTGCCCGATCTTCACGGATTGATGGTGGATGTGGACGAACACACGCAAGAACACGAAGAACACGAAAAACACAAGAACACAAACACGATACAAGGACACATTTCCCTCACCGGTAGGTCCAAACCGGTCCAATAGAATCCCAAAGGGAGAGATTGGCAAGTAGTAGCTAAAAGGAGAGGTCTTGAAGTCACTCAATAGATGAAAGATCTAAGGAGAGGTCTTGAATCCACAAGAGGGATCTTCTCTACAAGAGGAGGCCTTGAATGCACAAGAGGGATCTTCTCCACAAGGGGAGGAATCATCTCCACAAGGGGAGGCAACACCACAAGGGGTGGGTAAGGAGCCTAGCTCAACTCTATCTCATATCCAACCTTGTCTACTAGAGGTGGAGGGGTACTCCTATATATAGTCTAGACCCAAAGAGGTAGGTGGGAGAGGGGTACATGGGTCAAAAGCCCGTATTCTGCACGCAGGCAGCGGTAGTACCGGACCTGGAAGGGTGGCGGTAGTACCGGTGCACCATCGGTAGTACCGACAGCTCTCAGGAATATTACTTGAAGCTCTTCTCCAGCGGTAGAACGAGGCAGGTACCGTCGGGTACCGTTGGCGATGTCAGAGAGCATTTAGCGCGGCACGGTAGTGGTGGCGGTAGTAGCAGCGGTACTACCGCTGCTGGTACTTGGCGGTAGTACCGGTGGATCGGCGGTAGTACCGTCGCTCCTGGAGCTCTGGGTTCCTCTTCCTTCTCCTTTTCCAAGCCATCGTCTTGTCGGCTTTCACTCCTCGTGCACCTTGGTCATCCTCTCGTATACCCGTAGTCGTCGTGGCAAACCTAGTGTCAACAAGGGACGGAGGATTAGGTAGTATACCATCCGAAATGGTGGGAATTGAGTTTTGAAGAGGAATGAGTTCACCTTTGATGTCCATGGTGACTTGTGAAGTGTTGGAGTGCTTGACATGGTGATGGACGTGGGTTGCACTACATCAGATTACCATCAAAATAAAAATACACAGCCACATCTTTGAATAGGGCAGAAAAGTTGCCTAGTAATTGTTCATAGCGGGGCGTCACTCCTAGTGCTTCTTGAAGCCCAATTCAAAGCAACATACCGTTGCATTTTTATACGGGCTTTCTTCTTCCTTGGCCTTCCAGCTCGAGCGAACCATGCGGGCGGGATGAGAGATACAACTAGCTTGAAAGCGATGCGGCTCCCCTTGGTTTCACCTAGGAGACACGCTCCATTGTGCTCTTTATTCCTTTCCACTCACTTTCTTATCATTGTCATGGGACATGTCTAAGTCCAGATTTTCATGGTATTGACAGAGGTGGAGAAAATCATGGCAACAGCTAGGGGAATTGAAGTTATGGTAGAGGGGTGTATTGGATGCAATGAGAATTACACTGCACAGACTATTTTTTTCATGTCCATTCTGGACATGATACATGTGTGGCTGGTGTTTGGTGACTTGTAGCAGCAGCCTCGGCAAGCTGGGTCGGCAATACTGGAGGGTTTCATTTTTGGTGGTGCCCTCAAGTACCGCGTTTTGATTTTCAGGGTGAAAACCTAATGTCTAACCTTTATTAGTTGTACCTGTCAATGACCTTGTTCAAGTCATTGCTTTTAGAACTTGGACTTTCTACATGAAATATAAGATATTCGATCGGACTACAATGGTTGTCATTGTTCCCTTTGAGACGTTGATTTAAGAGAAACCTCTTTTTTAGTTCTGGCGATATCTTTGGTGGTGGTTAGAGTATGTAATCATCTTGTTTGTTAAGAAATTGTATGTAATTGGTATTTTCGCGATATTAATATATAGCCTTGATCGAAAAAGTTAGTTAACTAACCATGCAACCTAACAACATGCGAAAATTTCCTTTAGACCCTGAGCTCCCTTGAAACTGCTTTTCAAAAAAAATCGAAAACCTCATTTCCAAAACTTAAAGAGTCTCAAAAATTACAAAAACACACATATATGTGCGTACAATGATTCCGTCTACATATTTCCAGATCTGATATACACAAAATAGAAATACGACATGTAAAAACCCCTTTTGCTTTTGCCTTTTTGAACCACAATTGTATCTTTTTCGCGTTGCCTAAATTATTTAACCATATGGGTATGTAGAGCACCATATGTATCCATAGAAAAAACTGACTAATTTGAAACTTCTAGATAACATTTTAATTTTTTTAAATTTCCCGGTCCCCAAAACCCGTGTACTAGTGTAAGCTTACTTAACAACACTGATACCACAAACTCTGTTATCATGAGCCTAACTGGGCTTTGTGCCTTTGTGGAATATTCGAAATAAGGTTACTACTGAATCAAAAGATATCCAAACCATCCTGACTGCGTTTTGAAAATGAAACTTTGAAAAAGACACATGGTAGCAGGTTGTTTGGCCTCACAATATCGCGTATATCAATATATATGTTCACGTCATTATTCTATTAGCTCTGTTTATCCCAATAAAACAGTCTCATGATGCCAACTGTGAAACCCAATCAGCTTATACTCCAAAAAGATGAGTCGTTTTAAACTGTTTCTGGTAGCCCCTGAAGGTAATCATTATCCCTCACTGAATGTGAAACGATCATGTACAATTCGGCGGGGAACTTTTCTTCAAGGTTAAGTAAGACTTTGCGTTAGTTTTCTCTACTGTACACACAAACAAAAGGGTTCGTAAGAAATCACAAGTTCAGCAGCCTGGGAAATCATTTCTTCTAACGAAGCAATTTAAACTAGGAACGGAAAACGTCAAACAAATGGTCAATCAAAATTCAGCGTCGAGTATCCTTCTTAATAAACAGTTCATCCTCGAGGAAAAGGACCTGCTGTTTTACTCCCCGCCATGGACAGTTCATCACAAGCTGCATGCCCCCCCCCCCCCCCCACACCCCCAAACAAACCATTTTTATATGTATGCATTAAAATTTGTTTGGGGTGTATAAGTATTGAGAATTAACAACCCTTTCCCTTTTCATTGGTAGCAACCATAGTTTTAAAAACCGGACCGGCGATCGAACCGGTGAGGGCCTCGGTTCACGGTTCACCCGGTCGGACCACCGGTTCGCTCGGTTCAATTGCGGTTTATTAATTATAGAATGTGTCAGAAATATTAATAATTTCTAAAAAAAAATCAATCTATTTAATACGTTCATGAGCTAGTAGGACACAAGCGTTGCATGCACCTGATGGCCAGCGCAGGCTGCCTGCTCGCGTGCGACGCGGGAGCTCTCCAGTTCGATTCCTAGCCCAAGCAATTAATTTTTCTCGCGCGTAAGGCTCCCTCCGGTCGGACCGGCGGCCTGGGTACGCCCGGTTTTCAGCCAAAACCGCCGGTTGGACCGCGGTCCGTCTGGTTTTTCCCGGTTCAGCAGCGCGAACGGTCCAGTGCGCTAAACAGACCGGTGGATGTTGCGGTTCCGGTTTTTTCTGGTTCAACCGGCGATCCGGTCCGGTTTTTTAAACTATGGTAGCAACAGAGAGATCCCAGGGTAGGTGGCCAATGTCAATGTGTCTCAAGACATGAACATGACGACCAGTTGGACCGGCAAACTCCGAGTCATTGACTCAGTTGGGCTGGCTCCCGAATGCTCACTCGGGTCCCTGGTTACCAAATTGTTACTCATCGATCCGAGCTATGTGGTGTGAGAGACTGGTCACGAAATCGTGGCGGGACACATAAAGGATATTTTGCACACCTAGTCTGGGCTCCAACAAAAACTTTCCTCCAAGTTTGCAACAGTGAAACACTCGGGGTGCCATCCGTCATTTGGATCCCAAAGTTGTGGACCCATGATGGAGATGGGGCATGCCTTCAGGTAGGCCTGCAACGTGAAAAGAGATCTCCACAACGCAAAGTGGGTATTGACCCCCAAGAAACAGTCGCAAAGTGTGATGAAGACGGAGATGTGAAAAACCTGGGTTCAAATGGTGGAGTTACGGTTACGAGTCACTGTAGTTTAGTCAATCCGCTTATGTATTTTTTTTTTTTGCGTATGTTTGTTGCTGTCCTAGCATTTCAAACCGTTGGTTGTATCGGGTTGTTGCTATATTTATATAGCGGGGCTACGGCCTATTTCGAGGAAAAAAATGGTGGAGTTGCAGAGTTAATGGCACCCGCGGTCACACAACTCGACGCCAATGTGCACTTAAGTCACACTTCTCCAGAACATGATTATTTGGTCACACAACTCGACAAGTGCGTGCACGCAGGTCACTGACCCCACTTGTCAGTCCGTTTTGGACGGTAAATTTTTAGAAAACCCCCTGGAGTAATATTAATTTTACAAAACGACGAGTTGTGTGACCGCTGGTGCCATTAACTCGGAGTTGCATGACTTAATGACGAAGTAGCCCCTAAAGCAAATGATGAGTCTGGAGAGAAAACCCCCGATAGAAAAACAAAGATCTTTACTACAGCATTAAAACTGGGTTGGTGGTGTCACACCTCCCGTGGTGTCACGCTTCTATTTAACTACAAAGACTATGCCACCGC
Source organism: Poa pratensis (assembly GCA_947311845.1). Lineage (NCBI taxonomy): Eukaryota > Viridiplantae > Streptophyta > Magnoliopsida > Poales > Poaceae > Poa > Poa pratensis. Next base: position 8,259,781 of record CAMZMU010000102.1, read on the forward strand.
ACCTTATCTCTTATCTCTCCTCACACCAAATAACCTCTCCCTTTTATCTTGTCCTTACTAATAGGCACGTACAACACCAAATAACCTCTCCCTTTTATCTTCTCCTTACTAATAGCAAGAGCCACCATCATTATTCACTTTAATATCGGCTGTGTTTCGTACTGGTATACCAGGTTAGGCCGCAATCATCGTGCGCCTTCTTCATCTCATTCCCTTCGCCATAGACCCAATCCCCCGAGCAGACGCAGGCACGCCGACCTGCTCGACGCCGGCGCCGTGCACGCCGCCTTGTCCACAAGCAGCATCGCCGCACGCACCTGGCAGACGGCAACGGATCGGAGCGTTGTAACATCGACACGAGCATGTCGATAAGCGCCACTCCATCCCTATCGATGAGGCAACGTTCCGAGAGCCGGAGCGAGGAGATAACGTCGAGCGCCACGTCTGGATTCTGAGATGGCTAACTGCGCGTCCGCAATCTGGGAGCGCGGCGACGAGCTCCATGCCCCGCTTGCCCTTTTGCGACCATGTCCCTGGTCACTCGGTGTCGGCGAGCCGGGAGAGCAGCACCGGCGCCACATACAAGTGCTCCCCGCCGCCGTGCACGCCCTCGGCGACCCGTCCGAGATGCTCCTGCGCACCATGCTAAAGGCTGGCGTGGCGCCGGACAGGACGTCGTACAGGCACATGACGTGGTGTTTTAAACGATTGCAAGATAAACGACGAAGAGCGAAAAGATAAAACCAACAGGAACACGAGATTTAACGTGAAAAACCCTCTCAACAATGGGAGAGAAAAACCACGGGCGCCAGTCAGCAAAATTTCACTATATTGGGTGAGGTTACAAACGCTGGGATTTACACAATGCGACTTATCTCAACCGGCGGCTTACAAGATGTATTTATATGGAGACAAAATCCTAAGTCGGCTACAGTCCGGCGACGGGGCTCCGCTCCGCTCCGAAGTTAGCCCACTATCTTCATATGAATTTGGATCACCATAAAACAATAACAGACACATCGCGGAAGCCTTTGCCAACGTTGGAAACATCTCCCGGGTCGCCGGCTGATTTAGTTTAGGGAAATCAGTTGTCAAACTCGTTTGAGTTTGGATCGTTGGTAAAAAAAATGTTTCAGCATAAGTAAGTAGACTTTGATAGTTGTATTAATGATGCTCCCGTGTGGGGTTCTTGTCGGCAGACATGCAGCTGCTGATATGGCTTTCTTGATCTAATCGAATAAGCTGATTTTTGTTGTTGAAATTGGACAATCATTTCATTCACATAATACTTACTCAATTTTCAGAAATTCAAATTGGCTCCCAAGGTCGGTCACCTGCTACTAGCTGAATAAATTGGTGAGTAACATATACAAGTTTTCTACATGCGTGCCAAGTTTTGTGCTAAAATGACATTTGTATAGTGCTATGTAAAAATAAAATCAGTGATTAAAAAATATATTTTGAAATCTCATTTTGGCCAATTATTTTACACAAGCACTATAAATGTCATTTCACTTCGAAACTTGGCAAGTATGTAAAAAGCATAAAACATGTATATGTTCATCACTATTTTTTTTCATAATTGCTTGAAATGTTTTACTTTTTTTCTAATTTTTTATTCAGCCAGAAGCAGGTGAACTCAGGAGCAAAGGCACCTCCCTAAACTCAACTCTCTACTCGCGTGTTCAAATACATTTCTACTTGTACAAGTTAATTGAGAAGCAAACACATATTCTTAGATGATATATAAATATCATTTAATATGTGACTTACACTCAAGATTGTTATGATCGTTGTCTTAAGAAGCAAACTACTATTTTACATTATATATAAATTTTATACTCAGACTTACCAACAAGATTTTCATGGTTTGATAAATTCTTCTTGTTTAACTTCCGGCTGAAAGATTTCAAAGGACCGGTACATGCTTGGAAATAAAGGGAAAGAAGGAACACGGTTTCGTATTTAGTGAAACGTTACTATTTCATTAAGAATTGCTTGAATTTTTTTTACTATTTTTTCAAGTTTTTTACTCAGCCAGGAGCAGGTGAGGTCGAGAGCCAAAATACCTCCCTAAACTCATCTTTCTACTCGTGTGTTCAAATAACTTCCTACTTGTACAAGTTAATTAAGAAGCAAACAAATATTTTAGATGCTCTATAAATATCATTTAATACGTGTGACTTACGGTCAAGATTGTCATGATCGTTGTCTTGAGAGAAGCGAACTACTATCTTAGTATCTATATAAATTTTATGTGTAGACATACCGACAATAGTTTCATGTTTGATAAATACATCTTGTTTAGCTTCCGGCTGAAAGACTTATGAGGACCGGTACATGCTTGCAAATAAATTTAGTGCAACATTATTGTTTTCATTCAGAATTGCTTAAAATGTTTTACTACTTTTTCCGATTTGTTATTCAGCCAGGAGCAGCTGAGCTCGGGGGCCAAAATGCCTCCCTAAACTCATCTTTCTACTCGTGCGTTCAAATAACTTTCTACTTGTACAAGTTAATTGAGAAGGAAACAAATATTTTTGATGCTGTATAAATATCATTTAATACGTGACTTACGGACAAGATTTGCATGATCGTTGTCTTGAGAAGCGAACTACTATCTTAGGTTCTAAATAAATTTTATGCTCATACTTACCAACAAGATTTTCATGGTTTGATAAATTCTTCTTGTTTAGCTTCCGGTTGAAAGATGTCAGAGGACCGGTACATGCTTGCAAATAAAGGGAAACAAGGAACGGTTTTGCATTTAGTGTAACATGTGCATTACGTATTTTATTTAGTCTCATTTTGACCTTTCAAAATCTTCTATATACTTTGTTGAAAAATTCAAAACTTTAGAAGTTGCCCATTTGACGATTTGCTCATTTTCTCCTATACTTATTCGGTTACATTAATGTACCTTTGCTTTAGTTTTTCTTCTATTTAATTTAAACATCAAATCAATGAAACAATAGCGTGCTATAACAAATAGTGGCATACCTCAAAATATGCTATTTCGGTGCTATAGCGGAGCTATAACGAGCAATTCTATGGATTCAGTTTAGCGGCAACATACTCAAAATGTTATAGCGCGCTTTTAAAACCATTACCAACTAACAATACGCTAACATAGATTGGAAGAACGAGTACGGATTTGGCCCACCGGTTTGGGGATATAAGAGGCAATGGGGGCTAGGGGCGTGGGGGAATCCTAGATAGAAGGATGAAACCGGTGACAAGCAAGTCTTGCACCCAGGACCGTCATATCGTTATTATAGCCTGAAGTGAAGCATGAAAAGTATAAGTTTTTATACAAGGGATAGTGATGTCCTATGTTCCGTTTTGGCCAAAAAAAAGTTGCTCCTTTTTTGTTTCTCATATTCTACTGGGACTTATGAATGTGGTATTGCTCTGGAGTCCATTGGAGTGGATTTGGGTTCACCATGAAAGGTGATGTCCGCAAGTTGACCAAAAATATAATCATAAGACACATATATAAGTGTAAAAACATTTGTTCAAAGAAAAAATGACATAAATTACACTATTTTTATTTCACATAACACAGTACAATGTAAAATACGCAGATGCTGCAACTGTGGATGAAGCACTTCATATATTGCACGTCGGTGATATGTACCAGAAGGAGTGATTCTCCTTACCGAGAGAATTATAAATTTATCATTCCGTTGCAACGCACGGGCATTCAACTAGTAATAGTATATGACTGCCTTATCGGTATTGGACATGGGGAGCTCCTCAAATTTATGACATACTTCAAACGTCTCTTTAGTATCTTTTGAACGCCGCAATACCAAATCATTTTTACCCTTATGTCTCTACTCTTCTAAAAAAATCATTGTCATCTTTGTCCAGGACTTTCTCACGTGATTGTTCGAAATCATCACTATACACACTAGATTACGAAATTCTAGCATTATTATGCATATCTTTCATATGAAACATGTTACCAGAAAATGTTGCATCACAAGATTCCATTATAGTATCAATATGCATATCCAATACCTCAGATTGACCTACCAAAAAATATATAGACAATGCTCCACTGAGGATAACCTAAAAACACTCAATCTACTGTTTTTGGTCAGAGGTTATATTTCTTGGATATTAGTATGTTGACTTTGGGCAAGCAGCTCCAAGTGCGCAAATAAGAAATTGACAGTTTTCTCCCAACCCACTCCTCGTAAGGGGATTTCTCTCTATTCTCATTTGGAAATCCATTCAAGACATGACGTTAAGTCAATAGAGTCTCCCCCACCATGTTTTAGATAAACTGGTAGTGTCTAACATTGCATTCACCAAATCGGCCAGCGTGCGTTTTTTTCTCCCTTGGCAACCTCGTTTTATTGTGGCCAAAAGGGAGGCGGCCTCTCGGGAATAATATTCTGTTTCTCACATAATTCATCAAATATTTTGGGAAAATACTCTCCAACACATGACAAGCGAGGCGAGCGTGTTGTATTCCCTTTCTCTTCTCATGACAATCACATGGGCCTATGAGATTTTTAGGAAATACCCAATATTTGAGGCAGGGCTGAAGACTAGAACCGGGCAGCATGGTTCTGCCATGGTCCGCGCGCGCGATTACACAGAAATGCAGGTTATAGACTAATCATAAATAATAGTGTCCATTCATTTACTTTCAACTCTGTCTCGTTTTTTCTTTCGAGTTTAATGCAATGACATGCAGATCCCCTACGATTTCTCGAAAAATAAAATTCAAAACAAGGTGTGTACTACAAACCAACCTGGTTCTTTTTCTCCGAAACAAGGCGGAAGCCGGGGATTCAATTTTTTAATTCCTGGTCACACTTACGCTACTCCTGCATGTGGCTGTGCACAACTCTTGAACTGAATGGTTTCCTCTGAATTTCCGTGTTCCAAAAATATCCGGAATTCTATCGAGCATTTGATCCTACTCCCGGCAGCAATGTAATCACATCCAGAACAAATCCGGCATCATCTCTCGTGAACAAATCCGGATCGACACCGGCAGCAGCTGAGCACAGTCCACAGAATAATGCAACTGCGTTATTTTATTCCTCGTCCAATCTCGAACAGCGATCGGAGCTCGTACACAAGTCAAACCTCTCGAGCTGAAACCAGCCTACAGTCAATCTCGCTGTCATGTGGCTCAAGCAACCGGGAGCCCTTCTTGTATCTGTGTGCATCGAAAAATCTGATTAGTTGAGCATCGATGGATATGCCTATATAATACAACTTGATCCGTACTGAGCAATGCCAATGAGAGCGTAGCTTTTGTGCCCCCAACTATTCTCAGTTAACACCTACCATGCTTCTCCTCTTTCTCCTCCTCCTCCTCGCCGCCACCTCCTTGCAGGCGCAGGCGGCCGGCGATGGAGGAGCCGTGGCGGTGATCAACGATTTTGCCCACGTCTGCAACTCGACGAACGACCAGCAGTTATACCTGCCCAATAGCACGTTTGCGGCCAATCTCGCTACCATGTCCACGGTGCTCCCGAAGAACGCCTCGGTATCCGGCTTCTCAGCGGGCACGTTCGGCCGGGCGTCGGACACGGTGTACGGGCTAGGCCTCTGCCGTGGGGACTCCCTCGGCGACGCCTGCACCGTGTGCCTCGCGATGGCGTTCAATGGGTCCCGGGGCCTGTGCGGCGACAGCAAGGACGTCACCGTCTTCTACGACCAGTGCCACGTCCGGTTCTACGACCGGGACTTCCTCGCCGGCACTGGCAACTCGCCCGAGAAGTGGGCGTCGAACATGAACAACGTATCCAGAGGGAACGTCGCCGCGTTCGACGGACTGGTCGACCGTCTGGCCAACGCGGTGGCGGACAGGGCGAGCAACGTGAGCGGCAGGTACGCCACGGGCCAGGCCGGCTTCGCGCCGGAGAAGATGAACGTCTACGGCCTGGCGCAGTGCACGCCGGACCTGACAACGGCTCAGTGCCGGGGCTGCCTCGCCGAAATCATCGGACAGATGCCCAAGTCATTGGGCGGGAGGGTGGGCGGCAGGATTCTTGGGGTGCGCTGCAATTACAGGTACGAGAAGGATATCTTCTTCGCCACCACCGACGACATGGTGACGCTCACGCCGCTAGTGAGTTCCTCCACAGGTGCGTCTCGAACCTTCATGCTGCTCTTAGCTTTGCTTCTGCATTTCCTTTCAGTTAATCAAGTGAAAATTATTTGAATTTTTTATGTCATCCTTCTTTGTTGATGGTACTGAGGACCGCTAGCAGTACTACTTGAGATTTCGTAAGTGGAGCTGTTTCTAATACTACCTCCGATCCATATTAGTGGGCACAACTTTATCTAGATACACATGTATCTAGTCTACATACTTAACTAGATACATATGAATTTAGACAAATCTATGCCCACTAATATGGATCGGAGGGAGTACCATTATTTGATACACAATGTTTTTAGAATATATGAAAATATTATTGAGAAAAACAAATGAACATGCAATGGTTTGCGTTATACATTCAGATTTTCGTTCATTAAGCCTTCTATTCATCCAACATACTACTTGAACAAAACATTATCCCGTTATTTGTTTATACGAAATACTGAATTGAATCATCATATTGGTTTGTATTTTTACATGGATTTTCTAGGCCACATTTATCAATGATCATATTATTTCATTTTAAATTTATAACATTGAACAAATTTGACATTTCAAGGGAGACATGTGGATAAAGTAATTTTAAGAATATCATATTAAATAAAATTGCAAGGCATGTAAGACAACAATTCTCATGTATGCAAAATGAAATTAGAGAGTAAATAGGAGTCAATTATTAGTACTACCTCCGATCCATATTAGTGGGCACAACTTTGTCTAGATACACATGTATCTAGTCTAAATACTTAACTAGATACATATGAATTTAGACAAAGCTATGCCCACTAATATGGATCGAAGGGAGTACAATAAAGAGGCTACAAATATATGGGTGCTACTGCATAGCAAGGATTTAGATCGACTATAGCATACCACAACACCACATCATTCACTTGATGGTTCATAATTAAGTAACCCATAGTAGCACAATTACAATTCGTTCCAAGTAGCAATGCGGAAGAAACTACTCAACTTTGATTATCAGAGTGCATGATTTAGTTATACATTTTAAGGGTATATATATTTGATTTGGGGCTCAAGCCAAAACGGCTATTTATTTATTTTCGTTTTCGACCAATAGATGTTCAGAACAGCCTGAATTTGCCCCGGAACTCCTTTGCCCAGAATATCGATACATTTTCAAGATCCAGCACAGCTGCAAGAGGAATTCCGGCCATAGCTTATCTGAGAATAGGACCCGCTTGACTTTAGTGTCCATAGAAGAAACGCGAAACGCCGGGTGGTGCACATCAGCCAGTAGGAAAAAAGAATTATCTCGGCGCCATGTGCATAAACAGTTTATGACGGATCGATCGAGCTGTTGAAGTCTTTGCCTTCTTACGACCAGAGTATATACTGTATGAGATAACGTCCAAGTCCAGTTGATGAAGTTATGGACCTGCATATTTCCTCGATGCAGACCTCGAGAATAATATACTCGATCTCATAGGACTGAGAGATGCCGGGTCCCTTGAGAGAGAGATGTCATCCAATCTTCTAATGCAAATTAATCTAATCGGGCCATCTCAATCGTATGACCGTCTATATTTTTGGCGTCCAAGTATAATTAATCAAGTGAGCACTACTCATTTTCTATTCCCAAGCAGAAGTTCTTCAGGCAATCCTGTTTCGTACTTGCAGCTGGCGCCGGGGGTTCATCTGCTAGATCTCGATGTTAGCCGACACAACTAGGCAACCACCGTACCAGACGATCGATTCAGCACTGCTAGATCTTGATCTCGCACAATCACATGCCTTTCTTACCGATGTTCGAGGCGGATCCACGTGCGGCACGAGGATCTTGACTCCGCCGGGTCGTCGCCGATCGCCCCGACCGGTGTGTGGACCCCGATCCAATCAGCGACCTTCGGTTAGTCTGAAGATCAGCCCCGATCGGGATTGTTAGTCTTCGCAGGCGCGTGGGGTGGCCCCCGCTGAAGCCGATGTCTCGTCTCTACCGCGAATTTTGCCATGTAGTCCACTCTCACGCGGCCGTCAGTATCTGAGAATCTTGAAGATCGACTAATCAGGACCTACACAACTGTGATTCCGGGATAATTTATGCAATATTGCTCTTACTTATTCAACGTGCAAGTTTTTGTATGACAATACCTGACCGCAGTACCTGTTCGTTTTGTACGTGCAGGCAGGAGCAACAGCACGCTCTGGATCGCCGCGATTGTAGTCCCGGTGATCGTGCTCCTCTGCGGCTTCTTGGCGTGTTTCCTGTGGATCAGAACACGAAGAAGAAGAGGTAGCTTGCTAGCTAGAACATGTTATTGCCGTCCTCTTCGACCGCGATCTCCCGTCCCGAACTAACAGAATGTGCAATTAATCATCAGTGAGCAATCTCTCAGGAAGGGTGGGCATACCAACCATGTCCATGGAGATGGAGCAGGTGCTCAAGCTATGGAAGATCGAGGAGAGCGACTCCGAGTTCTCGCTCTACGATTTCGAACAGATCGCAGGTGCCACCGGGAACTTCTCTGACGACTACAAGCTCGGTCAGGGAGGCTTTGGTGCTGTTTACAGGGTATACAATTCTTACACACACGACCCGAACTTGTGCCTGTATTTCTAGTGCATTACTGATACAGTTACAGCAGACACATGTATTATTCTTCAGTGCAATGCCTCAGACAAATGAATTGAATTTCTCTGACGACTATATTTTGTTTTTGTTCTAGGGGGAACTGAGCGGCGGGCTTGAGGTCGCGATCAAGAGGCTCTCCACCTGCTCGGTGCAGGGGCTGATGGAGTTCAAGACCGAGATCCAGCTGATCGCCAAGCTCCAGCACACCAACCTGGTCAGGCTCCTCGGATGCTGCCTCCAGGGCGAGGAGAAGATGCTCATCTACGAGTACATGCACAACAAGAGCTTGGACTGCTTCATCTTCGGTACGCCTTCTGATCACCAACAACGAGCATCACATTTCCTCATGCAACATCGATCATTGATGTTTTTGTTTTATTTGGACTGTTGCTGATCTGCAGACAGCACGAGAGGGGCGATACTGAACTGGCAGCGGCGCTTCCGCATAATCGACGGGATCGCGCAGGGACTTCTCTACATGCACAAGCACTCTCGGCTGCGAGTTATACACAGGGACCTTAAGGCGAGCAACATTCTCTTGGACCGCGACATGAACCCCAAGATCTCCGACTTTGGTTTGGCGCGGATATTCTGCTCCAACGTCACCGAGGCCAACACGACCAGGGTCGTGGGCACGCAGTAAGTACTGCTGAATGCTGATCAAATTTCATTACACACTTAGTTACAGTACCAACATACATTTAACAACACCGAGACACGTTGCCTACCTAGCTTACGACTGAATTTCTTTGTGCATTTTTCTTACCAGTGGATACATCGCCCCTGAGTATGCTTCAGAGGGTCTCTTCTCCACCAAATCCGATGTCTTCAGCTTCGGCGTATTGCTTCTCGAGATCATAAGCGGGAAGAGGACCGCAGGCTTCTACCAGTACGGCAAATTCTTCAATCTCACGGGATACGTAAGTGCATACAACAATGCTGCTTGAGTATCATCTCCAGTTTTGATGAAAGAAGCCGCCGCTCACTGCGAAGTGCAAACCTTGTTTCAGGCGTACCAGCTGTGGCAAGAGGGGAAATGGCACGAGATGGTCGACCTGGTGATTGGGACCAACTACCCGGTGACCGAGGTGATGAGGTGCTTTCAGGTAGCGCTGCTCTGCGTCCAGGACAGCGCCGACGACAGGCCCAACATGTCCGACGTCGTCGCGATGCTCGGCAGCGAGGGGCTCACACTGCCGGAGCCCAGGCAGCCCGCCTACTTCAACGTCAGGATGTCCACCTTCCAGGAGTCGAACGGTTCATTTGGCGAGTCGTCCTACATCAGCAACGTCGCATTGACGGAAGACGACGGTAGATAACATTTGCACGTGTTGATGGACAGTCAATTGTATAGGATTGTTACTGTTATGAACATATTTACAGAAAGGAGGGATATAACAGGTTAACATAGTTGATGCACAGAAATCCCCAAACACCACCAACATGTTAGTTACTTGTTCTTACATTCTGTCGTAATTAACCAGCAGGCTTCCTTTTCTGGTTCCGCGGTGTAAATTCAAGTGATTTTCTGATTCGTAGTAGTAGTACCTCTGTATCAGGACTTCACACTGCAAACTTTGTCTCCCTATGTTCATTACGCTTAATTCAGTTGAAGTATATATTTTGTTTGAAATGTGTTGGCATTTCGGCTCCTCCATGCTACGGTCCGGGCAACCTTTCATTCCTTAGCGATTCCTATCACGGCTTGGCTATTTCTCGGTTATGAGCTTCTACAATTCATATGGCGCACAACTCCTATCTCTGGCCGTCCGTTTCCGCGATTTAACGACCGAGATTTGTTGTTGATTGTGTTGAACTTTCAACCCATTCAATGAAAAATCTTATCCATTCAATCGCGGGAACGGATGGTCGAGATACGGGTTGCACGCCATATGAGTTATAAAAAATCCATTTTCGCTATTTATCGCTCTTTGCGAGTTGGAGTAACGCCTCATCTGCACCGGCCTCCGACATGGGCCCGCCCATTTTTGGGCTGTTTTCTTTTTTTCCCTTTCCCTTTCCATTTTTATTTTTATTTTTATTTTTTTGAGTTTTTGCTTTTTTTTCTTTTTTGTTTTTTCGGGGTACTACATAAATATTTTTCTTTTTATTTTTTATATTCCTTTTTGTTTTTTAGAAATACATATTTTTTTTGTTAGTATAGTAAACACTTTTTTCTTGGAACTGTGAACACTTTTACAAAAATATATGAACATTTTCATTTGGACTTGTGAATATTTTTTCAGACAAGTGAACCTATTTTCAGACACGTGAACATTTTTTTCAAAAATACATGACTTTTTCTATACCATGACCATTTTATACCAGTGAATATTTTTTGAACCATGCCAACATTGTTTTGAACCCCGTTTACATATTTTTTAGACCACGAACATTTTTTTAACCCAGTGAACATTTTTCTCAAACTCCGTGAAATTTTATTTTAACAACGTGAACAATTTTTTGTAACCGCTGAACATTTTTCTTGAACTAGCGAATATTTGTTTTACTAAACGTGAAGATTTTCTTAGGGCCCGTTGGGCAACGCTCCAGCTCCAGGCTCCGCAGCTGGAGCGAGCGGAGCTGTCCCGAACGGCCTCGCTCCGCGGATCCGGAAGGTCGGAGCGCTCCGCTCTTTTGTGCGAAATCGCAGAGCGACAGTAGCCCCGCTCCACCAAACGGAAAAAGCAGGAGCGGCTGAAAAATACGTCTGGTTGCCACCGATAAGTTATGGACGAGCCTGGCTGTTATCTTTCTGGTAGCTTTTCTCTCCCGTTCGTTCATAGACCATGGCGGCTGAACCTAGATCTTCCCAGCGATTCAACATGTGTCGCGAGCGATTCAAATTCAATCTCTCCTCCACCCAAACGAGACTGCCTGACACTGAATTGCAGTTCCTCGCAGTCAGGATCTCGAAGGATGCACGAGTCGGGCAGGTGCGAATCGCCCGCCGCGCCGCCGCCAGTTTCCGGCCGCCGCAACAGGATCCCCTTTTCCCCGTCCCGAAATCCAGAGTAATGTTCTGCTCATGGCGCCCCTACTGAACCAATCTATGACGCCATCTCGATGTGTTTGCTCTGCTCGTTGAGCATTTTCTTCAGTATTACGTTAAGCTGTTGTACGCCATTGTTTGCTTCGGTTTGCTATCTGCTCGTTGACGCCATCTCGCCGTGGGGACGCCAACAACCATACAGCTTTCTCTCTCACAAAAAAAAAACGGTTTTGCTAATTCTCAGTCGACTGAGAATTAGCTTAGGGCTCAGTCGAATCATCTGCCGTCAAAAATTGCATCGCAATTCGTGCAAACCTGAACCTTCTTCTTCCTCGCGTCCATGGCGGCAAGCCGAGCCGGAGCCGCCGCAGCCGAGCCGGAGCCGCCGCGGCGGAGGCGAGGATGAAACTTAACTTGGGGGGGGGGGGGGGGGGGTGCGGGGGTTCGCCGGCGCCGGAGAAGAAGGGGGCGGGGAGTTTAGAGGGATGGCCGAGGCGGCGGCGGACCGGCGGAGGAGGAGCTCGGGGCGGGGCGGGGCGGCGAGGCGTCGCGGCAGCGCCGGCCGCGGGCGGGGTGGACGGCGGTTAGGCCGGCGGTGGCTGCAGGGGAGGTGGTCGCCGGAGTTCGAAGGTGGCTGCCGGAGATGGGGAAGAAAGGATGACGTCAATGCAGCTCTCCACGTGCTGGATCCATTCTGGTGCTCTTACCAGGCTGCATCCGTGTGGAATGGGCTGGCAGCCCAACTATCCACGAACCAGAGCAGCTGGAGCGTTGCCGAACGCTTCTGCGCTCTACTATCGATCGGCGGAGTCGCTCCTCGCTCGCGTGGAGCGGAGCGACGGGATTACGAGGAGCGGAGGGTTTCTGAACGGCCCTTAGTATGCATGAACAATTTCTCATGGTAAAAAATTGTTCACCTATAATACAAATGTAACCAGATTTGATGGGAAAACCGACTCTAATAGTCTCTTTTGTCTAGTGGTAGATTTGGCCACAAACGCACTCATCTACCAGAACCGCCCTAAGGGGTGTTGCCCTACCATCCTTCACCACCACCTCACCTTCCTAATGAGGCACACCACCTCGTCGCCTAGATACGGTCCAATAGGTCCATGTCGCCACGCTTCAAAAGTGCCCAGCTGCTCTACGCTGCCACATCCATCTTCGGCGTCCAAGCTCGCACACAAGGCAACACCATGCGCCGCCAAATCGGCCGACACATGCGGCATGGCACGTGCGGTCGACGCGTCATGGCCGTACGCCTGTGCCAAGAACCGGAACAACTACTGCCACGTTGCTCTCGTTTTCCGTCCGTGCCGAGCACCATACCATGCAAACATGTTGCATATATTTCCGTAAGCCTACTAATCACGAGAATGATGTCGTCCGCCTTGCGCAGCTCCAGAGTTCTTCTTTCTACAGTGTGTTCTCCTAAGAGGCCGCAACTATTTTTATATTAAATAGCGCGTTACCCAGGTCTTGAACTTGAAACATGTTGGCTCTGATACCATATTAAATTGCTGCACTAGCCATCTATCTTAAAATTCCGAACTGATGGGAAGGATTAGGCGATATATGTTAACAAGACAATTCGGTGGTTCCAACGTTGGGCTACCACCTTCATAATAAAATAATGTTGTAAACGTCTTGTCACAAGCCTGAGTGATATAGATCAATCTGCTAATTGTGCACTAAAACCAAATGTATATGTGCATGTCAAATTGGTAATGATGGATTGATGGCTGCTTTGCTGAAAAATGTCTCGTGCCGGACTCCTATGCCAGGTCAAATTCAAAGATGTATCATAGCCGACACTGATTCTAAATTGATCTCCTTGCAATAAACATCATTATTCCATCATCAGTAACAAGTAAGGTATGGATGGTCTAATTAAAGAAACTATGTAGCCAGGTTCACGCCAGAAGCAAACCAAGTCAGCTTCGTGTACCAGAATCAATCAGCCCATATGGCGTGCCTGCTAGTTAATTTGTTGCAGAGAATTATCTCGACAGATTGTATCGGCAAGTCAAGTAGTCAACAGAATGTACTTGTCAGGTACGATCAAGCCTGACTCTAACAGCTTTTATGTACGTACTCTCGATAGTTGCCGGTGGCAGGATTATAACGGGAAATTCGACAAGTTGCCCTTTTAATTTCTAAAAGCGACCGCTTTAGTTCGAAATAACCTGGAAGAATGAAGTTATGAAGAGATGGTCGTGGCAACGAAGATTTATTCAATTTGATTCATCGACAGTCAACACTACCCTTACATAAGTTAACACCGATCAGTTATGCATGACATGCTCGCAGAAGAAAAGATCAAAGAATCCAACTCCTGCTTAGCCACTATTCGTTTATATTGGTAGTTTCCATGGATGCCAACTCATCTCTGATTTTTTTATTCCTACTATTCTAATTAAGCATGTCGCCTGTGTCATGATTATTTTCTTCTTCCTTGGGACCCGAAGTAAACTAGATCTTCCTTGTGCAAATCAAACTGTCACTAGCTAGAACTCGTAAGCCACCCTATAAAGCCGAAGCAGATCGTTTTTCTCTTCTACATCCGCATATATTTTCTTGTCTCAAAGACTCAAATCCTCACCACCACCTGGCTATGAACCATGGTCTCTCACAAACTCTCGTGCTACTCTCCATCCTCATCCTGCCCTTCTTGGCGCAGCTCGTCTCCGGCGACGTTTTGTGGCAACAATGCGACTATAGCCAGAACTACCGAGAACAGTGTCTTCCAATCAAACCTAAGGCAGCTCTCCTCCACCATCCCCGTTAACGCCTCGTCGTCTCCCACCCTCTTCTCCACCGGCGCTCTCGGTTCCATCCCGAACACCGTGTACGCGCTCACGCTCTGCCGTGGCGACACCACCAACGCCTCCGCTTGTGCCGACTGCGTCGATAACGCCTTCCGGGACGCCCAGCAGGCGTGTCCGTACAGCAAGGACGTAACAATCTACTATGAATCCTGCTACCTCCGCTTCTCCTACATGAACTTCCCGGCTTTCAATGACAACAACAAACAACATACGATGCCCAACGGGGAGAACGTTAAGTCTCCGGCGGCAACTTTCGACGCCGCCGTGAGTGTCCTCCTCGCTGCTGTCGTTGACTACGCGGTGCTGAACTCGTCCGTGCGTTTCGGTACCGGAGTAAAAGACTTCGACGTTGACACCCCGAAAATCTACGGGATGGCGCAGTGCAGGCCGGACATTACACCTGCCGAGTGTCGGAGCTGCCTAGAGCAAATAACAAGCGCGATGCCAAAGCTTTTCAGCAGACGGAAAGGAGGGCGGATCCTGGGGTTACGGTGCAACTACCGGTTTGAGTTATATCCGTTCTCCGGCAACCCATTCTGCACCTCCAAGCGCCGGCATCAGCCGCAGCACCCTCACCAGACGGAAATGGGCACGGACCGACAGTCCGAGATGGAGGTGAGTTCCAGATTTCAACAAAACTATAGTACAATTTTCCTACTTAGTATAGTGGGCACACATGATGGAGAGTTTAGAGTTGGACCTGCACATTCGCTGAAATACTTGACATGCATGATAAGGATTCTCAAAGCATAGAAATAGGAAATACGTCATCAGGTTTTTCGTATAATATTATGTTGAATACTACATGAAATGATGTTTTATTGTGCACATAGGATTTTTACTAATAGAGGCTCGAGTGGATATAAATATATATTTCTACGGAAATTCATATGGTTTGCAATCCTACAGGCAAAGGACATACGAAAAAACTCCTAAAATTCACAAAATTATTTATGTATAGAAAAATGCACGTTTTCATTACCTCTACTCTACATCGATAGATGCATATAGCCAAATATTTGTTACTAGCCAACAATCATGACAAAGCCTAATAAAATAGTATAACATGCCAAACATAAAACAAACAACAACAACATGTTCCCACATATAATACTCACTCCATTTCTGAAAGTAAGGCGTATTTTTTTTCAAATGTCCAACAATGTAAAGCTTGACCAAGTTTTTAGAAAAAATGGCCAACAACTACAATACTATATGGACATCATATGAAAATATATTTCATGATGTGCGGTATTAATTTGATATTAAGAACGTTAATGGTATTTTCATAAAACTTGGTCAAAGTTCACACTGTTTGACTTTTGACAAAAAAAAGTATACGCCTTACTTTCAAGAACAGAGGGAGTATAACTTTTTATAGTCTACTTAAATAAAGATAAATAGGCCACATACAATCGTACGTCTATTTGACACCCGTTGTCAAACTGGGACATAAACTCCATTTTAGGCCATTTAAGCCATTTCTGCAACCAACTAATAGTCTGGTATAAAAGAAGAAGACATGTGAAAAGCATGACACTCTTGTTTTATCAAATAAAATTGGAAACCGTGTGTATTAAAGAGGCCCTTAATTGTGCATAATCTCGAAAAAAGAAGTATCAGCCCTCTTTGGCTACGATATTATATCGTACAAATGTCCTGTAGATGGGCCAACACTGGATATGCAACCCTTAGCAGTGAAACCATCTCGCTTAAGATGAAAGAAATGACACTATTGGATTTCTCTAAAATGGTTTTCTGTACGGATTTCCCTATGCCACAATTCTTTGGAAATTCTACATCCATGGGAAGTATCTTAACAAACATGTGCATTTTAGATAAAGGGAGTTTATTACTTAAAAGGTTTAAGTTTACACCTAGCCTCTACATAACCAAGATGCACACAGCCGAAACAAGTCTGTAGTTCGAAACATAAAAGGCGAAATACATATCATAATGAGAAATTGTAATAACGCCTATGGTGTGGAGGGCCAATCCGCAACAAACATGTGCATTCACGTAAGCTGACGTCGTCGTCGTCACGTAAGCTGACGTTCTTCCTTAAGTATTCCATTCGTGTGATTTCTAATCCCTGCACTTCCTGTCATCTTTCCATGTGATTTCCAATCCATGCCCTTCCATTCATGTGACTTGTGATACAAAGAGGCTTAACTGAACAGTTTTGCACAGATTAAGGAATAACATGCATGGGTGATTTTTAAGTTGATATCTTGGAAGATTTTAGTAGGGGTCCATCAAGCGCTCAACTGTTTGATATTTCCTTAAATTACGAGCTATGCCCTTGGATATCTTTTTTTTAGCACTGAGTAATCAAGGGATGTCTTAAGATCATCCCAAGTTTCCCTACCTTCTTGGTGGAAACGAGCCCATTTTTATACACTGTTTTCTAAGTTTTATGTGAATATTTTCAAGAGTACATGTTCCAATTCCGAAACATATACAGAAATAACTGAATACTAATATCCACATTCCATCTAGTCAAGTGCCTTGACTCTAGTGTCATTTTACAGGAGGAAGAAGAAGCAAACCAAGTACCATCCTACTGATCCTAGCGGTTGCACTAGCTGTTGTTTGTGCAGCCTTGACATTCACATTAGTTTGCTTTTACATCTTCAGCAGGAGAAGAAAACAAAGATTGCCCATACTACCATGTAAGTAATCTAGATGGCAGACCATTAAATGAAAGAGAATAGGAAGATCTTGCTCTTGCAATAACAAAAACCTTCGAAAGTTTATTAGAAAAAAGGCTAGAAACGGCAGTAGGCATTTCGAGGGTCAGACTATCAATTATCCAAAAATAGGCAAACAATTCTGCATTCCGAACATTGATCGAATTTTCCAGTTCACGGAGTTCGTCTGACATACTTGTTGTATTTGGACAGATTCCGAGTATTTGGAGAGTGCTTCAAACATCAATTTATCCATGCTTAATCTGTCAACGGTGGAAGCTGCGACGGGGAACTTTGCAGAAGGAAATAAACTTGGGGAAGGAGGGTTTGGTGCCGTTTATAAGGTACCAATCGTGAAATTGTTGTGTTTACTGTTTTAGACTTCTTGTGAATTAATTTCGTATGTTTTTGGATGTTGCATAGGGAGCCCTTCCAGATGGACAAGAGATAGCGGTGAAGAGACTTTCACCAGGTTCAGCACAAGGAATGCAAGAGCTGAAAGCCGAGCTCGTTTTGGTTGCTAAGCTTCAGCACAAAAATCTTGTAAGGCTTGTCGGCGTTTGTTTGGAAGAAAATGAGAAACTTGTTATCTATGAATTCATGCCCAACCGAAGCCTTGACACGATTCTATTTGGTAAATACTCAGAATACTGCACCACTATATTAATATATGAGCTATAGTAATTGCACTAAATTAACCTCACCAATGTTTCTTGTGTCTTTTATAGATCCGGAAAAGAGCAAGGATCTTGACTGGGAGAAGAGGTCCAAGATAATAAATGGAATCGCCAGAGGCTTGCAATACGTCCATGAAGATTCTCAGCTCAAAATAATCCACAGAGACCTTAAAGCAAGCAATGTTCTGTTAGACTCCAATATGAATCCGAAGATTTCAGACTTTGGCTTGGCAAGGCTGTTTGAAGGTGATCAATCAAAGGATGTGACAAACAGAGTCGTCGGGACATTGTAAGTGAAGTCAAACAGAGTCGTCGGGATATAGAAAACCAATGGACTGCAGGACCACATAATAAGTAAGGCCATTATCAATTTTTAGTTCACTACAAATCATATCTTTTTGTTGCAGTGGATACATGCCACCAGAATATGTTGTTCGCGGGCATTATTCGACCAAGTCCGACGTGTTTAGCTTCGGAATTCTGGTTTTAGAGATCATAACAGGAAGAAAAAACTGCGCCTCCTACAACTCTGAGCAGTCTGTTGATCTCTTGACTGATCTTGTAAGTAACAAACCCTACTGAAATACTAGTTCAAATCCATTGCAGCATAACACTCTAATCACCCATGTATTGCAGATATGGGAGCATTGGACCAAGGGAACGATCCTCGAGATCGCTGACCCGTCGCTTGCAAACAGCGTTCCTGAAGATAAAATACGGACGTACGTTCACATCGGGCTACTGTGCATTCAGAGAGCCCTGCAGATAGGCCTGCAATGTCAGCCGTGAATGCGATCCTTAACCGGGATGCCGCCTCGCTTCAAGCTCCGTCCAAGCCGGCTTTCTGTTTTCGGGCAGGTAACACCTACCCGGAACCACGTCAAGTAGCCTCGCATGGAGGTAGCAGGCCGGCGGTGGTTTCACCAAACGATGTGTCACTCACAGAGCTATTACCGAGATAAGCCATGCATGTTGGTCTGAAATCTTTTTGAACAAACTATAACGTTGTAACCACAAGAAGCATTGGACTAAAAGCGTCCCAACCTTCTGCAGGAGAGTGCTTTCTGCGATAACACTCTCAAGACATCGCAACATCATTCTACTCCTGTCTTGCCGACATGCGTGCATAGGTGCCTGGTCTTGGGTCTCGTCTTGGTCCCGCATTGGCGTCATGAACCTTAGGAACCGAGAGCATCTTCAGTCATATATTTATTTTGGGCGCTTGTTTGTTCACGGACATGTCGCGGGCAATCCGTCCGGAGTCTTCTTCCCGTAGGCGGTGCTCTAAATCTGTATCTTGGGTCGGAACCGAGAGCAGTCTGCTTCACGGGGTAGCCCGTTGGGTGGCGCTTATAAAGTAGGTCCGGGCAGGCTCTACCCCCAGGGGGCTGAGCCTGCCCCGCATGCAGCTCGTTAGCCGGGTCGCTACGCAGAGTTCAATCCATCCATGGGCCGGTACCATGGTTGTTTAGGTACGAACGTGGGTTTGGGCTTGCCACCACACAGACCGGGTCCCGCTCTGTTCCGGGAGATTTTTTATAAAATGGGGATTTCTCCCCCAACAAGGTCTTCCCCGTAAGGTCACGTCACGGTTGCGCCGTTCGGGGATTAGGGGTCGGAGCCCACTAGGTCTTCTAGGCACGAGTCATGCCTGATGCGACAGACCGGCCTCGGGACACAGCGGTCTCCTTGGGACTACGCGTGACCTTCTCACGCGGCCCTTGGAAATAGCAATGCGTGTTGTGGATGACGTAGCGTGCCCATAACAGGATAAGCTCTAGACCCACCCGGAAAGGGTCGGACGAGTCTCCCGATGAGGCTCCGGTGGGCAGCCGAACCAGGTTTTGAGTCTTGACAAAGATCTGCATACCACCTCGGAGCCAGAAGATGGTGGATTTCTTCTGGACTCCACCCTGCTCGGGAGGATGGGCGGAGGTGGCCCGAGTGCGGCGAGCGCGTGGTAACCCTGGTTCCCACCGGAACGACATGCCAAGAGTGGCAGACACCGGCTTATCTGTTTTCGGTGGAGTTAACTGATTTTCTCCAAACAGGTAGAAATAAGCAAGTACGTTTTGGAAACAGCGGGCCGGCCAGCAGTAATAGCCTCAAAGTCATATGTGAAAAGCTAGATATAATTATTGTGATGGATCCATCCAAGCCATGTTTGGACAGGAACAGTTCGACTGTATTTTGCGAACATCAGCCAGCATCAGGAATGACTGACGCTGAGAAGGAGACCGGGGGAGAGGAAGATTTGGCTTTCAGTTCAGCATGGTCCTGTGGTCGTTTCTGGTATTCACACGTGCATGGTTAAAATGATCGACTTCTCGTCGTGATTGTAAGTCTGGTCGGAAATCCATATCAGCTCACAGCTCTAAGTCTGCTCTGCTTTTGTAATCTTCCGCGAGATCAAATTATAGCTTCTTGACCAATATTGCTTTTGTTGGCGCACTAACGAAGAGAAGTTTCCCTTGCTGGAAATGTGAGAGAAAAAAATGACAGCAACCAACCACCATTTTGTAGCCTTTGACTTTGCTAGGAAAATGCTTGGATGCTCCGGGCGGCACCTGCTCCGGGCGGACTCCAAGGTTTAATTGGTCCACGTGGAGCTGTCCCACAGTACCAGCTAACGTTTTCTAAATCTTAATGAGTGAGAATACAAACAGGAATACCAGTACATGTCCGTCCTTGACATACGGGCCGCAATCAATTCTCCGCTCGTGGCTGATTGGCCAGCAATTAATTCGATCTGGAAGGTTACTTGCCTTTTCGTGTGCGTCCGAGAGGAGGCTGCCGAGCTTGTCGAACGGCTCTCGCGCCGGTGAGGAGGGTGGCCGGCGGAACCTGGTGCCCTTGTCCCGCAGCTGGGAGAGAAGGCGTTCGACGTGCGCATGGTCTGAGGCCGACCTCCACGCCTCGTACTGCAACAAGGGCAGCGGCCGCCACGCCGGTAAGAGCGCGCCCACATCTATGTCGCTATCGAGAGCGACGCGCCGGTGACGGCGGAGCTCCTACGCAAGCTCGCGCACTGACTGGAGCTCTCAGGCGCGCGCTTCCTCTGGGCGCTCCGGCGGCCGAGCGGCCACACCGGCGAGCTGCTCCCTGCCGGGTTCGAGTCGCATCTCGATGGGCGCGAGCCGCGAGGTTGGGTGCCGCAGGTGCGCGTGCTCGCGCATAGCGTTGTGGGCGCTCCTAACCCACTGCGGCGTGGACACGACACGCCAGGGACTACGCACAAGACACGCCGACGGCAGCAAACTCTTTCTCTTCTAACCCTGCCGGCCTTCCTCTGCGCCTCCCCCGATCCAGCCGCGCCACCGCGGAGACGCGCGGCGTGTGAGCTACGACCCAGCACGGTCGCTGCTGTAGATTTTGCATCGCTGGTTTAGATGCTGCTGGTGCCGCCGTCATCTCTGACATATCTGACATCTCTGGCGCGTACGGCAGGCCCCGCAGCCGTTGTCCGTCGCCTTCGCCGTCTCTGCAGCACAGACGACGAACCGCCCCGCTACATCCATGGAGCTCTACACAGTACACACCATCGCCCGGTCCAGCCTCGAGCTAGAAGAAGCAAATATCTACCTAATTTTTTATTATCTCTTTCCACAAAGTGGGTCCCACACACATGTATTCTGATCACTCTTTACTGCCGTATACGGGAAAGCCTACCCTTTAGCGGTGGACCCGCACATGTTTGCTGGACCAATGGGGCGCCTAGTTGATGCGGGATCAAATGTCGCCGAGTTCACATTATTCACTCTCGCCTTTGCTAACCTTTTTTACATTTCAGAACTAGAACAACAACCATGTAGTAGAAGTGCCAATCTTCTCTTGTCTTGTTTCACACTGAAAGACTAAAGAAGCCGGCATGGTTGTCGTTCTGCCGTGCCTGCTCCTCCTCCTGTTCCTAACCCGGCCGCTCACCAGCGCCGCCGCCTACTCGGAGTACTCGTGCAATGGCACCATGGGAAACTACACGGCGAGCGACGCCTTCGGAGCCAACCTGGCCAGCCTCACCGCGGCGCTGCCTGTCGACGCCTCTACCTCCCCGTCGCTCTACGCCTCGGCGGCCAACGGTGCCGCCCCGGACAGGGTCTTCGGCCTCGCGCTCTGCCGCGGCGACATGACGGAGGCCGGGACGTGCTCGGGCTGCCTCAGCGACGCGTTCCGGCAGCTCCGTGCGCTCTGCGCCGGCGACAGGGACGCCACGTTCTACCACGACCTCTGCACCGTCCGCTACTCCGGCGACGACTTCCTGGCGCGGCCGGACGACAACAGCCCGGTGATCAACGCCATGGACGTGAACGCCTCGACGTACGCGGCGTGGGACAGCCGGAACGCGACGTCCCGAAGCTTCTTCCTGTCGCTGGTGGGCACCCTGTTCGGCGAGATGTCCATGTACGGCGCGTACAACTCCACGGAGCGACGGTTCGCCAGCGCCGCCATGTACATCAACGCGCAGCTGCCGACGGTGTACGGCCTGGCGCAGTGCACGCCGGACCTCTCCCCGGGGCAGTGCTGGCACTGTTTCCAGGGCCTCCAAGAGCTGACCCGCCAGTGGTACGACGGCCGCGAGGGCGGGCGAATCCTCGGCGTCCGGTGCAACATCCGGTACGAGGGCTACCAGTTCTATGACGGCACAACAGATGTCAGGATCGGCTTCGGTGGCTCATCTTCAGCAACAGGGAGCAATGGTGGTAAGAGACATTAATTGTTGAACTGTTGAGCAATGATCGGCTTCAGGTGTGTTAGTAATACTGTATTTTCTTCTGTAATCGTGTAGGAAGCAAGCATAGGAAGACCTTAATAATCGTCCTATGCGTGTCAATTGCGGTGTTCTGTTCAATGCTGGTAGGCTGCCTCCTACTGATCAGACGACTGAAAAAAGGAACTGGTAAGACGACGACAACAGACTGCAAGAAAATCCTGATGTGTTTTTTGTCGACACCCTTCAGAAGCAGTCTAATTACCTGCAAATCTCCAATTCAGGAAAGACGAAACTAGAACAGGCACATTCCAGGAGCAGTTCGAAAACAGAGGAGGCGCTGAAGCTCTGGAAGATCGAAGAGAGCAGCTCAGAGTTCACGCTGTACGATTTCCCGGAACTAGCTGCCGCCTCGGGCAACTTCTCCGAAGACAACAGGCTCGGAAAAGGCGGCTTCGGACCGGTTTACAAGGCAAGTGTGTAACACTCTTTGCAAAAAATGTGACAGATTTGATCAATCAAACGCTAATCTCTGCATTACCATCCTCTTTCTTGGTGTTTTTTCAGGGCGTGTTGCCTGATGGAACCGAGGTTGCGGTGAAGCGGCTGGCGGCGCAGTCCGGGCAGGGACTCGTTGAGTTCAAGAACGAGATCCAGCTCATCGCCAAGCTGCAGCACACGAACCTCGTCAAGCTCCTGGGTTGCTGCGTGCAGGAGGAAGAGAAGATGCTCGTGTACGAGTACATGCCCAACAGAAGCCTCGACTTCTTCATCTTTGGCAAGTTACTCTCTTAAGATCAAGAGATGTTTTGGCCTTGCCGTGAATGTTCTACAACTGAACCTATACTACCATGCTGCAACAATGTAGACCAAGAGCGAGGCCCGCTGCTGGACTGGAACAAACGGCGGCACATCATCGACGGGATTGCGCAGGGGCTCCTGTACCTGCACAAGCACTCCCGGGTGCGCATCATCCACCGGGACATGAAGGCCAGCAACATATTGCTGGACAAAGATCTCAACCCCAAGATCTCGGACTTCGGCATGGCCAGGATCTTCGGCTCAAACATGACGGAGGCCAACACCAACAGGGTCGTCGGAACATAGTAAGAGAAACAGTTGTCAAACAAGCACCGGTCAATTTTGCAGCAGTTTCTTCCTAATTTTGCGATATAAATTATGCAACTAGTTGATTGACTACTAATGCTCCACGCTTTGTGATGTACTCTAGTGGTTATATGGCACCCGAGTACGCTTCCGAGGGCATCTTCTCGGTTAAGTCTGACGTGTTCAGCTTTGGAGTGTTGCTGCTCGAGATAGTGAGCGGCAAAAGGAACAGCGGACATGGCCAACACTACGGGGACTTCGTCAATCTTCTAGGCCACGTAAGTTTCTGGTAAAACTACAAACGGCTAAAGTTAACAAGAACATGCCGGACGCTTCCTACAACCGTTAAACATTTCTTAAGTTATAGTTCTTCTGACTCCTAAGTTAAATACAAAACGAGCGGCTTATCCTTGACTCGATCTTCTCGCTTGGTTTACATTACATTAGCAACATACAACACTGAAAGGGACTACATGTCTACATGTGGAAACCTATTGGTTAAGTAATATGACGTACCAATCTTGTGACAGGCATGGCAACTGTGGAATGAAGGGAGAGCGTTCGAGCTGGTCGACCCGACGCTGGGGGACTGCAACGAGGTGACGACCATGATGCGGTGCATCAAGGTGGCGCTGCTCTGCGTGCAAGACAACGCCAATGACCGGCCGACGATGACGACGCGACGGCGATGCTGGGCAACGAGGGGTGCCGCTGCCGGACCCCAAACGTCCGCCGCATTTCCATCTCAGGGTAACCAGCGACGACGAAGACGATGGCGTTGGAAGGTCAGGAGTGCGCACACAGTCCTCGACGCACTTCACCACCGGATCGTGCAGCACCAACGATATGACCATCAGCATCATCGAAGAAGGGCGGTAGCAACCGCATCGATCGTAAAACCAGTGTTTCTCTCCCTTTTCGTGATCGAACGAGGTGTGTGTGTGGATGGCACTTGGGCAGACGGATTGTTTGTGTTTGAGATGCTTCTGGCTGTACGTTTCTTATATACGGGCATGCATCGCTCGTGTCATGGTGTCTTGTACAAATTGTAGACCTCGTTTGGTATCGATAATTTTGTTTTATTTTATTTGGCAGAACATGCATCGTTTCATTTGAAAAATGACAGGGTTAGGGATAGGGAATTGACATAACGTATAATAGGTATTTGCTGAAATTCTAAATGAAATGACATGTCCAATTTCTTGACAGGGATATCGAATCACAAATAAATTTCATGATTCTGGCTCGAAATGATAGCTACCAAACGACCTCTTAAACAATTAAGTATTGCACGACTACAAAAATAGTACGAAGAGCTATATAGGTGTCGGTGCTTTGATCGATGAACAAAATGCTGGAAAAGCAGAAGTAGTACATTAGTTTTCTTCTTTTCTGTTTTTGTTATACATTTTGACTTAGGTGTCCAAATTGATTCAAACAAATGTTGAAAAAATTGTAAAATTGTCCACTTTCATCACAGACATTTAGGTACTTTTATAATATATAAAAGTACACATAAGAATATATTGCTTCATATAGGGTTTCTGGAGAATTTGAAAGAGGGTTTTGGGTTTCGAATTCTTTTCAAAAATTTAAATGCAATGCTATGAAATGAGAGGCATATGATCACATGAAAACATTCCAATTATAAAAATTGGGATGTTACAAAGATTGAAGAAAATAAAGTTGGATCTCCAATCTCGCGCCACATCCTAGATTGTTTACAAAAGGTGTTGATTTTCCTATACTCCCTCCGTTCAATCTGGATTCTAAGTCACATTATTGTAAGGTCGAAGCCTTTAATTAAACTAAAAATCAACACACACAGCCCTGTTTTCTCTCGTTTTCCTTTATTGTTCTCTTTGCTAATTGTAGCATTTAATTCACTTTCTTGCCAACCAGCTAGGTGTAAACGGATAGCATAGTTTACGCGTCGAATTCGATTCGAAAACCGTTTTAAAGAATCAGTATCCAATTTGAAGTAATCCGGTGGATAAGAATATCCGATTCCGAGTTGACACCCAGATACAGTATAAGATATGGTATGTCAAATAACTCAGAATATGGATTATCCGATGGTTTTATACCGAGTAACCCGATTTTAAACCGAAATCTCTAAAGTAATACTTCGTGAGTTACCGATTTCGTTCGTTAACTAAAAACTCAATTACATAGTTATTGTGCCAACTATGGAGTACAACTTTGTGAGGTTACTAGGACAACTAGCAATTACTAGTCATCAACCCATGCACCTGCACGGGCTAGCTATTTTCAAAAATACCACAATAATAGTAATCACTCCATACCAATATCTAGGTCATACTTTAATTGTTTTTATGCCAATCTTTCTTAAGTATGACCATGTTTATACTCCCTCCGTTCATAAAAGGATGTCTCAACTTTGTCAAAATATACATGTATCTACACACTAAAACACGTCTAGATAAATGCAAATTCAGACAAATTTAGATATTCTTGTATGGACGGAGGGAGTAGAAAAAATATTTATGTCTATAATACCAAATATAAGTATTACAAAAATATTTAATGATGTATCTATTGGTATTGGTTTGGTAAGATATAGTGTAAGATTAAAAAGTAAAGACAGGAATTTTGATTCATTGTAAACCTGGTAAGGTTATTATAAACAAATAATCAATATTAAAGTTTGCTGGTTGAGTCAAATGTGGGAATATAGTGTAAGAAAATAAGTTGCACGTCTCAAAGTACCAGATCAGGTAAGCTGAAAATATTAATTTCGCATGTTATAGAAATTGAAAAAAGACTACATATTTTCTTCAGAGAGCAGCCATGATGTACTCGCTTCTCTAGGAAGATGATAGTGCATCCTAAAGATGGAGGAAAAGGTTGCATCTATTTAAAATTAAAACTTAAGTAAATAGAAGATGATTTATTTGGAAGATAAAAAAATTGCTGATTTTTTCCAAATCCCATCATGTGAAAAGAAAAATTAAGTAAATAGAAGGTGCTTGATTTGGAGCATTAGGGAAATTTTTTCTGATGTTTTATAAATCCCACGGGTGTACACACGATACATGACACTGGGTCATAAACCAACCAATTAGATCTAAACAAAAGAGAAGACCAAAAAGTTCAAAAATGATATTTGAGAACCTGGGAATTTACATTGCCAAGAATTCTCAATTATTACCTTTTGTACAATCGAGTAATAACCAAGTATCCCTTGCGAACAACCGTACCAAGACCAAGCCTGAAAATTAGAGGAATACATGGAAATTATGGTAGACTTCCAAGAATATATATCCCAGTATCCCACTATTGCTGAACCAGGACATGTGGTCATCCTTTTAACTTTCAGACTGCACTTGCAGCTATTAGACGGAAATTTAGCTAAATGCTTAATTTGCAAAAGGGTGGAACATAGAATCTGAATTCAACTTTTGACAAAAATATAATTAAGACTTATTAATTAGCAGTAGTATTTAATCGTTCTGGATTTGACAAACATCAGTGAGCATCCCTCAGAACAGGTAAAACATCAGTGAACATGAGTATCACAACATTAGTACCAACAAAAATTCCATGAAAAGAACAGAGTGTATCAAGTTACTGCAGACACGACACTGGTTTCCAGCCATATGTGCCTCGGATCCACCTTGTGGCGATGCTTACTGATGGGAGGAGGGCGAGTGGACATGGCTGGGTGGAGTCTGATGTGGTTCCCGACGACGGCAGTTTCCAATCTGCTTCGCGCCCTTGGGAAATCTGGGCCATCCGTTTCGGACATCCGACGGCCCAGATTCGCCGTTGATTTGTCCGTGGTCAACGGCGAATCTGGGCCGTCGGATGTCCGAAACGGACGGCCCAGATTTCCCAAGGGCGCCCTATGGCATTGTAAATATCTTTTTCGGTTAGTATATCACTACTATCTACGCATCAACCATCGCTTTAATTTATTGGCCTTAGCAGAGCAGCAACACTGCAATGTGGTCGAAATATGGATCCTAGGGAATTCAGTAATTAGAGATGAATCGGATTAGCACATGGTTGGACCGCATAGTGAGACTGTTAGTAGGATTGCAACATGAAATGAGATTCGAAGTTGCAGAAAATCTTACACACAAAAAAATGTAATTTAAATGGCTGATTATAAATAACTTTGCCTGTTCTACAAATTTAAATTTTAAAAAGTACAGTTTAATCATTGTATATCCATACTATTAATACCATGATTTAGAGGCACTGCGGGTGACTGCTATTTTGAACAAAACTTTGTCCATGGGAGAAAGAGTTTGTAAGAAGCACACCAATTTATATAATTAGTTTTTTTGCCAGATATTTTATTTCGAGCATACGTGTTATAACTCTCGCAGTGCATATGCAAAAGTATGTGTCATGTAATAACATGGCTTGAACTATTTAGATATATAAATTTTAGAGAACTGAATATGTATTGAGAATTTCAGATTAGATCCATATTTAAAAATGGTTACGGCAGAGAACCACAATCCCTACTTAATGTGATTTTTATAAGGTCCTTCGCTTAATGTATAAAATAATTGAAACCTGATATTAGGTGGTTGACACCAAGTAGGATAATATACTGCAGAAAAAAGATGACATTTATAGGAGTGGCATAGGAACTTCTGTGCCAGATTGTTGTTTAATTATAAATTACTTATATCAAGAGTTTATCAATTAGATGATCTGTCATATTTTTTCTTCAATAATCATGATATAATGTGTTACAAAGAAACTAACACCACTGCAACCCAAGAATCACAACAGATGGAAGAATATTTTTTTTTTCTTCATTATCATGATGGAAATGATTCAGTGCATGCAGTTATAATGAGGTCTACGATAATCATTTGTTTGCATTGGTTTATTAAGTGAACTTTGCACTGGATCCTGGGAATCCTATAAATAGTACAGCTTGTTTAATCCACAGGATATAGCTAGGAAAAATATGCAAGATTCAAGTGTTCTGCCTTCTTGAATACGACATGATTGGAGGATGTTTCATTATGCACATTAAAACCTAAAATTATAGTTAATAACTTGGATTCGATGAATGTTTCCTATGAAATCTACTGAAAATTAACCCAAAGAGGAAAAGTTCAGCAGAACAACACCTATAAAAGAATAAATCCCTATGATGAGGACCCTATAAAATACATTGAATCAAAGAGGGCTTGAATTATAGAACTTTGAATGAGCATATATCTCTAGTTCTGTAGTCCAAATTATCATGAGCCATATTGCAAAAATAAAAAGTCACGCTTGATTGCTTATATTTTATATCTTGAAACTGTACCGCAAGAGGAAGAAATAACCTTTAAGACGGTACATCTGGATATTTGTATACGGTATATTAGTGTCAAGCTAGATAACCTTTCTTTTAGGAAGTTGCCAACACCTTTAGAAAACTGTCAACAAAAATAGGAAGCAGCTTCATTTAAATCGTTCACAATTAACAGATATGATTACCGTGTTAAGTGACAGATCTAATAATAGTACTCCGCCGTGAAGTAGTACATGCCACCAGTAAAATCACATCTCTTACTATTGACTGTCACAAATGTATGATTCACCTTTGCGGTGCATGCATACCTATTCCCTCGTACATCTACGAAAAAAATACTGCTGAACTCACTTGTTGTCGTCGCCGGCCGGATGCCAACTCGTGTCAGGCAACCTGGTAATTTGATACAACTTCCTTTTATGCAAGAGAGAGAGCGCGCGCGCTAGGGCATCGTTGATCGTTCCCTAGGGTCACCGCCGCTGATCCTTGAGAGCTCCTGGTTTGTCAGACACCGGACTTACCAGATTAGGAGCCTGATCAATCTGAAGTGGAAATTGCCAAAAACGTTAAGGAATACCATAGGATCCTCCGGTGCATGCAACTGAATCGTCCGAGATTATATCATGGTGGATATATGCAGCTGGTGACGCGAGACAATTAAGATGTTCAGCTCACGGATCTGATTAGAAGAAAGAGAGCACATGCATGTTGCGTACCTAAGGAATCATCTGGACTATTACTAGACATCTTAGCGCGGCAATGCCGCGCCCGTTTGGTGAAATTTAAATTTGGAAGTGTTGTTATGTAAAAGTTGTGAATGTTTGAGATTTGTTGAAATACGAAGAAAGTTTACGTTTAGAAATTGTTCAGTTTTTGGAATTTAATCGAGCTGGGAAGTTGTTTAGATTTGAATTATTTTTGCGTTTGCAAAATGGGTAGATTTGAAAGCCATTTATTTTTTTAGAATATTTAAATGTATATGGCATACATGTTGTGGTAAAATTTAAATTTAAAAATGTTCACATTTGGAAAATCGTATAGGTTTGGAAATTATTGAAATGCAAAGAAAGTTTATGGTTAAAAATTGAGCGCGGCAAATGCTGTGCTAGTGTTTTTAAATTCTAATTTGAAAATGGTGCGTGCTAAAATTGTATAAGCCTGGAAGTCATTGGAATCGAGAAAAAAAATTGTTTTGTAAATAGTTGGATTTTAGAGATTGCTCAAATTTGAAAATGGTTGTAATTCAAAAAGAGTTTACGTTTTAGAAATGTTTAGATTTTCAAAATTGGTTAGAGTGAAACCGTACTAAGGTTTTAATGTTTTTGTTGCTCATAAAATGATCGGATCTGTAAGAATTTTAAAATTTCTGTATGTCTTAAATTTGAAATTTGGATTAAAATGGCATGCGCCGCGGTCGTGTGGTTAGAAGGGAAAATATTGCGGAGTAAAATAGTCAAATTTGGAAATGTTGTATTTGAAAGCAATTTAGAAATATTCGTATTAAAATTTGTTTGGATTTGATTGTACTGAAATTTAGAAAATGGTTGCACTTAAAATTTATTTAAATTTTAGTGTGAAAATGTGGTGTAAAAAATTCAAGTTTGGAAATGTTCACGATATTTTAGTTAGATTAACATTTAATTTGAAGTGAAAATTTAGTTAGCGTTTATTTTTATGGTTATATTGATATATTTGAAGTTATTGTTGTACTTTGCATTTCACATTCCTATTATCTTTTTCTTTTGCTGGAATAATAATCTAAATATTTTTACTTTTTTTAGACAAATGTCTTCGTTATTACATATTGGAACATTGCTTATGGTTTTTAGACAGATGACTTTATTATTAAAAGAGATGTGAAATGTTTGGGATGGTATTAAAAAATGGTTCCATTATCATTTGTTTAAGAAATTGGAATATGCTTAAACATTTTTTCATTTTTTGTCTTTCGTTTTTGCTTGAACAATAATCAGAATATTTTACATTTTTCTTATCTTTTGTAGAACATTTAAAAATAATTGTCGAAACTAAATAAAAGTAGTTCTTACATTTCATCATCTAGTAGAGCTCATCGTGGACGTTGTGATTTAAAATGTTAAAATTCGTTGTAATTTGCCGTCTGGCATACTTGCAAATTTTGTAGCCAATTTAGATTTAGATGTCCAAATATGTTTGTAGTTTGACATAGGTATTTAATTAAGTTCAAAAATTAGGAGGGAGTCCACTGTATAAGTATTTTTAAAAAACAACTTCATTTATTTAGAGGGGATGTATTTATGATGTTTGCAAATATTTGCTAAATTGAAATGTGCAAAAAATGTTTGTATTTTATCGTAAGTAGTTAGTACGTATTTTCCTGGTCATGTTGGTATTTTTTCCATATTTTTCTGATGATTATATTTTAAACTATTGGTCATGTAATTTTTTTTTTTTTTGTAAATTGTAAGCAAACTGGACCTACATGGGTAGATCTTAAAGTCATTTTTTTTTTTGAATATTCAAATGTGTATGCCATGCACGTGTGGTAAAATTCAAATTTGAAAATGTTTACGTCTGAAACTGTGTAGGTTTGAAAATTATTGAAATGGAAAGAAAGTTTGTGGCAAAAAAATTGTTCACATTTCAGAAATAGTTTAGAAGAAATACTGTGGTGTGAAAAATTGGTTTTGGAAATGTCCACATTAAGAAAATACGCAGATTTGGAAATTATTAAAATGTATAAAGAAAGTTTACGTGCGATATTGTTAAGTGTTTGTAAATTATTCAATTTAGGAAGTTATTCAGATTTAAATTTTGTTAATGTTTGCAAAATGTTCAGAATTGAAGGGTATATGCGAGCTTGAAATAGGTATTATTTAGTTTTTTTTTGTTTGGAAAGTTTTTTAAATATCGCGAAATAATATATAAAGTATTTTAAAAATCTTTGGAGAATGTACTGTTTTTGAATTTTGCTTTCCGATACGATTCTATTTGTTTGGGAAGTAAGTTGAAAACAGTTAGTTGAAGCATTTAGTAGTTTTTGAAGTTGTGTAAAAACCATATAACAATGTTTGCGAAGTGTTCAATTTCGGTACTTTTTAAGGTTTGAATTATTTAACCATTCGTAAGATAATCAAAGGTTGAAGACTTTTAATTTTTTTTGTAGTGTTTAAATTTGAAATTTGAATTTAAATATGTAAGTATGGATGCAATTTAAGTTTTAAATTATAATATTCGTCTAATAAAGCATTGTTTTAATTGCAAATATGTAATTAGAGAGATTCGGGCTATATTGCTTCCAATCATGGTAGCTAATTTGAAATGAACAAATACGGTTCCACTTTCTATAATTTTTTATTTAGCACCATAATTAGAGGGAATATAATGTGTTTATTTCGAGATGGTAGTTATTTTCAGCATTCGTTAAATATATTTGCATAATTGGAGGAAGCTCAGTTAAATTAGCTGTAAATAGTTTTTTTTTTTTGGAATGATGTAGTAAGTTTCTATGTTACCTTAAAAGTTTTATTTAACTTCATAATCAGAGTTGTCGCATTACGTGGGATTCATTAAATTCAATCTATTATTAGAGGAGTTGAATTTTTTTTTCTACATAGTCACCAAATTTAAATTTTCAGATATGTTTGCAGTACGGAATTTTGAATTTGGTAAACATTGGAAGTTGTTCATATATGTTGTAGTTATTTAATGATACATGGAAATTTGTTGGATATAAAGATTTCATTTATTTTGGAAATTTTGGTATTTTTTCCTGAGTTATAGTCTGGAAGTTATGATTTGCACAAACTGAAATGGTTTGCATTTTTTTTTCCCGATCATTATTGCAATAGAGTTTTATTGCAAACGAAAAGAGAAGAGGGGGAAAAAGAAAATATATAGGTAAGGTTGAATTTTAATGTTTTTTACAATTCCATATGAACAAACTAAAATTGAGAAAATATTTTTTTTCCTATTTGAGTATTATTTCAAATGTTGTTTTACTGTAATACAAAAGGTAAGTAAATAAGAAAAGTTGTGTAAACATGCATGTCAATGTGTTGGTTGCAAAGTTATAAATTTTCTCCAAATTTTGGTATGTTTTTTGTGTTTTTTTGAGTTGTATGTGAAGAGATACGATTTTTTTTTTTTTGATTTTTCTGTAATTAAAAACCAACTGACAGGCGGGCCCCCCGCGTCAGCCGCACCGCGCTGACGTCAGCCCTCGACGTCAGCGGGCGGCGAACGGCCGGCGCTGCCGCGGCACTGCGGAGCTCGCGCTGCGCGACCGCGTACGCGCGCGGGCCGGAGATGGAGGGGATCCGCCGGAGGAGAAGCAGGCGCGTCGAACGGGCGGCGCGGCGCGCCAAATGGTGGCCGGAATCGCCGCCGGCGACCGATCCAGCGGCGGCGGTTGCGGAGAACGACCGCGACGAACTCCGGCGGTTCGGCGGCGTCTCCGGCCGCCCGAGGAAGATTCCTCCGGCGAGGAGGTAGAGGGCTGTGCGGCGGAGGCCCTGGTGCCCTCTGTTTGGACCGGCGAGGCTCGTAGGGGCGGCGGCGCGGCGGCGGCGCCGGCGACCTCCGGGTCGCCAGAAGAAGAGGAGAGCGCGGGGGGCTCTGCCGTGACATTTTACGGAAAAGTCCGTGATGTTTTCCTGATTCAAACATAAGTCCTTCGCTGTGTTAATTTGAGGACTGCGGGCCGCGATCTGATTTTGCAGATGCTTTTCTGCAAAACAACCGCGTCAACCGGTGGAACCGAGAGAGACCGGCCCGCGACCGGGTGACGTGGCGGCTTCCTATTGGAAGAAATTCGCGAATGAACAGTGCACTCGCGGGAAGGGCGACGTGGGAACATCCTGGCCGTCGATTCTCTCCGATCGGACGGTTCTGAATTGCCGGTGACGTGGCTCGCGAAATGGGAGGTGAATCTTGTCAGCCTTTATATATGGATCTATTGGCAGATCGATTCTGGCTGATATTGAGGATGGCGCCGAGTTTGACCGCTACTGTCTGGCATGTATGGATCGATCACCTCAGTTTTACCTCGTCACGTTGGGTGCTGGATTCGAACCCTGCTTGGCATATATAGGGCGTGCTCGGAAGCCCTCTGCTCCTCCGAAATCCGTCGATCCGGCTCCGTCGTAGCGATTCCTGTGCCTCCGGTGGAGCGTGCTGCTCCACCAATTATCTGGGCCCAAAGCCCATATTCGTACTCCGGCCTGCTAAGAAATGTGACTTGCAGCCCGTGCGTGAGCTGGAGTGGCCATTTTCGGGTGGGTTTTTTTGCTGGATGGGCTGTGCCATGCGGAAGCAACAGATTGCAGCAGTTCAACTATTTTTTTCTCTCGCGATTTTGGATTATTCAAAGGTTTACAGATAACAATTTTGGCTGTACAGAGGCTAAAAAGATAGCACTTTTTTGCTGTGCATCTGTAAGCAGAACATATAAAACATTTAGATAATTTGAACACAAATATAAGACAATATATCAGTGGCATGAAGTCTCATACAAGCATAATTTCAGTGGTGGTATCAAGTCCAAAAGCATCACGTGGCGGTATCAAGTCCAAAAGCATCACATGGACAAATATATGTACATGCCACGATCATCACCATCCTAGAGCAATGGCGGTAGCTAGTTCATCCCTGAACGCATCCATGTCAGCACCGTTTGCTTCCGGAGTTGACGAATCCGAAGCAACAGCAGGAACAACGTACCGCTTGTATCGTTCCGGAATTTCGGGCACATAATCAGGATCTCTATCACACCGCTGAAAATGGATATCTTCTCTATCATGGGCACGAATATAATTGTGCAATGCCATAGTTGCAGCGACAATCATCTTCTGGGTAGCCATGTCAAACTTTGTGTTCTCCTATTTGATTCATAGCCACCCAACGTCCAAAGAAACATAGCAAGAGACTCATAACTGCTAACGAAGGGGGAGTGTGAGAGCCCATACCTATCGACCGACAAGTCATGAAGGTCAAAGAATACCCTTGCACTCATTCTCAGCATTGTGTAGGTCTCTCCTGGTGTGTCAATTGTCTCTTGCAGCCATCCAAACCCACTCAACACAGATGTTCTAGCCTCAGCTTTCAACAACCAATTTCCACTAAATTTCGCAGCTATGTGTGCTGCATTTGAACAAGTGATAGATATTTGTTTTGCACGATGGCAAATCAACCTTCTCTTCATTCGATAAGCATTCTCATCTTCACTGTCACTGTCAGACGACATCTGCACATACACAATGAACAAGTTACAAATAGTTAGCATCAAACACAATGATATGATACGAAGACATATGGCAAGGCAAATATTATCCAAATAGTAGTACATGGTTCAACAAAGTGCATAAATAGTCTCCAAATAATTGATACAAGCCAAATAGTAGTACATGGTTCAACAAAGTGCATAAATAGTCTCGTGGCCATAGTTGATACAAAGTGCACAAATGCACAAATAACAGAACATGGTTAAACGAAACCATCTACTTCGAATACTTGTAATCAAACTTCCTACGGAGCCAACCCATACGAGACCCCTCACTCATGTGCATAAAAATCTCCCTTTGGTCTCGCTTGGCCATGAACTCGGTGGCAATGTAGTGCTCGTCAGTACCTTCTTGAGCGCCACATGCTAAAACCGCATCCATGGTATTCTTGACAGATGCATCATCATCACTCTTCATGAAAGACTCAAAAGAGGATTGGGATCTCTCAGCAATGTCACCAATCCTTGTTATCTGCTCCTGCATCACTAGTGCACTCTTGGGTTTCTTGTTTCCATCATGCACAAACTTTCCAAGCCTCTTGACTCCCAAAGAACTAGCTCCCACATCACCTGGACTTGGCTGCAGTTCGGTATCCTCGGAATCAAGATCTTGGATGGCATCAACATTCAAGGCAGCCGCTAACGCTTCAGTTGAAGGAGGTGGTAAACCCGAAGAAGGGTTCCAATGATCACTACCATCACTAGTGATGTCTTCAAACATCAACTTCAAGTTTGCTTCATTGCGAAGACCTTGCTTCTTGAACTTGCCACAACCTGGAATGTCCTGTGATACAACACAAACAACATGTCAATAAGCTAAGTTAACTAAATTGTACGAAGCAAAACATAAGCATGACAACTCACTTTTGCAGCCTTCTTCCACCACTCGGCATCTTGTTTGACAGTATTCCTCTCTATGTCCCATCCCCCTCCAGTCTCCCTCAATCTGAGTTGCATGAATGCGTTGTAATCCTTTTTCAGCTTGTCACATTTGTTTTTAAGTTGGGGCTGCTTATAGTCCAGTCCGGTTATCACTTGGAATTCTTTACCAACATCCTCGTATGCTCTAGGTGTCAAGTGAGTGTTTGGCCTATTACCCGCACGCACTTTCTTCGCAAACAAATCAGTGATTATCCTAGTTTTGTCGTCGGTCCATTCAGCAGTCATTGTTGACACAAGTCTAAAAAATTGGTGTCACTTCTATAGCACTATAATATAGACAGCAAATGAATGTAGAAAATACACACTGCATTACATAGCTAACTACACAACACAGTGCATAAAATTACATAGCTATCTACAAAATACAGTGCACGAAATTCCTGCACAAATTGATATCCCTCACCATCATTTCCTCTCCCAAAATGACCAGCAACATCACTCAATTTGACAAAAAAAAAAGAGATCGACAATATATTTTTGCAACCCGTAGCACAAAGATAGCATGGGCTGCTCACCCCAATCCAGTACGAGCTGCTCAGCAAGTGCGGAAATCGAACGCATCAATCAAAAAGGTTTGCTCACCGGAGGGAGACGAGGACGGTGGCGCAGAGCGTCGATCTGGAGTCCGGCCCGATGAAGAACCTTGACGGGGACGGGGACGGAGTCGGCGGCGGCCGGGGACGGAGTCGGGAGGCGACGGCGGCCGGAGTCGGGGGGCGGCGGCGGTCGGAGTCGAGGGCCGGCGGCGGCTAGGTCACGCGGTGAGAGAGTCGAGTGGAGAAAAGGATTCTGGCTAGCGGTCGGGAGTGGCTCGCTCGGGAGGAAAGAAAAAGGAGCGAACGGTTTTCTTCACTTGGCGGTGGCAGTCCCTCCGTAAATACACGTTGCTCCGCGATTTGGTGCTCCGTGGATCGCCGGAAGTGGTGCTCCGCGATTTGTACAGCGAAAACGTACCGCTCCGAGGATCTGGCTCCGCGGATCTGACATGTTCGGTGCTGCTCCGCACCGGAGCACCGCGGAGCTGGAGCGCGGAGGGTTGCCGAACACGCCCATATAGTGCGAAAACCGGTGGTGAGTACCATCCTTGTATGGGACGACAGGATATATTTTTAATGAGATAAAACACGCATTAATTAGAGGCTGATAAGGAGGATGCATGTTACGTGATTCGAACTCATGACCACCATATATGGTGGTGGAGGCCGGGCGAATTGATCCCATGGCTTGTAACACGCAAGAGGAATATCGGACGGATCTGTTTCGTTTTTAGGTGAGGATTAACGTGGTGCCTTCTACGGTGCCTCCAATTAGTAAATATATATATATATATATAAAAGATTTTTGGTTGTATAGTTTGGCGATTACTTATAAGGGTACCTATCCAATTAGTTTGTGATGGGGCGCTCGCAGCGGGGCCAGCTGGCGCGGCTCTAGCTGTCGGGGCCTGGATCAAGTCGGAGAGGCGAGGAGGAGGAGGAGGGCAATGTGACGGCAACGTGGCGGCGTTGCTCCGGCGGCAGCGACCTGATCTGGGTCAGCCTGTTCCAGGCGGACGGTTGCGGGCGTACGGTGCAGCGGCTGCCTTCTCCTTCGCTGATAAGGCGGCGGCGTGGGGGCTTGCTGGTTTTGCTGAATAAGGAAGCGGTCCTAGGATTCCTCTCGCGCCAAGACGGAGATCAGTTTGATGCATGTTTAATTGATCTGGCCGGAGTGTCGAGTTCCGGAGGGCTCCGCCGGCGAACTCCAATGGGCGCCTCATGCCTGGAGATTGCTGGATCAGATGGGATTCGGTCATGCGCACCCATATTTCTGGCCGTGAGGCTACAGGATGGAGTGACGCGAAGGTCCGTTGTCTGTTGTCACCATGGGACATGTCGGCATTTCGATTTCTTTGGTGAAGACAGTGGCGGAGAATGTCATGGCGGAGGTCTGAGGTCTAGTAATGACGGACTGAGTCTTCGACGCGATGAGGAATTTTCTTTGTGATTCGTGACTTGTAGCAGCGGGAGCGGCAAGCGGGGGCGGCAACATAGGAGGAGTATAGAATCTTTATCTTTCAGGGTGAAAATCCAAGGTCTGGCCTAATTGGTTGTGTCTGACAATGACCTTGTTGAAGTCATTGTTTTAAGAGCGCGGACTTTTTTCAGAGTGAAAACCTAAGATTTACGATCGGGCGGCGATGACGTTTGTGCACTGTTTCTTTCTTGGGGGGCGTCGCTTTTAGAGAATTTGAACTCCGGGTGTTATCTTTGTTGGTGGTTTGTGTTGCAGGTGCAAAGAATTGAGATCACTGTAGTGGGATCTTTTGTTTTTTCATCTTTTTGTTATAGAGCTGTGTGCATCTCTAATGTCTTTAGAACATTTCGTCGTCTGGATGTAATTGGTATCTCCACGATATTATTATATTCCTTTATCGAAAAAATGTGCATGCAGTGTCTCTCCTAATTGGCTTAGAAATTAATTATGGGATATTAACTAGAGAGATATCCGGAATGAATCACACCAACCAAATTAATTACGCCAGGGAGAAAAATAGTGTATTAATTACCCCAATTAAATACTCTCTTGGTCCTGCCATTTGGCCCTCCGGCTTACCAATACCGAAAGTCCGAAAGGAGGGAGTACACGCCAATGCTATGCCGCACGCGCCATCAGCAGAAGACATTTCGTTTTGTTCACCCCACATGGCTTATTCCGCGGTTCTCCTCATGCTCGCCGTGCTAACGCCGCTGGCGCTGGCCATGCCCGCCGCCACCAACCACAGCTTCCCCGGCCGTCACTCCTGCGGGACGCAAGGGCGCTACTCTCCCCACAGCACCTACGAGGCCAACCTACGGCTTGTCGCGGCCAGGCTCACCGTCAAGCTGTTAAATGCATCCTCTTCCTGCACCGCTCAGGTCTATGCCGAAGCCCACCAGGTCGCCGCATCCGCCTACTGCCGCCGGCTTCCGGGCGCCGTCAACTCATCGGCCACCTGCGTCGCCTTTGTCGATCTGTCCTTCCGGGATGCGCGGCTGCTGTGCCCGTATCACAGGGACGCCGTCGTTGAGCGCGGCGAATGCCGCATCTCCTACCACGATGCCGAACTAATGGAACGGGAAGCAATGGTCGTCGATAAGCGTGAGTGATCTCAGTAAACTTTTTGCTACTCTGAATCAATTTGTGGTATTTAATCTGATTTTTCTCCGATATATTAAGGGCTAGTTTGGTATCAAAGTATTTATGAAGTATTTCAATAATATTACAGTTTCTCAAAATACCACAGTTTCAAATACTTCGATGCGTTTGGCTGTGAATAAATAATGTAGTATTAATACTTCAATATCTATCAAAACGTGCTATTTTTGAAGTATTGGAAAAACAACTCTGGACCAGTTTTTCTGAACTAAAGTATTACTATACCAGGCACGTAAATACTATGGTATTAGAATACTTCAGTTTTAGAAAAACTTTACTGCCAAACTAGGCCTAAGCGATTCCGCGTTAATTTTCTTTCCAGGTATGTCATTGTGGTGGAACAACGTTTTGGTGCAAGATTTCCCTTTGATCCTGTCATTCTAAGTGATTGGATTCGCTTGTGTTTTGTTCTTGCTCATCCAAGAATGGCGCAGAAGAAGAAGAGGGCCCACCATGCAATTAGCCGTGTAATTTGGTTGCTTTAGACGGTACATATTGTTTTGCTTAGAGATTAATATTGTGGGGAGGTGTTTAATTTGCCTTAGGGACGGTGAGGACTGTAACATAGACATGCGAGTGAGGATTTGTGGCACCCAAGTTCGCTAGATTGGTTTATGAAAAAAATAAAAAATGGTAGTTTGAAATTTCAAAAATATCAAAATAAATAAATTATGTTATGTATACTTACGTGAAGTTTCGTTAAAAAGTAGTTCTATTTTAGGCTACAGAAAAAATAAAAATGTGCGGGCGTATAAATGTAT
This sequence comes from Poa pratensis, assembly GCA_947311845.1. Taxonomy (NCBI): domain Eukaryota; kingdom Viridiplantae; phylum Streptophyta; class Magnoliopsida; order Poales; family Poaceae; genus Poa; species Poa pratensis. The sequence continues at coordinate 8,299,929 of CAMZMU010000102.1, forward strand.
AAAAACTGATATTTTAATCCAACATAAAACTTGTAACTTGGTGCATCTTAACCAACACAGTTTTTGAAAAACGTTCGATCCAGAACTGTTTGGCGTGGGCTTACGAATGTATTGACCAATGTTTGCAATCTGTATTTTCTTGACGCGTGACACCATCAATATGAGACGTTTATATTCAGCAGCTTGAACACTACCGGCAATAGATGTGATTTATGAAAAAAATTCGAAAAAACCGGGAGCATGTGCTCCCGGGTGCACATCGTCCGCGTTCACCCGGGAGCACATGCTCCCGGTTTTTTCGGAAAAAGTTTGAAAATTGAAAACTTGTCAAAAAATTCCGAAAAAAATCATGCACGTACCTGAGCATGTCACGCACCATCGTGTAAATTTACGCGACGAAACGACATCGCGGCCGCCCTGTGCAAAAATGACAAATCTCAGATCTGAAAATTCAAAATTTTGGATGCTATTTGCTGTCAGAATTTTGTCATTTTTGCACAGGGCAGCCGCGATGTCGTTTCGTCGCGTAAATTTACACGATGGTGCGTGACATGCTCGGGTACGTGCGTGATTTTTTTCAGAATTTTTTGACAAGTTTTCAATTTTCGAATTATTTTCGAAAAAACCGGGAGCATGTGCTCCCGGGTGCACTTGTGACTTTCCGGCAATAGATCTGTTAATGTAGACGTAGCTGTATCGCTTTCTCTGTTCCTTCCCCGCCTTCATCCCTCTATTATCTCCCAATCTTGAAATCAATACGACTACTGTTCCCAGGCCGCCAAAAGCGACCCGCCGTGGAGTCAAAGACTTCAAAGTCGTCGCCCACGCTGCCTCTGAGGGCACCTCCAACGGCCCAGCGCATCCGGACAGCCAAAGCGGACCGATTCTGTCCGCTTTGGGCGGACCGCGGACAGATTTTGGGACTCTGTCCCTTTGGGGTGGAGGTGCCCCCAACGGCCGGCCGCATTTCTGTCCTGGACAGCACATTTGCACAAAATTTGCAATTACTAGATAAAGTTCGGTTCAACAAATTGATAAAAACACGCTGAAATATGGTTCTACAACAAAGTTCGAATAGAAAGAAATACACGGAAATATCGTTTATTACAACAAAGTTCGAATAGAAAGAAAATTGAGAAGAAAACGCTACTGGTTTCCCAGATGAACCCACATGTGCTCTATCAAATCATTCTGGAGACGTTCATGTAGTGGCTTATCACGCATCTCTGCATACACGTCTGAAAACTGCTGGTCCGTCGCCAGTCCAGGTGTAGGCGCAACCAACTCGCTCTCAAATTCCCATCCTTGATCAAATAACCTTGCATCATCCCGTTCATTCTCGACAATCATGTTGTGCTTGATCACGCAAGCAGTCATCACCTCCCACATGACCTCCTTGCTCCACGTTCTTGCGGGGTGTCGAACAATAGCAAACCGGGATTGGAGCACACCAAATGCTCGCTCCACATCCTTCCGGCAAGCTTCTTGTTGCTGAGCAAACTTACGAGCTTTCTCACTTTCTCGTATGCGAACGGTCTTCACAAATACGGGCCATGAAGGGTATATACCATCAACAAGGTAGTACCCCTTGTCATATGCATTTCCGGATATGTTGGCTTCACGGATGGAAATAGTCCTTCCAAAGTTGGAAGTGACCTGTTTCCCGGTCACGATCCAACGCCGGAGCCCTTCCAACAACCGAGCCAACATGCCGAGGCCATTCCGCCTGGTTGAAGTTGTGGATGAGCGTGGCCGCGACCATCATGACGTCGGATTCCTCGTCCGACGTATCGATGAAGGTCTTGTAGAAGAACTCATCATCACTGTCCATCTACGCAAAACAAACAAATTAGTATGGAATTCACATCAATTTTAGGAACAAAGATAGAGATTGAGTCTCATATACCTTTCGTCGAACACCTGCCGGGCAGTGGCCTTCGCGAACCGCCTCTGGTGCAAGGGCCGAACGTCCCGGGAAGCAGCGGTCGCGGCGGACGACGGCGACGGCGGCGCAAGGCGGCCCTTGTCCCGGCTCGACGAGGCTGAATAAATTGGAGACGGCGGCGGCTGATGCGAACCGCCTCTGGTGCAACGGCCGAACGTCCCAGGAAGCAGCGGTCGCGGCGGACGACGGCGACGGCGGCGCAAGGCGGCCCTTGTCCCGGCTCGACGAGGCCGAATATATTGGGGACGGCGGCGGCCGATGCGATCCAGCAGCCGGCCGGTCGAGATATGGAAGCAAGGGGGAGAAAGGGGACTCTGTCGCTGGCAAACGGGCCCCGCGCGGACAAGGAGGACCAAGGGCGGGCCGAGAGGCTGTCCGTTTCTCCCCCAAACCTGGACCAAACTTGGGCCAGGTTTGGGGCCAGAAACCTGTCCGCGCGGACAGTTGTCCCTTTGCGCCGGGCCGTTGGAGAGGCTCCTCTGTCCGTTCGGACAGATTCGGACACGGCCCCTCCAGGTGTTCCGTGGCCTAGGGTACTGGCCCAACCGGTGCGAGCCTTCGCTCGCTGCTACCGTCACCCGGACGTCACCTCCTCGTCCTGCGCCGCCTGTGTCGCTGATGCCTTCCGGGAGGCAGAGAAAGTGTGCCCTTACGGCAAGAAGGTGATGGTCCTCGCTCGCAACTGCACTATCGGTTTCGCCGCTTTCCCTAGATCTGTCGCCTTGGGTGAGTTCTTTCATCTTTCTCCCAAAAGATAAGTTTCAGTTTATACTTTACAGCATCTACTGTTTTTTTTTTGGCGCGTCTTGGTTTTGCTTCATGTACTAGCTTCAAATGATTAATTTCACTGCCACACATTATAATGTGTGGAATGAAATTATGTAAATGCTAGCTACTGAAATATATTAGCATGATTCTATTGACTAGTAGCAGGCATATTATGTGTTCGACCTGCATTTGACACCATGCCATAGATAATACACATACATGACCTGCGACATCTTATTTTTTATTTGTAGACTTTTATGAAGTGTTTAACTTATAAGCGAGCACTGCTTGCCCATCAGGGAGACTTCTGAAAGCAGAAAAACTAAACCCAGAAAAGCGTTGTGCAATCTCCAGGCATTACATTGCGGAATATGCAACATTCAGTCAAGCTATAATTTACAAATCTTACTCCGCGACTTTCATATGGATAATGAAACGATTGTGCGACCTTTCTTGCCCTATGCTCGAGGTTATTGATACGTACTCCCTCTGTTATGGGACAGAATGAGTACATTCTAATAATTTTCCTCTGTGGAGGAAGGCTAAATAATAAACGACTATGCGGATTGAACCTTTACGCATTGCATTTCACAGGCCCTATCAGTTGGCGTGAACTCTTGGGTGCAGGACTGGTATTTCAAGCAATTGGTTTTGCATGGCTTCTGTTCCTGCTTCTGCAAGAATGGCGTGACAAAAGAAGACGCTCCATGACGTAAGTTTCTAACTAGAAGCATCAAAGTTATCTTTGGATAAATATATGAAACAGTCTAGCTTGTGAAGCCAAAAACTGAATTAGCCCCTTTCAAACTAGTTGTCTAACTATTTTACATTTTGGTTTTTTCACTAAAAGATATTAATTTACATATTCTAGAAACACTAAAATGGATATAGATTTACGTCTTCTCTAATGTAATGAACAGATTTATAAAAATAGAAACATCTGAAAATGAGTAAGTTTACACTTACCGTGTTTCACCTGCACATTTATTTATGTAATGTGTGATATCCCATAAATTTGTCCTCCTTTTGTGACTTGAAACAGCATATGAGCATATAAATTTTATTTTCCTTACATGTTACATGATGCAGGCGTTGTAGCTCTATTCCTTCCGGAGATCAGTAGTATATCAACTTGGTCACACACTTCTGGTCATGAGCTTATACTCCATGAAGAAGAAAACATATCAGGCGCTACAGTCAATGCATACATGTTTATGTGAACAATGATTTGATGTTTTATAGGCAACCCATGGTTTGATGTTGTCTTCAAGTTTGGAAGGTTTCAGCTTCGGTCTTTACGAATAAGTTCCAACTTCCACTTCACTCGTTTTGTCGTTTTCACCTAATTCTCTGGTCCACATCTCTTGTAATCCTAACTTGCCAGAAATAGAGCTCCAGCTTGACGCAATTTCTAATTACGCAACCCTCACCGATTCACCATTAAACTCTTAACCCTTTGGTTAGTTTTATTGGTTTGATTATTACATGGATTCATTTCTCACAACATCACTTGTTCAGGTAATTATGCAAAGAGGGTGCGGAGTGGATCAAATAGACAGAATCAGCAAATGGCAGCGGATCGACAGCAGAGCATAGTTCCCCTACACCCTAAAAAAAGCACACAACATAGTTCCCACATACCCTCAGAAAGCACAACATAGTTCGCCTAAAGTAAATCGTCACTTAACTCAAATGGTTTGATTGTGTTCATTGGTTCTGTTATGCCACTATCTGGAGTTATGCACTAAATTACCATATGTGAGTATTCACCAGCAGCTCATGCACTCCCCGTACATGCTAGATTAACACGAGTAAGTGCAGAGTTTGCACCGTAAGAGACCAAGGCATGAAAGTAAATATAAAAGGCCACGGAAGCTACTCCCTCCGTTCCAAATTACTTGACTTAGTTTAATCTAAATACAGATGTATATAGACATGTTTTAGTATATAGATACATCCATATTTAGACAAACCCACGTCATTGAGCGTGGGGAATGCCGCGTCACCTACCACGACACCGAGCTAATGGAGCTGGATATGGGCACAATGGTCATCGATGAGCGTGAGTCATCTCAGTAAACTTCTTACTATCGATCAAATTCGTGGTATTAAATCTAGATTTTTCTCTGATTTATTGAGACCTAAGTGTTAACGCGTTAATTTCTTTACAGGCATGTCATTGTGGTGGAACTATGTTTTTGGGTCCGAGAATTCTCTTTGGTCCTATCTTTCCAAGTGATTGGGTTCGCTTGTCTTTTGTTTTTGCTCATCCAAGAATGGTGCGGCAGAAGAAGAGGCCCGGCCATGCAACTAGTCGTGTAATTTAGTTGCTTAGACGGGTATGTATTGTTTTGCTTAGAGATTAATTTTGTGGGGAGGTGTTTAATTGGAATTCTTTGTACCGTTATGCTTGATGATCAATAGATCGGTTAGAATTTTCGTGAAAAAAAGGACAGGGAAACAATAGAGTATTGACTCCTGTTCAAAAAAAACAGAACATTGTTGGGTATAAAAATTACAGCTGACAATTGACAGAATTGGAACCAAACAATTATGGTATAAGAAACGTTCATGGCATTATTCATGTAGATATCATGTCAGACATATGTAGACCGTCATTCAGACATCATCTATTACTAATACTCCACTTTAAGAGCGCTTCTATGCTTGCCTTTCTAATTATTAAGTTGGAAACAATAGAGTATTGACTCCTATTCAAAAAAATAAAGCATTGACTTAAGCTTAGTACATGATGTAAGCGGTTCCACGGTTAATTATCAACAATTATTTTATTTTTAGTGGAAAAAACACGTATCCCTACTTGGACTTTTTTGTCACTCGAGCGCTGAGAAAGCATGGTTGAACCTACTATCGAACACTTACCCCCTTTTGTACATAAACTTGACCAGAGTTTACCCATAAATCCAAGAGTATGTAGGAACAGTAAATACACAATTAAATATAGCAAATAGCATCACTAATATAACATCCACGATCTAATCATAACTTCGCAATTCATATATCCCAGAAATCACAACATGTAAAAGCAATTATATCATATGGATCTCGATCATGTTAGATAGCTCACGAGACTTTTGCATTGAAAAATATGGAGGGGAGATAACTATCTAGTTACTACTATGGACCCGTACCTCAAGAATGAACTACCCAAGTATTATCATAGAGGCGATAATGGTGGTGTAGAGACCTCCAGCGATGATTCCCCCGTTCATCAGAGTACCGGAACAGGTCTCTAGAATTGTAATCGTGACAGCGCTGGCGCCGACTCTTTATCTTATTTCCTCAAAAATCGCATCATTAGAATTTTTTAGCCGAGTGTGTGGCCGTGCAGTTTGGCTCCTGAATGTGTGGGACAACCGCGTGGCCACGTGGCGCCCCCTGGTTAGTTGCCCGTATACCTGGCCATGTGTAGGCCGGGCCGGGCTTCGGGCCAGGCCTAAAAAAGCCCGCGGGCAAAATCCCAGGTCCATGCCCGGTCCGTCCAGGCCATCGGGCCTATATTTCAGGTCCAGGCCCGTCCCATGACTGCAAAATCCCGTCGGGCCTCGGGCCGGGTTTTTTCCTGAAAACACCAATATGCAAAGCCTAGGCCCGTCCCGTCCCGTCCATCGGGCCTAAATCTGAGGCCTAGGCCCGGCCCGTGGGCAAGCCCATGGCGGCCCAAGCCCTGAAATTTCGGGCCGGGCCGGGCTTCCCATGGCCAGGTATAGTTGCCCGTCTTCCACTCAAAAGTTATTCATCGTGGTATTTTTTTCCCGAATTTTTCTAGATATTTTTTCTGGACAAAAATGGCAATGCAAAAAACAGGCATAAAACAACTCGCACTTGGCACTGGATTAATAGTTAGTCCAATGAAAACATTATATAATAATATCAAATTACGTATAAATTATATAGGAATGAATCAGAAATTATAGATACGTCATCGGAATTCACTGGAGCTCGTCGAGGCCTTGTCGGGCCTCACCTGACCTTAGTCAGAACTAAATAGAGCCTCGCCACTAATCCATAGCGGCTACTGGCCTCTGGCCGCGAGCCACGTGGCGGTTCACCAAAATTCGTCGAGCATCCCGTCCACATTGAGCCACCTGCGAGTAGCATCTCCGGAGCACGCCGCACCCCTCGGAGGCATGACCTACCCTCACGGTGTCTGATTCCCTGATGCTTCAACCCCCGTCAAGCTCTCACCTCCCGCTCGAGTCCCGGAAAAGTTCGAGCCGAGCTCCAAAGTCATGAAGGAACGTCCCGACCCGATATTTAGGTGTCACCTGAAGAGCGTCACATCCTAAAACAGGACACCTCCTTACTGTGTGGCGATTTAGGTCACCGAAAGCGATGCTATCCGGAGACTACGGCGGCACGTCGATGCGGAAGTGGCATCTCTCTCTCTCTCTCTCTCTCTCTCTCTCTCTCTCTCTCTCTCTCTCTCTCTCTCTCTCTCTCTCTCGAATGTTGGATCGTTTTGAGTCGTTGGCTTTGAATTGCCAAATATGCCTATTTGACCCTCAAATTTTTTCTAGCTTGATAATTTTTTGCCTCCGGACACAGGTATGGATTAGCTATTAGAGCAAGAAATTTGCCCCAATGCTAAAAAGAAGCAGGTTTTGGGTACTGTTTTTTTACTTTGGGTAAACTGGTGGAGATCTCTTAGCTACTAGTTGTTTTCCTATTGAGTGAGCAAGGCGCCAGAACTTCGTAGGCCAACATCAACTGCCGCAGTTTTTCATGTGTATTCTCTTGTCGTGTGTACCAGCAGATATGAGACGTTTATTTTGATCAGCTTGAACACTACCGTCAATGGATCTGTTAATGTAGACGTTGCCGTATCGCTTTCTCTGTTCCTTCCCCGTCTTAATCCCTCTATCATCTCCCACTTTTGAAATCAATAAGACGACTCTTCCCAGGCCGCCAAAAGCGACCCGATATGGAGTCGAAGACTCCAAGTCGTCGTCCTCCCCACATGATTCCCTTCTTGTACGAGTTCTTCTTCTCCCCCCCCCCCCCCCCCCCCCCCCCCCACCCACTCGATCACTGCAAGTGCGCAGTCACCATTCACCAACCACTATGCAGCATTCCGCGCTCTTCGTCCTGCTACCTCTCGCCACCACCGCAGCAGTATTCGAGTGCAACGGCGGCCAATACACGGCCAACAGCACCTACGAAGCCAACCTCCGCCGCCTGGCCGCGATCCTCCCAGCCGAGACCGCCTCCTCCCAGAGCCTCCAGGTGTTCCGCGGCGTAGGGTACTGGCCCAACCGGTTGCGAGCCTTCTCGCGCTGCTACCATCACCCGGACGTCACCTCCTCGTCCTGCGCCGCCTGCGTCGCGGGCGCCTTCCGGGAGGCGGAGAGAGCTTGCCCTTACGGCAAGAAGGTGGCCGTCTTCGCTCACAACTGCAGTGTCAGTCTCGCCGATTTCCCTAGATCTGTCCCCTTCGGTGAGTTTTTTTTTTCATCTTTCTTCCACAAGATAAGTTTCAGTTTACAGCATCTACTGATTTCTGTCGCGTCCTAGCATCATGCACTAGCTTCAAAGGATTAATTTCACTATCTTAATTAGGATCAGCTTATTTGCAAAGTTAAGTAGGACGCAATCACCAGATTTTCAAAAGGCGATGTGATATTATATGTGGAGAAAAAACTACTACCAGAATTGAGCTGCTAGATACAACTACTATTATAGAGTGAAATGCATCAGTGGAACAAAGTTCATTTTCTGAATAAACGTGCATTTTCTGTACTCGTGGACTAAAGTGTTCATTTCCCGCAAGTTCATGGACCAATGGCACATTTCACTTATTATCATTATATCAAACTACCAGACGTCCACGTACACATTATAATTTGTGGCATGAAATATTGTAAATGCAAGCTATTGAAATATATTTACATGTTTCTATTAACTAGTGGCACACATATTGTGTATTCAACCTGCATTTGACACCATGCCATAGATAATACGCATACATGACCTGGGACATTTTTATTTTCTATTATTAGACTTTTGGAAAATGTTTTAATTATATGGGTCGTGTGTACAAAATGTATGAATAGAAATAAAGGAGGAACGTAGTAAACAAACCAAATCTTCAAGTGTCTATAAGTCAAGGAAATAACAGATTACTCACCGAGGATCTTTTTTTCTTTTTGCACAACAAGAGGCGCCGGAGGCGCCAAACTTTTCCATTCAAATCAGTTGCAGCATACAGCATGTTGTACAAAACCCTGTAACACAGCAGATTTTAGGACTGAAATCGCAGGGGCATTGGTCAGCAACATGAGCTGGACAAATACAACCAAAGAAAGGCTGTTCTAGGCGACTCCTCAGAGCCTGTTTTGCACAATTATGTGCCACCCCATTCAAGTCTCTTTTGATACCAAAAACCTGTAAGTAAGACTGAGAGGTAGCATCAAGAAAATCTGCAAGAGTATTTCTAGAATCCTATCGCAGCAATGGATGATCAAGTCTCCTGGTTGCAGCCACCTTGGCAGGGACCTGGTTATCTGAAAGATAGTATGGTCTGGTGATGTTCACGCACAAAAACAGCTGCCAGCAGAAAGGCCATTGCCTCGGCATGGAAAACTGAAGACGCAAGCGGTGCCGAGGCCTGATTCATAAAAGAGCACTACTTGCCCATCACGGAGGACTTCTGAAAGCAGAAAAACTAAACCAAGAAAAGCGTTGTGAAATCTTCAGGCATTCCATTGCGGAATACGAAACATTCAGTCAAGCTATAATTTACAAAACTTACTCCACAACTGTCATATGGATCATGAAACGATTGTGCGACCTTTCTTGCCCTATGCTCGAGGTTATTGGTATGTACTCCTCTGTTAGGGGACAGAGGGAGTACATTCTACTCCCTCCGTATCTAAATGTAAGATGTTTTAGCATTTTTTGGCCCACATGTATCTAGACATGTTTTGGTGGCACCAAAACATGTCTAGATACATGTGGGCCAAAAAATGCTAAAACATCTTACATTTAGATACAGAGGAGTAATAATTTTTCTCTACGGAGGAAGGCTAAATATTGAACGATTATGCTGATTGAACCTTCACGCATTGCATTTCACAGGCCCTAGCAGTTGGCATGAACTCTTGGGTGCAGGACTGGTATTCCAAGCAATTGGTTTTGCATGGCTTTTGTTCCTGCTTCTGCAAGAATGGCGTGACAAAAGAAGACGCTATATGACGTAAGTTTCTAACTAGAAGCATCAAAGTTATCTTGGGATAAATATATGAAACAGTCTAGCTTGTGACACTAAAAACTGAACTAGCCCCTTTCAAACTAGTTGTCTAACTATTTTATATTTCGGCTTTTTCACTAAAACAATATTAATTTACATATTCTAGAAACACTAAAAGGACATAGATTTACGAAATGTAATGAGCAGATTTTTTAAAAAATAGGAACGTCTGGAAATGAATAAGTTTACACTTACCGTGTTTCACCTGCACATTTTTTTATGTAATGCCTGATATCCCGTAAGTTTCTCCTCCTTTTGTGGCTTGAAACAGTGTAGGAGCAATGGAGCATATACATATTATTTTCCTTACATGTTACATGATGCAGGCGTTTTATCTCTATTCCTTCCGGCGATCAATAGTATATCAACTTGGTCACACTTCTGGACATCAGCTTATACTCCATGAAGAAAAAAACAACTCAGGCGCTACAGTCAATGCATACATGTTTATGTGAACAATGAGTTGATGTTTTATAGGCAACCCATGGTTTCATGTTGTCCCCCAGTTTGGAAGGTTTCAGCTTCGGTCTTTACAAATAAGTTCCAACATCCACTTCACTCGCTCTGTTGTTTTCACATAATTCTCTGATCCACATCTCTTGTAATCACTTGCCAGAAATAGAGCTCCAGCTTGATGCAATTTCTAATTACGCAATCCTCACTGATTCACCATTAAACTCTTAACCCTTGGTTAGTTTAATTGGTCTCATTATTACATTGATTCATTTCTCACAACATCACTTGTTCAGATAATTATGCAAAGAGGGTGTGTGCCTGGGTCAAATAGGCAGAATCAGCAAATGGCAGCAGATCGACAGCAGAGCATAGTTCCCCTATACCCTAAAAAAAGCACACAGCAAAGTATACCCTCAGAAAAGCACAGCATAGTTCGCCTAAAGTAAATCATCACTTAACTCAAATGGTTTGATTGTGTTCATTGGTTCTGTTATGCTACTATCTGGAGTTATGCACTAAACTACCATATATAAATCAGTCTATTCACCAGCATCTCATCCCGTACATGCTAGATTAACACAAGTAACAGCAGAGTTTGCACCGTAAGAGATCAAGGCATGAAAGTAAATATAAAAGGGTGCGGAAGCTACTACTGAGCAGAACATGGTAACCCCAAAAGTTGTTGGCAATTTAATTTGATCTCAGCGATCTCTAGCTTCACCATCAAGATCATTAGAAGATGCTATAAAGACAATGGAAAAGAATAGATAATGAAATTCCAGTCAGGAGGATATTTTGGCCAAACCACAAATCACGATAGCACGGGACAAATGTGACGGGGGAATAATAACCCGGTAGGCCCATGAAGAGGGAAGCATGACCCGCCAGGCAGGAGGCCCGGCCAGGCCAGCTAACCATCAGCATGGGCCGGGTTATGTCGCTGGGCCAGTAGGTTTGGCGGTAACCCGGTTCACGAAGGAAAGGTTCTAGAAGACCAGAGGCGGTTCAGGACTTGGAGGACACGAAGGCCAGAAGAGCTAGAGTAGGACTCCGAGTCTGGGTAGAACCCGGATTATCTTGTAAAGCGCCAGGAGACCCGGTCATCTATATAAACCAGTCCCTGAGCCCTAGTTAGAGGAGACCTTTACGATCCAAGCTTAGGCGAGAGAATCATAGAGAGAAACATCCGCTACCAAGCGAACCTTGTAATCTAGATCGAGATCCAGGCTTTGTTGTCGTAGCCGGGTTATCGAGATCGAGATCAATAACAAGATAGCAGGAAGTAGGTCTTTATCTCCAATGGAGAGGCCGAACCTGGGTAAACCCTTTGTCCTAGCAGAGCTAAACAATCTCCCAGATACCAGAGTCGCCTTGCCCATCAATTAAGCTACCCAAAAGTAGCATCTGCCGTGTTATCTACCCCACGACAGTTGGCGCCGTCTGTGGGAATCGCGTCCAAAGGTATCACCATCATGGGAGAAGCAATGCAAGGAGTGGAGAATTTTGTTTTCGGCGAGATCACCCTCAACTCGCAAGGAGAGCCCATCGTTGATGATTCTGGCTGGGGGCCGGAATCGGATCTACTTGAATCAGGTGATGTTATTCCAATTGGCAAGTTCAACGTTTTTGTTGGTATGGTTGCAATTAGATCTGCTAGTGATGGAGACTATGAATCTGTGTCAGGAGCCGCCACAATTGTTCAATCTGATGGAGAGGAATCAGTTGGCACGGCTGAAGTTGAGCTGCCCCTGGATGCACACGAGGAACGATCGGAAAACCCGGCTCAAATACCGGGCGATGTGGTGGACCATGCAGATTCAGAATCGATCTTGCCCCTGTTTGAAGGCCGGTTCGGATATGAGCAGAAGAAGAGGATGAAGAGGAGCAAGAGTCCAGCCCAAGCCCGGTTAGGAGGGTGGCAGTTTACACAGCCCCGTCTACCAACGTGGGAGCATCACCATCAACTGTCGTGCCACCTGCTTTTACTCCGGGTCAACAGCAGCAACAATTGCCACCAGTACTGGAGCTGGCGGGTCAAAGAGCTGATGGAGACCCGGCTTCGGTGTCAGAAGAAAGTGAAGACACGACACGTTACAGGAACAGTTTTGGTTTTCTCAATAACCGGGCTCAGGGCGAAGAAAGAAACAACACGACTAGTGCCCAGGCCTTGTTTAACAATGGCCTGGTCCTAGATCCATCAGCACTCACGAGGTTGGTTACCCCAGAAAACGCGGCTAGAGCTATAGAATTGGATACAGCACGCCGGGCTTTGGAGCAGATGCGCAGAGACACAATGGCAGAGAGGCAAGATATGGAGGTTAGCGAAAGCAAATAGAGGATGAGGAAAATCGTCTCAATGAGATGACCAGGGCTCACCGGAGGAGGCATCAGAGCCGGCTGGCTCACGGGAGAATGTCATAAATCCAGCGGTATTGTTTAGAACCCCAGAAAATCAACCAATCGATATAACTCAGGTGGCTCCAGTAGCCAGAACAAATGCAGAACCAAATAGAGGAACAGGAGGAGCCGGTGCTGCGACTGCGGCATTGCCGGGTTTTCTCGCTGGGGGAGCCAGGGGAAATCCGGGTCTGCCGCCCAGAACACCAAGGTTCCACACGCCGACGGGTCATTTTTCCAATCCAGCAGATAACGTGTATGCCGCAACTTTAGCACTTGACCGTATTCCATTGGAGACTCGCCAGCAGAGATTGAAGCCCGCGTGCCATTGACATGTTGCGTACCGCAGTGTTCAGCAAGTTCAGTATTCAAAGAGAAAAGTGCACTTCATTCCACAACTTATCGTAGTAAGAGTCGCCACGGTGAGAACCCGCCATTGGCCGGGCTTGCCGCGGCACAGCAGCAAAACCCGCCCCATCAGAACCAGAACCAGAACAATCAGCAGCACCAACCCGCCCCTGCAATTTCTGTGGCTCAGCAGATAGTCAATAGATCGCGAGCGGGAAGAAGTGCAGCCAATGCAAACCCGGCAATACCTGCAGCTGGAGTACCACAAGGAGGACCGGGTCCCGCACCAGCAGCGTCTGCAAGCTCGCCGGGTAACAATAATTTTTTGGCAAGTTCTTCTACCTTAGCCGGGCCAAAGTGTCTTTCAGATGCCATTAGAGCGGAGCCTTTCCCTGAGAAGTTCAAGGAGCCAAGCAAGATTTCCAATTACGAGCCGAGCATGGACCCGGCAAGCTGGTTGAGCAGCTATGAGATGGCAATGTGTATACGCAATGCCACAGAGAATGTTTGTGCAAAGTACATGTATTTGATGATGAGTGATGGTGCAGCGAAGTTGTGGTTCAAGAATCTGCCAGAGAAATCTATCAGTTCCTGGGATGAGTTGAAGGCAGTTTTTATCAAGCATTTCCAGGGTACGTGCAAGCGTTTGTTTTCCATTGAAGATCTGATCGTTGTGTACAGAAGAAAGGCGAGTCAGCACGCCACTAGATGGGCCGGGTCACGGAGATCCTTCACTCCTCATCTGGTATTGAGCCCAAGGACGCAATTTCATCGATGGAAAAAACTTGCAAGTACGCTCCCTTGGTCCAGAAGCTGGGCCGCATGAAGGAGGGACACCGGGTTAAGCCTGTTACTATGGCAGAGTTGATGGATGCGTGCAACAGACACGCAGCCACGGACAAGACCCAAGATGATACGAGGAAGAAAAAGGGAAAGGTACTGCGAATAATGGAGGAAGGAACAACAATGGCCCGGGAAACAATAACAACAACAATCAGAATCAGCACAAGCGTGGGCATCAGGAGGGAAACTCAGAGCTAGTGGCAAACACAAATGTCGGGTTTCAGAGGCAGAGGATGGACGGAAATTATCAGGAAAACATAGGTTATCAGGAAAACAGAGGTTATCAGGGAAACAATGGGAATTACAGTGGTGGAAATAGTTATCAAGGATCACGTCCAATGAGCACTGAAGAGGCCTTCAAGATGCCGTGTCCTCGTCATAGCAAGAACGGCAGACCCGCCAATCATTCATTGGCCCAGTGTGTAGATCTGAACAGGTGGAAAAACAATGAAGTTCAGAGAGCTTTACAAGGAGCAAACAGAGGTGGAGGACTCGACCCGAGTGCTAACCCGGCTGCGGGGCCTTTAACTGGAGCAAATGCGGTACCAACTGGCAACGCAGGACCCGGCCAAAATACAGGTAACCAGGGTGGATTCTCAAACCAGCCAAGGCAACTTGGCCAATATCATATATACACTAGTGGCACGACCAAGAGAGAGAGAAAGATAGTCAAAAGGGCAGTTAACTCAGTGGCTGCAGGGGTGCCAAGGTATTTAAGATGGTCAGAGCATACTATTACGTGGAGTAGAGCAGATCACCCGGGTGTGGTGGAACACCCGGGTCTGCTTGCTTTAGTTGTGGCTCCTCAAGTTCATGGCTTCGAGCTAAAGAAGGTTTTGATGGATGGTGGTAGTAGCATTAATATGTTGTATTGGGAGACATTTATACGCATGGGACTGAAGGAATCACAGTTACAGAAAACGTCAACAGTGTTTCATGGTATAGTTCCTGGGAAGTCAGCTACACCAGAGGGAAAAATTTCATTAGAGGTTGCTTTTGGCGAGTCTATCCATAACTTTAGGTCCGAGTGGCTGTCTTTTGAGGTGGTGAAATTTCCAAGTCCTTATCACGCGTTGTTCGGAAGGCCGGCTTACGCCAAGTTTATGGCAAGGCCGTGTTATGTGTACTTACAGTTGAAGATACCGGGTCCCAAGGGGATCATCACAGTTCATGGTAACAGAGAAATTGCGGCAGAATGTGACGAGGGAGATGTAGCCCTGGCAGAGCAAACTTGTGCTAGAGAGGAGTTGAAAGCTTACAGGTCTAATCTTGACCCACAGGACAACAAGGCACTTTTGTGCCTGGGGATTCCTCCAAGCAGTTCGCCATAGGGACCAGCCTAACTGACAAATAGGAAAGCGCGCTCATCGAGTTCATCCGTGAGAATCGGGATGTTTTTGCATGGACACCTAGTGACATGCCAGGCATTCCGACTGAACTCGCTGAGCACCGTTTACATGTTGATCCTAAGGCAAGGCCGGTAAAACAAGGTTTGAGAAAAATGAATGCAGAGAGAAGAAAAGCTATAGGAGAGGAGATAGCCCGGCTATTGGAAGCCGGCTTTATCATGGAGGTTTTTCACCCAGAGTGGTTGGCTAACCCGGTTTTGGTTCTGAAGAAAAATAATGAGTGGAGGATGTGCATCGATTTTACAAGTCTCAATAAGCATTGTCCCAAGGACCCGTTTGCACTGCCGCGCATCGATCAAATCGTTGACGCAGTTGCAGGCAGCGAGCTCTTGTGTTTTCTGGACGCATATTCAGGTTATCATCAGATCAAGCTTAATAGGCAGGATTGGGAAAAGACATCGTTCATCACCCCTTTGGTGCTTTTTGTTACAAGACCATGACTTTTGGGTTGAAGAACGCAGGAGCAACTTATCAGAGGTGTATTCAAAACTGTTTTCATGATCAGATTGGACGCAATGTGCATGCTTATGTGGATGATGTGGTGATCAAGTCAGAAAAAGCCGGGTCATTTATTAGTGACCTTACAGAAACATTCAAAAATTTGAGGAAGTACAAGATGAAGCTCAATCCTACAAAGTGTGTGTTTGGAGTTCCAGCGGGAAAATTGCTGGTTTCATTGTGTCAGAGCGCGGAATTGAGGCAAACCCGGAAAAAATCAGAGCCATCCAAAGTTTGAAAAAACCAGAGGAATTGGCAGATGTTCAGAAGTTGACAGGCTGTGTGGCTGCGCTAAGCCGGTTTATATCCCGGCTCGGAGAGAAAGCAATCCCTTTGTATAAGTTACTGAAGAAAACAGACAACTTTGTGTGGAATCAGGAAGCAGATGAGGCATTTGAAGCTCTGAAGAAACAGTTATCAGAAGCGCCAGTTCTGGCGGCCCCGGGTCCCAAGGAACCCATGTTGTTATACGTCGCTGCCGGGCCTCAGGCTGTGAGTGCTGTGGTGGTGGTCGAGCGTAAGGAGGAAGGCAAAGAAAACCCGGTTCAGAGGCCGGTCTATTATGTCAGTGAGGTGTTGTCAGAAGCCAAGCAGCGCTATCCACACTGGCAGAAACTAGTGTTTGGTGTTTTCATGGCAAGTAGAAAGTTGAAACCATATTTTCAGGAGCATCCAATCACAGTGGTCAGTTCAATACCCTTAGCAGATATCATCAGAAATTCAGAAGCTACAGGAAGAATTGCCAAGTGGGCAATAGAGATGGGGCCGTACCACATTGACTATGTGCCTCGCACAGCTATCAAGTCTCAAGCATTGGCTGATTTTCTTAATGATTGGACACAGTTGAGTGCACCACCCCTTACCCCGAGTCTCAAGCCTTGGGTCATGCACTTTGACGGGTCTAAACAAGCACAAGGTTCAGGAGCTGGAGTTGTGTTAACTTCTCCCAAGGTGATAAGTTGAGCTATGTTTTGCAGATTCACTTTGATTGTTCTAACAATGTGGCAGAATATGAGGCCTTGTTGCATGGTTTGCGTATGGCAAAGGAGATGAACATCAAGCATATCAATTGCTATGGGGATTCAGATCTTGTGGCACAGCAAGTTTCAGGAACATGGGATAGAAAGGATGCAACAATGGCGGCTTACAGAAGAGAGGTGGACAGGGTAGCCGGGTTTTTCTCAGGCTATCAGGTGGATCATATTGATCGCAGGAAAAATGATGCTGCAGATGCTTTATCAAGACTCGGCTCACGCAGAGAGCCGGTTCCACCTAATGTTTTCTTGGACGAGCTATGGACTCCATCAGTTAAGCTCCAGGACGTGGAAGAGCTTGCGACTCAGGAAGACCCGGATTCGCAGTTAGTAGCAGCAACTCATGAAATTCCAGAGTGGACAGAACCTTACTTGGCGTATCTTTTGCGTGGAGAGCTGCCAGAGCAGGAAGTTATATCCCGGCAAATTGTGCGCCGGGCTAAGGCTTACGTGGTTATTGATGGCGAGTTATATAAGAGAAGTGTCTCCGGAGTGTTTCAGAGATGTGTGTCTGGAAAGGAAGGCCGGCAAATTCTGAAAGAGATTCATGAGGGAGATTGTGGTCATCATGCTTCAACAAGGTCTTTAGTAGCAAAAGCTTTCAGACACGGTTTCTTTTGGCTCACAGCCCAGGCAGATGCAGAGCGCCTGGTAAGCAGATGTGATGGTTGCCAGAGATACGCAAGGCAAATTCATGTGCCGGCTCAGGAGTTGCGAACAATACCTTTGACTTGGCCTTTTGCAGTTTGGGGGCTTGATATGGTGGGTCCTTTTAGCATGTCTCCTTGCAAGAAAACCCACCTCTTGGTTGCCATTGACAAGTTTACAAAGTGGGTTGAGGTGATGCCTGTTACAAATTGTGAAGCAGCTACAGCAGTCAAGTTTTTGAAGCAGATCATACACAGGTTTGGGTATCCTCATAGTATCATCACAGACAATGGCACTAACATGTCCCTTGGTGAGATGGCAAAGTTCTGTGGAAACCATGGTATACGTTTAGACGTTGCTTCAGTTGCTCATCCGCAGGCCAATGGACAAGTAGAACGAGCAAATCAGGAGTTGCTTCGAGGTTTGAAACCACGTCTCCGGGTCCCGTGCATCAGAGCCGCCGGAGCGTGGGTTGAGGAGTTGCCATCAGTAGTTTGGGGAATCAACACAACACCAAACAGATCCACCAAGATGACCCCTTTCTTTATGGTGTATGGGGCAGAGGCAGTTTTGCCAAGTGATATAATTCATGACTCGCCTCGCGTGGCGGCTTACGTTGAAACAGAAAACGAGCAGACCCGGCAGGATTCTGTGGACCTGCTAGAGGAGAACAGAGAACAAGCATTGGAGAGATCAGCAATATATCAGCAAGATTTGAGGCGGTATCACAGTCGCCGGGTTAAAACTCGCACTTTCCAGGAGGGAGATTTAGTGCTGCGATGGACGCAATCCAAGGAAGGGATGCACAAGTTATCTCCTCCTTGGGAAGGGCCCTTCATCATAAGCAAGAAATTGAACAATGGTTCATATTATTTGGTGGATGCTAGAGAAAAGTCCGAGTCTGTAAATGACACAGCGCACTACCTTTTCATTAGAAGAGCGTGAGCGGCCATGGAACATTGCCCAGCTGCGCCCATATTATACTTAGCATGAGAAAGAGATATGAGATGTAATACACGATGTAACAGGCAGCAGGTTTCAGACGCGCTCTTTTCCTTACCAGGGTACCTAAGGGGGCTGGAAGGTTTTTAATGAGGCGGCTTGCTGACCTAACCTTTTCTATCAATAAAGTAAAGGTTGAACAGAAATTTGTCTTGTTTGTTTCAGTTTCAGTTTATATTGGCAAGCCGTTATTTTCTTTGTTTAATGTATGCCGTAGCAGTTTTTTGTTCAGCTTGGTCTTGGGGGCTGGTCATTGAGGTGGCAAAGTTTTTCCCCAAGACCCGGCTCATACGATTATCCGGGTCTCGAAATTTTTGTGACCCGGTAAGAGCAATTTTTAGTATTTTGGATTCAGTGTATGCATGTTTAAGTTTAAGTATCAGTTGTTTATGTTTTCTGTCATAGAACAAGTGTATAGTTGTTTTTTATCTTTGAGGACGCCCAGAGAGCGTCCCACCAGTATGTGGATCAATGGGGTAATGTTGCATAGTTAAGCCATTACTTTATAAACATTGATCCAGGTCTTGGGGGCTCTTACTTGAATAGTTTGCAGCTGCAATCCCAAGACCCGGCTTTTATGCCACTAGTTTATTCTTGGTTATCTTGCTGTTGAGCTGATGTGACTCGCAATTATATGGCCTGATTGCTCACCTGGAAATTCAATCAACCATGAGGCCCATTGGGACTTGGTTCGACCCTGTTTTTCTCAGCGAAGTTGCGACAGGGTATCCATGCGAAAGCCGGCTCACAGTTAAAGAAATCAAAAGGGTCATCAAAACCATAGACAGACAAGTATTTGGACACAAAAGCTTTCACATGGTTCAATAAAGGTTTTAACAGTGCGTACGCACATCATCGCAGGCATAGTATCAAAAGAGCTAAGTTATTACATTAATTGCCCCAAGGGCCGAATAAAGATTTTTTTTCGCAACGGCGCAGCGTCGCATAAGTTTTTCATGCACCGGCCTCAGGCGCCGGGTTAGTAGAAGCAGTTGGGCAGGGATGTCATCCTTGGCGCTCGCCGGGTTATCTTCTGTTGCTTCTGCTTCCGTAGCCCGGGTCTTGGGGGCTCCATCTCCGCGCCAGGTAACAAGGTGAAGAGGTTGGAAATAACCTTCATCTTCATCTTCCACTGCAGCTCGCGAGGGTGGAGGCACGGTTGGAGTAGATGAGCTTGGGGCAGTAGATGCATGGGAGCAGATTTATCCGCAGCGATGGAGTCCTTGTAGCTTTGCAGAAGATCAATACGTTGTGGTTCATCGTCAATGACCTCTTCATTGGCTTTATTGTAGCCATACTGCAGCGTGTTGAGCGTCAAGCTGTTGGCAATTTTGTGGCTACGTACCGGGTCTGCTTCGCAACCCGGCTGTAGGATTTTTTATCAAACTTGCTGCCATCAGCATTGTACTGGGGAAAGCCTGAAGCAAGTGGAGCCGGGTCTAGGTTGGGGTGGTAGGCCTTTGCCAAAGCAAGACCGCGCATCACCCCGGCTCTGCAAGCAGACCTCTTCAACAGGTGGATCCAGCCTGGCATAGTTGATAAGTGTCCAAGCACTTCAGTATACGTGCTTGGCGGGTTCTCCCAGTTCCTGGCTGCTTTGATGACTTCACAGCTTCCAAAGTATAGTTGGCGCACCAGTGAGTACATACATTTGATCTTCTCAGTAGCAGTCTTGCGCATGTTGCCATCGCGTGGACCTGAGTGGAAACGCACAGCAAAGAAGTGAGGATTCGACCGGGTTTGAAGTGTGCTAGTTTTACCAGTTAGAGAGTTTCAAACTTACCAACTAGTGAGGAGACCATGTAGGAGATCATTTGCTTGAGCCGGGTTAGCTCACTGGTGGTGTCATTCAGCTGCTTCTGCAGTGTGTTCAGTTGCTCCTGGAAGTTTTCCTCGTGCTCCTGCATATCTCTCTTCAGGTCAGAATTTTCTTGTGTCAGAGCAGTGACTTTTTCTTCTAAGGCCTGAAGTTGGTTGCATGATCAGCCCGGGTTTCAGTTTCGGCCTTCAAGATTCCTTGGAGCCGGGCAATTTCTTCACTGCTTTTGCTCACGTGTTCCTGTTCACAAACAACAGAGAGTAGTATGTGATTAAGCCCCAAGTTGCTGAAGGAAAGTTAACCCGGAACTTGGGGGATACACATTTTAAATTTCTCATGGTGTAAGGTGTAGTTCCAGGTCGCCGCAGGCGTGCAACCCGGCACTTGGGGGCTACATGCGCAAAAAGTCTGAAATTTTCTAAGTGTTAGTCCCAGGTAGCTGTGGACAGCAACCCGGCACTTGGGGGCTACAGTGTTTAAATTTTGTTCTACAGATGAGCGGTTTTAAGCGATGAAGTTTAAGTCCCAGCTTGTTGTAAACAGACAATCCGGGCCTTGGGGGCTACAGGGCTGAAATTTTTATCTACGGCATTTGTCTTTCAAGCACCAAGTTCATCAATAAGTGATAATCTTGGAGCTTGGGGGCTAGGCAGAGTATAGTTATGCAAGAGGTAGCAAGAAAAAATGAGTACCTGGTATCGTTTCTGGATCAGGGAGACAAGTTCAGTCTCCAGATTCTTGTGGTGAGCAAGGCGAGCGAAATATTCTTCGCAAAGAGATGGCGTGGACATGGAGTCCAGAGCCGCCAGGTCTAAAGAAGAAATTGGGTCCTTGCCTTTGGTAGAGGGATCCATCTTGATTTCAGGAACGGTCACCTTGGCAATGACCTTGGAAATGCCAGGTGCCGGACCTTGTCGAGACCCGGTTATCAGCACTTCCTGGTCATCCTCTTTGGTGCCAGACCCTAACCCGGGTGACTGTGCAGTGGGGGATGGCTGTGGAGCAGCTGGTGGTGGGCTTCGTGGAGATGCAACCACGTTCTCTGCAGCAGATTCTTCCTTTTGAGCCGGCTCCTCAACATGTGCCTCCGTTGGAGAGGGCTCTGTTGTAGTTGGTGGAGGAGATGCGGCTGGAGGAGAATCCGAGTCTTCCTCCGCAATGGCCTTGGCGCTGAAACAAAACGAGATGGTTAGGTAAAAGTACAATGAAATAGTGAAGTATGGAAAAGATGGAGAGCATTTCTAACCCGGCATTGATCTGGAAGTCCTCGGGTGTGCTAACACCATCCGAGGAGGAATCTGATAAACGAGATGGTTTAGCAACCCGGATCTTGCCAGCTAAAGGGTACTTTTTGCTGGGCGTCTTCTGGATGGATTTGGCCCAGCTTGATAAAGAGCGTTGAGGGATACCTGGGCTCAGGGAAACGTGGCTTGTAGAAGATCGGGTTCGGCGCCTCTTGTTCGCCTCAGCCTCCTTCTCAGCTTCTTTTTCCTGTGTTTGTGCTTGGGTTTGAGATGAGTTCATCATGTAAATTGAGAAACGAGAGTATGGCACCTTAGCAATGGTGGCCCGGGTCCTCTTTTGAGTAGGAGGTCCAGCAGTTTGGGGACCCGGCAGTACGTCAGAAGCCGGGTCAGTAGGGCCTGGAATAAGATTTGCCGGGTTGTCAGTAGAGGAGTCCTTGTTGGGGACTTCGCTGTTAATCAATTGGATGAAGAGCCGGCCTACAGAGTCTAGCTCACCTTCTTCTTCTTCTTCTTCTTCATCTTCACTTTCGTGTCCTCCCCATCAGGAGAGGACGTGGGGGTGTAGTCTATGCTCCACCACTTGGAGTCCTGAGAAAAAGAAGTTAAACCAGTAAGATGTTATGGATGAAATTACCGGGTTACGGTTAGCAGAAATGAGTGAGGATTGGTTTCTACCGTGGAGGGTTTGTTCTTAGCACTAAATGGGGCAAGCCCGTCCAGTGCAATGGCAGTTTTGTTTTCGCCAAGGAGTTTCTTGGCATTCTTCACAACTTGGTCGTCAGTTAGCGTCATCTCAGAGTAACGCATGCTATCAGTGGTTTCACCAGTGTATTGGCAAAGCAGCCGGGTCCTGATGCTGAGTGGTTGGATGAACCAACCAATCCAGCACTTGACAAGGTCCGTGCCCTTGAGGCCATGGGCGAGTAAAGCTTTGGCTCGGCGAATTATGGGCTCGAGCTTAACCCGTTCAGCGTCATCAGCATAACTGTTCATCTTAGCCTCGTACGACAAGCCCGAGTTCTGGAAAGCTGGGTAACGAGCATCGTCTGACTCGGGTGAGGTGTCTTTGCAATAGAAGTAAGTGTTTTGCCACCCCTTAGGGTGACTGGCTAAAGCGAGAGCCGGGAAATCGCATTCCCTGCGGCGCTGGATTGCAACTCCACCATATGGGATCACTTGGTCCTTGCGAGACGGATTGCAATAGAAAAACTCGAGGAAAAGATCAAGGCTAGGAGCCATTTGCAAGTAGTCCTCACAGAAGACAACAAAGTTACTGATGTTGAGTATAGAGTTGGGGCCTATGTCCTGGGGCCTAAGGCCGTAATATTTGAGAACCCGGCGGAAAAATAAGGAACCCGGGGGCGGAGACCACGCTGAACATGATCAAGGAAAACGACGACCTCACCGTCCTTGGGATTAGGGCGGATCTCTTCTCCAGCAGGGCGCCATTCGATCTCTTCTTTGGGGGGAAGCTCGCCGCAGTTCACATATTCTTGCAGCATCAGATTTGTCACTGTGGACTTGGTCCAGTTGACCTGAGCAGCAGCGGGGGCGGCGGAGCCAGATCCACCAGCGACTGAACTTGCTGGTTTCTTTGCGGTCTTCTTCGCAGCTCGTGGTCCCCCAGCCTTCACCTTCTCTTTCACCATGGCGTAGGGTTCTTGAGCAGCTCGAAGGGCAACAATGGCGATGAGGAACCCTAGCTGTAGATGCGGATGTGCGGAGAGGAAAATACAAAGTAAATTTGGGTGCGATTCAGAGCGGAATCGAATGCGAAGTACGGATGCGTGAGAGAATCGTACCTGCGGATCTTTACGCGGAGATTTGGAGGCTCGATTTGAGAGGGGATTTGCGGTTGGTACAGTGTGGGCGCGAGGAAGATGACGAAGATGAACGGAATGGGGAAAAAGACTGCGCGTCTTGTGGTCTTCTATTTATAACCGTGGTGAAAACCCTAGGGGTATTGAGGTAAAAATAAGTGGATAAGATAAGTATCCTCTCCTGGGAGTTAATGTCGAGCAAGAAGAGGCAAAATGAATATTCCTTGGCCGCGTTTATGACTGGTAACAGGCCCGCAATAGAGTTGTGATTTTCGCTAAGTGTCGAAAGTGAAACCCGGTGACATATGAACCCGGTGTATCTGAACCGGGTTACGTCCTAGGTCGCCAAGAAGGGCTGGCCAAGCTCAGGAGAAAAGTGATGTAACTTGGCATTTAATTTGTTGTATATTATTTTGTGTTTCAGGTGGTTAACCCGGCTGACCAGGATAATAGTTCAGCTCAAAGAAGAAATATATAAGAACAGAAGCAGAACATGCCAACCTGGCAACCAGGTTAACCTGGGGGCTACTGATGGGGGGATAATAACCCGGTAGGCCATGAAGAGGGAAGCATGACCCGCCAGGCAGGAGGCCCGGCCAGACCAGCTAACCATTAGCATGGGCCGGGTTATGTCGCTGGGCCAGTAGGTTTGGCGGTAACCCGGTTTAGGAAGGAAAGGTTCTAGAAGACCAGAGGCGGTTCAGGACTTGGAGGACACGAAGGCCAGAAGAGCTAGAGTAGGACTCCGAGTCTGGGTAGAACCCGGATTTATCTTGTAAAGCGCCAGGAGACCCGGTCATCTATATAAACCGGTCCCTGAGCCCTAGTTAGAGGAGACCTTTACGATCCAAGCTTAGGCGAGAGAATCATAGAGAGAAACATCCGCTACCAAGCGAACCTTGTAACCTAGATCGATATCCAGGCTCTGTTGTCGTAGCCGGGTTATCGAGATCGAGATCAATAACAAGATAGCAGGAAGTAGGTCTTTATCTCCAATGGAGAGGCCGAACCTGGGTAAACCCTTTGTCCTAGCAGAGCTAAACAATCTCCCAGATACCAGAGTCGCCTTGCCCATCAATTTAAGCTACCCAAAAGTAGCATCTGCCGTGTTATCTACCCCACGACAAAATGATCCTTGTATAAACTAACTCCTTGTAGTTATCGATCTCTTGTGCCCTTTGTAAAGTAATCCCCTTGGAATTAGCGTTGCATTGTGAACTTCTAAGCAATTATCCTTGTAACTAGCAAAGACTGAAGGACCATATTATTATAATTTTTTTATAAAGCTGGGCTACGGCCTTATGTTTAAGAAGGACCATATTATGAGGATGGATAAACATAATGTAGAATAAACAACCCTCCATGTATCCCTGGTGATCCTCACTCCATGTGTCCCTCCAAACTAACTACCATATATACCTTCTACTCGAGCAGCTTCCTGGAGAAATAGCAAGCCTGCATTCACAATGTTTTTCCAAAAACATGCATTTAGAAGTATAATTATGTGCAACCTGTCAGTTGATTATATTTATAACCACTAGAATGTAATGCAAGGGAATCATGTTCGAATTTCCAAAAAAAAAATAGTAGTGTGCTGTGGCATGTGCTAGTTACCACGCTGTTTGCTCAAAAATAATAATATCTAGGTGCTCTTTTACCAGTGAGAAAGCTTCATGATGTTCAGCAGAATTTAGAAGACGGAAGCACTAAAAATAAACTCCAGGACAAGAAAGCTCCTGCTGAGCAATAGTTTACTTTAGAATTACATAAAACCAAAAGAAAAGAATACAGACTGGTATTTCCAATGTGTGGGTATTTTGGCGTGAAATCCACATTATATGCACCTGTTATTTAAAAAACACATTTAGAAATGTCGAAAAATTTCAAAATAAAATTTCACGGATACATCTTCATATTTATATGTTTACAAATCGTTTCGCGGAAAAACGACATTTTTTGTGGGCTGCTTAAAAAGACAAAAAAAATATCCTTTTTCGTGAAACGACTTTGTGAACATATAGAATGTTAAGATCAGTGTGTGGATATTTGTTTGCAAACTTTTGACATCTCAAAATTAATTTATAATGCATTTTAAATAAAGGGTGCATATGCACCCGGGAGTCTCGTTCAGGACGAACTCCTCGTTAGCTGATTTAGTCGTATGAACTCCTAAGAGCATCTCTAACCCATCCCCTTTCCATTAGAGGAGAAAAACGATTCCTAAAAGTTAGATTCCTAAATTTGCTCCTCTAAACTTTGGCCGCCGGATTCGATCCCCAA
Source organism: Poa pratensis (assembly GCA_947311845.1). Taxonomy (NCBI): domain Eukaryota; kingdom Viridiplantae; phylum Streptophyta; class Magnoliopsida; order Poales; family Poaceae; genus Poa; species Poa pratensis. The sequence goes on from CAMZMU010000102.1 coordinate 8,325,713, forward strand.
AATCTTAGAGGAGTAAAAAAATGTCATCACAAATTTCAAATCTCAACACCACATGTCAAGTATCCGTATTACAAACATGCATAAATATTATCCAAAATACATCAAATCCATCATGTTAACTCCAAAAGTGAGGCCTTCACCATCTCGGCCACCTCAAATAGCACCTCGGCCACCATCACCACCACCACCACCACCAACACCACCACTCTCTCGGGCCAAGATCCTCGCACGAGCAATCTCCCAATATGCCCTAGCCTTTTCATCCAATGTGCTTGGGTTCATGAACATGATGTTGCGGTCGGCATCCTCCCTCTCCTTGGCCAACTTCTCCCTCTCAAGTGCTAGCCTCTCCTCCTCTAGCTTCTTATCCTTTTTCACCCTCTCTTCTTCGAGTGCAATCCTTCGCTCCTCCACCGCCAACTTGGACCGCCACTTCTCCTCCTCCAACACCTTGAGCTCATTCCACCTAGCCTCCTTGTCCTCCTTGCGTTCGGCCGCCAATGCTTTCTTGGTCTCGATGATGGCATTGAACTCTTCCTTGTAGGCGCCGACACCAACCCTCTTCTTCTTCTCCTTTGCAAACTTGACACCCTCCGACCTCTTGTTGAGGTCTTCTTCATCATCATCATCGGCCTCATCCCTTTGGCTTATCCTAGCCCTCTTTGGTGTGGTCTCATAGTTTCTCCGAACCCACTTCTCATTGCCTTGGAGCTCCTTGTAGCAATGGTGCAATGTGATGGCCTTAAATCCACCCCTCTTGTTGCGGTGCTTGTACACATCTTGTTGGAGAGGCCCCCACTCGGTGATTGGCACCCCACTCGGTGGTGCATTGGTAACATACTCCACGGCCCCGGCCCAACGGTTGCAACACTCAAGAATTGTGCCCCAACGATGACCAAGTGAGCCTTGGGTTCGGTATGATGGCACGGTGACCACCTTGTGGTAGTAGTCTTCGATTCTCTCCCAAAACCTCTCCTTCGATTGATCGGCGCTAACCGAAGCATCGAGCGAGACATTCATCCAAGCGTGGCACAAAGCAATATCTTCTTCTTGCCCTTCCTCGGCGCCTCCACCTCGGTCAACTCCTCTTCGGCTTCCTCGGTGGCCTCCTCGGTGGTGTCCTCTTCCCCGGCCAAGTAATCGGCGTCGGCCTCCCCGGTGGCCTCCTCTTCATCGCCCATATCATCATCGCCGCTAAAGTTGTGGTCGTTGAGGCCTTGATGGTGAGAATCATCGAGTTGGGACATGAACTCGGCGACGCTCACCTCGGTGGCACTCGGAGTCGGCCCGGGCATTTCATCAACCACCTCGCGGGCGGCGCCTTGAGGTGCGCCGGTGGCCGGCTAGGAGGACGACGGCGTGGCCTTGGTGGTCAGCTTGAGCTTGCCCTTCGTCGCCGTGGTCGCCGGCTTGGGTGTGGAGGCCGCAGTGGCCTTCCTCTTCCTCTTCTCCTCCGCCGCTTGCGAGTGGGCTATCATGGCCTCCATCGGCTTCCTCGCCCACGGCCCGCTCAACACCGGCGCGAGGGGTGGCCGGCCCAGCTTCCCCGCCGAAATCGACGACCGCGCCACGCCGGTGGTGCCCAAGCGCTTCCGCGGCATCGGAGCCGTCGCGGGGGTCGTTTCCGGCGGCGTCGCGTCGGCAGGAAAGTCCGGTGGGGCCGCGGAACCAAGCTCCGGTGACATTCCGGCCTTGGGTTGGGTGAATCCTAGCACCGGCGACGGGTTCCGGCGGTTTTTGGCGGGAGGGGTCGGCGGCGAGGCGGGAGGGGAAATTTTAGGAGTCGAGTCGGCGGCCGAGCAAATTTGGGAGAGAGGGGTGGGATTAAAGGAGCCGGTTTCGCATATTTGCACCTCTAACGGTTTTTGCGGCTTCGGTTAGAGCCGCCTTCGGCGGTTAGAGGAGAAAAAAAAGGGATTCGGCCGCGGAAAGAGGATGGGTTAGAGATGCTCTAAGCTAATATCTTATACAAATAGAAATGAACTGTGAACTTCTCTATCTTTTTTTGTTTGGATCAGTAAATCAGTGTGGAATTAACCCGAAAACTCTGAAGTGCACCGGCGCTCGCTTGCTCCGCTTATCCAGTTGCTATCGATCCATCCGTTTTAAACGCTGACGTCAAATAGCGAGATGTATAGTCCAGGGAAACAGCCGGCCCAATACGCGCCCAACCACCCTGAACGTATGAACGTGAGGAGATGCATCGATAGCAATGCGGGACCCGTGTGGGGCTGGCTGTATAGGTAGGTGGCCAGGGGCAGTTTGGGGTGGCGAATTAACTGTCCAATTTATCTTTTGCTGCCCACCCACCCATCTTTTTTATTTGTTTCTCAATTTTGTATGGGTAATAACTTTTGAACCAAATGTCCAATTTGTGATATTTTTTAAAATTGGAGTTCCTGGCGACAAGATCTTTACAACAAGATCAATATTGGGCATATTTTGAAAAAGTTTAGATTCTGACTATGAAAATTTATTGAAATTAAAATGAAATTTCAATAGATTAATTTGTCATATTTGACTTGTTTCACATCAGTATGACATATATTCGAGTATAATATAGGTTTCATGCAAATTTCTACTCCGTAAGTTCAATGCTCTAATTATTTTAGGTCGAAATCTTGTGATGTAGGCTTACGTTTCTTAGGCTCTGATATGATTCTATCTGCAGATTAGTAGGGGAGTAACAACTAAGTGAATCCAGTCTCCGTGTGTAACTAATTTAATCAAGAAGCTTGTTTTTCATGTAATCATTATGTCTGGGGACTCTATTGCTAATATCAAGCTTTTTTGCATTTAACTCGTATGTTTTCCTATAATTTATTCCAATTACTGGTACAGGTTTGAACTATCTTATTGTCAAATACTTGAATGGTACAAGTCTGAACCACCATCACGGGCATTGGGAAATTCTACAAAAGTAAAACCACAATGATTTTGACATGAAACTCACAAGTGCTTCACGGGCACAATTCCAAATTCATCAAACTTGCATATAATTTGAAAACAATTTTTGCATAAACTAAGTACAAAATGCTAAGTATTCTTCAACAAAAAATTGCACTTTCGTACAAATCATCCTCGTGTATGCGAAAACGCATAATTTTTGAAACTGCAAATATAATTTTCAGTTTTCGAAAAAATGAGCTCCATACGATTCACTCGGACTAAAATGTTAAAAGAGAGTTTGTGCTAGGTTGAGCCCGGATTTCAAAAAATTGAAATCCTCCGTTTTCACTTAAAAAAAATCTAGGAAATATACAAGTACAACATTGTATGCAGAAAGTTTCTAAGAATTATCACTCATGGCCTAAAAATATACAAATGAGAAGACAAAAATAAATTTTCAAATGTCTACTTACATCCACATTTTTGCGATTTGTTAGTCCAAAACACTATGTGTTCTACAATAAGAATTGTAATTTCATAGAAATCATCTTCGAACGAAAAACATCATATTCCTTTGAAACTTTAAAATGGCATTTTAAAATTTCAAAAATGAGCTCAATATCGCTGCACTCTGACGAAAAAACCTAATAGACAGTGTGGGCTACCTGGAGCCCGGTTTTCAAAAAAGTTAAAATCTTTACTTTTTTACTTCAAAAAATATTTGAAAAGATTTAGAATTTTTTTGCTATCGCCTATCACCTGAATGTAATAGAGGAATGTGAAAAAAAAAGAGTTTTCAAATGGCTACTTAGAGACGCATTTTATATTTTTGGCCTATAATAGTACGTATTTTTTAACAAAAAGTTGCACTCTCCTAGAAATCATCTTCTTGTATTTGTACACAAAATTCATATCTTTTAAAACTTCAAATATCATTTTTAAATATAAAAATTTAGCTCCATATCACTCACTCTGACTCGAAAATCTAAAATAGGGCCGTACAGCCTGGATTTCAAAAAAAAAAGTCAAACTCGTTGCCGACGGGGAAGAGGAGAAGTAGCAATTCTGACCGGAGTGATTAAGTTGTACATGATGGGTTAGTCCGCTCAGGTCCATCATGTGCATGCATGTCAAACATCTGCTGACAATCGATCAGAATTTATGGTCATTTGCCAACAATCTTCATTTAATGACTAGGTGAAAAACATACCGTATCCTGTCTAAAAGTACTGCGGTATTGAAATGTTTAACAATAGGAAAATAGAGCATTTAATGCACCTTCTTGCGTCCATGACCAATCACAGACGCGGAAAATAACAGGATCAAACGTGCCCGGGTGCAATAAATCCACGTCCGGAATTAACCTTCCTATACACACACCTGGTAATTCCTTACTTCCATCAAATATGCACACTACTCAGAGTAATTGCCCCCTGGCCCTCTCCATCTCTATGAATGTCATGGAATGAGTGATTAGTGCATACTAGGCTGCAGTCCAAATTATTACACATCACACCTTCTGTGTTCTGTCCAAAGCTTTTCAAGGCAAGCCCAAAATCCATATTTGGTTGTTGCTATCTGCATGCTAACAAAAAATTAAAAGGCCAACAGATGTACGTGGTCAATCTGCTTTCTTTAGATTAAGTTTCTGAACGCGCTTTATGTAGATGGATTTGATTTCACTCTTTACAAATGATTACTGTGGTAATATAGCTGTTACATATCAAGGTGAAACCATTAAACACTGCCGACAAGAAAAGTTAAATTAAACAGTTATGTGTTCAGCCTTTGTCAAGCATTGCTATTTTACATGTTACTCTCTTACTTATCAGATTAGTTGATTATCAAGTCATGACCTGGTTTTAGAGCACAGAATTGTAGCATTTACTATATAGCTTACCATGGAACCATATAAATTTGGCAACACTAATATATCACTGGTATGATCGTGCTTTCTTTGAACCATATGTGATTTGTCGACTGTATATTCAAATGATTTTCCTCAAAATTTGGAAAGAAAGAGAATGTTCATCTGCTCTAAACTGAAATTTTGTGTATTTCAGATGGATTCTTCATTATGAGAAATTCATTCGTGGCTCTTGGATTTGTGTGGCTTTTCTTCCTGCTTCGGCAATACTGGCATGATAGAAAAAGATGATCTCCGATGTAAGTTTCACAAATAAGAAAACTGAAAGGAAACATATTTTATTTGGCTAGGGTAAAAAAATAGACTACATACGAAATATAACTCTACACGACTCAACCCTAAAATAAAACAGCTATTCTAGTCATCTAAACATCTATATGAGTCTTGATTCTACATGAAATTCACATGACCTTATTTGAAAATGTATGCCCACTTTCTCGTCCTTTTAAACTGGAGTCTTATGAAAGCATACTAGGGAAATTTGCGCGGCGACACGCCGTGCCCGTGTGGATAATAGTGTATTTTGCGTTTTATTTTAGTTTGGGTTAAGTAGACTGCCTTTTTTTGTTATGAGAAGAAGGTTTAGCTGTAGAGGAAGATTCTATGTATTTAAAAAGTTTTTTGTAGTTATTGACGTGAGCTTGATCTTTGTAGCAGGTAATGTTGACGTATTAAATCATTATATAATTTTACGTTGGGAACATCAGGAAATTTACTTTGAATTTATCATAGAGGAATACAGTTAGTAAACTATGACTGGAATTTAAGGGAGAAGGGGCTAAAAATAACAGTTTACGAAATTAGGAAATTCATTTTAAATTTACTGCGAAGGAATACAATGGGGGAATTACAGTCGAAGAAATCCGGAATTTCACTTTGAATTTAACATGGACCAATACATTCGGAAAATCTACGACTGGAAATTAAGGGAGAAGGGGCTAAAAATAATGGTGTCATAGTTAACTACCTGTGGTGAAAAACATAATGTCATAAAACTATCACAGATTACTTAAATATAAGGGACATAAAAAAATCGATGTGGATGTACGTAACAACTTTTAAAAGTGGTATTCAGTCGGATCTGCATTCTTCTGAGAAGAACGAAATACTGGAAAAGAAAAACGACATTCAATCATGACATAATGCAGTGTGCGCAAATGCATGTATGAGAAACTAAGGAACTCAATTGAAAGCCCTGTTTCAATAACAACTTAAATATGGTCGAAATACAACTAAGAGTAATCTTTGTAGTAAAAGTCATAGTGGAAGAAAGCGTCATTTTGGTAATTCTAGATATGTCTTAATCTAAATTGTTTAATGCCACATGAATTTGAGACAAATAGTTGGGATCCATTTTTAACATGTTAATTTTTTTTTGGTCATTTTGGTAATTCTAGATATGTCTTAATCTAAATTGTTTGATGTCACATGAATTTGAGACAAATAGTTGGGATCTTTTTTTTGAACACTTTGATATGTTGGACATATTTTTTTTCCGATTCTTAGTAAATTGGGTATGAATTGTGAAAGTGCAATTCAAATTAAATTCAAGTTGATTAATTATGTATGAAATGCAATAGTTGCAAAGTTTTTTTTTCAACAAATTTTCATACATTGTTTGCATTATTCTGAATTTTAGATGAAAAGTTATAAATTTTACATATTTTAGTTTTTTTTTTGTAATTATTAAATGGAAGTGCAATTCAAATTAAACTCAAGTCGATTAACCATCTATGGAATGCAATAGTTGGAAAGGGTTTTTTCCCTGCAAATTTACATACATTGTTTGCGTTATATTCTGAATTTCAGATGAAAAGTTATAATTTTTACAAATTTTAGGTTTTTCTGTAATTATTAAATGTCTGACAGGGGCCCGCATGTCAGGTTTTTTTGTACGAAAATGTCAAGGTTCTGCCATGTGGGCCCGCTGTGACGTGGGCAGGTGACGTCACGCGCGCCGGCGGCGGACGCGGCCGCGCTGCCGAGGTCGCGCTCGAGCAGCTGCGTGCGCGCGCCGGCCTGGGTCCGCGCGGAGCCGCGTGAGGAGGTGGAGGGGAGCGCGGCGGACGGCATGCTCGACCATTTGGTCGCCGGAATCGCCGCCGGCGAGCAAATCCGCGGCGGCGGGCGGCGAGCGCGCATCGACGATTCCGGCGTGTGTGCGGCGTTCCGGCACGCCAAACTCGGCGAGGATGGAGAGGACGCGACGACGGCGTGCGTCGGCGGCGGCGAACTCTGGCTCGCGCGGGAGAGAGAAGAGGGGGAGGGGTGCGTTGTGTGGACGCTTTTACACGGAGGTCCCTGGCATTTACGGAAATAGTAAATCAGTCCTCCGCGGGGGGTTTTCTGTTAATTGTTCCACTGGAGAGCCACGTGGCCATTTCTGATTGGTAGATCTGTAAGAACTGGCTCGCAATTGATGATAAATGCAGGGTCTTTTTTGCAAAAAGATCACGGGGACCGTCGGATCAACGATCGACGACGCGGAGCTGGTCGCACTGTAGAAGTGCGTTACTGTAGAAAGTGCAATTCAAATTAAATTCAAGTTGATTAATTATGTATGAAATGCAACAGTTGCAAAGTTTTTTTTTCAACAAATTTTCATACATTGTTTGCATTATTCTGAATTTTAGATGAAAAGTTGTAAATTTTACATATTTTAATTTTTTTGTAATTATTAAATGGAAGTGCAATTCAAATTAAACTCAAGTCGATTGACCATCTATGGAATGCAATAGTTGGAAAGGGTTTTTTTCCCTGCAAATTTTCATACATTGTTTGCGTTATATTCTGAATTTCAGATGAAAAGTTATAATTTTTACAAATTTTAGGTTTTTCTGTAATTATTAAATGTCTGACAGGGGGCCCGCATGTCAGGTTTTTTTTGTACGAAAATGTCAAGGTTCTGCCATGTGGGCCCGCTGTGACATGGGCAGGTGACGTCACGCGCGCCGGCGGCGGACGCGGCCGCGCTGCCGAGGTCGCGCTCGAGCAGCTGCGTGCGCGCGCCGGCCTGGGTCCGCGCGGAGCCGCGTGAGGACGTGGAGGGGAGCGGGGCGGACGGCATGCTCGACCATTTGGTCGCCGGAATCGCCGCCGGCGAGCAAATCCGCGGCGGCGGGCGGCGAGCGCGTCATCGACGATTCCGGCGTGCGTGCGGCGTTCCGGCACGCCAAACTCGGCGAGGATGGAGAGGACGCGACGGCGGAGGTTGTTGTGTCCGTCGATTTGAGCGGGGAGGTGCGTAGCGGCGGCGGCGTGCGTCGGCGGCGGCGGCGAACTCTGGCTCGCGCGGGAGAGAGAAGAGGGGAGGGTGTGTTGTGTGGACGCTTTTACACGGAGGTCCCTGGCGTTTACGGAAATAGCAAATCAGTCCTCCGCGGGGGGTTTTCTGTTAATTGTTCCACTGGAGAGCCACGTGGCCGTTTCTGATTGGTAGATCTGTAAGAACTGGCTCACAATTGACGATAAATGCAGGGTCTTTTTTGCAAAAAGATCACGGGACCGTCGGATCAACGATCGACGGCGCGGAGCCGGTCGCGCACTGTTGAAGTCCGTTACTGTAGACATCTGACGGCGCAGTATTTGGTGACGTGGGCAGCTGATGGAAGGCTGAGAAAAAATTTCAAAAAAAAAAGGCACTGTGAAAAAAAAACAGTATTCGGTGACGTGGACACCGCGAGGGGAGCCCCAAACGGGTCAGCTTTGATATAGTTAGTGATTCTCTCGTTTACTTTAGTGCTATATAATGCAGGCATTCTAGCGCTCCTCCATCTGAAGACAAATTGATTTATCATCACGGCCAAAATTTTCAGCAGCTGCACCTTCTCTCAAGCAAAAGAATAATACAGATATATCTACATATATCAAGATTGGATGTTTTCGTCAAGCTCGTGCTTGCTTTAGTTTAGATTATCTTCAAGAATGTTAACAGTTTGCTGTTATCCACTTCACTCACTATGTTACGAATACTGATTAGTTTCATGTACAACCCGATATCCATGTAATATTTGTAGCTCCAAGCCTCCAACTTCCCCTAATTGTGCATTCAACTCCAAAGAATTCAGCTCAAATAGAGTGCAGACAGTTTGTGTGCAAGGGTTTATATCCAAATTACATTAAGTAATTATAGTATATTTTCAAACACAGTGATATCTAACTTGTGGAAGTATCTGAACCTTGTTTTTTTGGACAGGAAGTATCTGAATTTTATGTTGTGTAAGAACAACGTTATATCGTCTAATTCAATTTTCAAACTCCAGTCAAACATTCTGTACGCAAGCCTAAATTCCCCCAAAACGGAACATCAGATCACTTCATATTACGAACTCAAAAGTCCATAGACGCTACGAAACGTTTCTGAGAAAGAAATAAAACAAAGTGCGAGAATAAATTTTAAGTTATGACGTACTTGAGGGCAACTGCGTGACCGCCGGGGGGCAGGTGAGCAATCCGTTCATCGACGATGTGCGATCCCGGTGCTCGGCTTCTGTGCGCTTCAGCGAACCGCAGCGAGGTCCGGTTGATTGCCGTCTAGCCGGCGGATGGGAGCTTTCGATCCCCGCCGACTGCGGGTCAAACGTTCTCCGTAGGGATACGAAAACATGACCCATTTGTTCCATTTTTTGTGCATTTTGTGCATAACTAGTACAAAAGTTTGCAAAATTTTGGGATCAAACTTTTGTACTAGTTATGCACAAAATGCACAAAATGTGGGACAAACGGGTCTCGTTTGTGCATCCTTAGTTCTCTGGCTGCCAGTTGTCGTTTTCGTGTTCGGTTGGGCCGGGCCAGAAGAAAACGAGATGAGTCTTGCAGGCCCTATGCAAAATATAGTTATGCGAGCCAAAGCTATCTTCGAATTTCATAAACTGGTTTAAGGGAAGAAATTTGACAGAACAATGTCAAGCCCTCAGTTTTCTTCCCCGCAAAAAAAAATCCCTCGGTTTTTTTTTTCTTTTTGAGAACCCGTAGTAGATTCAGGAGTCTTTGTAGTAAGCTTGGAAAGAGACCGCAGAGTTGATGCACCTGCGCACCAGTAATCCTGGTTTTAAAAAAATATATCAAAATGGTACTTTTGATTTCCCAAAATTTCAATTTTTTGAACGTGAATACATACATGGTATATATATTTGTGCAAAGATTAGATTGAAAATACTTTTAATTCGAGCTACGAGAATTACAAATTTGCAGCTGTATGAAGTATAGTAAAAATCCCTTATTTTGTCCCAAAATTTGACTTTTTATGTAGGCTAAAATACAACATATTTTAAATAAAATTTAGTGTGTCAGTAGATAATATGTATATGTATCCGTATATTTTTGCTAGATTTTTTTGTAACACAAAACTGTGATTTTCTATTAAAAAAATAGGATCACTAGTGCCTATGTGCCAATAAAATTTTCCGTTGGAAAGAGAGAAACATTGGGAAAAATGTTTTGGGATTTTGGCTAACAGGTGTGATGCACCCAGTAACCAAAAAACATTTTAAAAGTTCAAAAAAAATTGAACACAAAATTTGGATGTATATATGGACATTCTATATTCGCATACAAAGTTTCGTGAAAAAGGATAATTTTTGTGGCCTGTATAAAAGGGAAAAATTCCGAGTCTCCAAAATGATTATTCACGAGACATTTCATTAATCTTTTTTAAACAGTACATAAAAACGTCTTTTTTTGTGAAACTTTATGTGCCAACATAAAATGTTTGAATGTACACGTGAAACTTTTATTTGAATACCTTTTTACATTATTTTTCATAGCGAATGAATCTAAACCTACGAGCGTGTCCACTGTCCACAAACCTTGCATATAATGGCTACGACGCCTTTCACCCCCAGTTTTCTCTCATAGCCATTTCCAGGTATCCACGCGGGCCTACCTCGTGCAGCCTAGTCTGCACTGGTGCATCTACCAGCACGGCAAGGACAAAGACCATCCAGGTTCGACAGGAAACTATCTTAACTCCACTGTTGTTGCCGTGTGGAAACCGCTGGAAGAGCATCTCGACCGGGGTCTCCAAATTCGTGTCCAGCACCCCCAATGGGGCCTCCATTGAGGGTGCCGGACATGTGTCCGCCCATATTATCGACCGCGTCCACAGCGGCGTACCCCAAACGTCCGCCCCCCAAACGCGAGCAAATCATCGAACACTTTGCGGGCGGAAAATTGTGTCGGTCGCGGTATTCGAACTATTTTTAAAACATACAAATTTAAATTAAACCGATACAAGTTGCAAACTTAGACTAACACGTTTGCAAACTTAGACTAACACGTTTGCAAAGTAAAACTAAAACGATAACTAAAGCCTAATCTAAACGCCGCAGCTCGGGCCAGCCTCGTCGTCGTGCGCGGCCTTGGCTAAGCGGGAGCGCACACGTCTCTCCTGCCGGAGCTGACTCGCCGCCCGGCGCATGGCATCGCTCTCGGCCGCGTCTGGTTCAGCTCGTCGTGCGCGTTCCGCTCGGCGCATCTGGTTCAGCTCCTCGTGCGCCTCCCGCTCGGCACGCAGCCGGGAGGCCGCATCCGCTAGCTCCTCCGCCTGGGCGATGAGCTGTTACTGCGTGGGCTCCTCCGCCTGGGCGTTGAGCTGCTCGTACGCCGCCCGCTCGGCGGCCATGAAGGCGCGGCAACGCTCGTCGCGCTCCGCGGTCAGGATAGAGGCCTGGATGATTGCAGCCTCCACGGCGTCCCCAGCCGCCTCGTAGCCAAGTCTGACCTGGCGGCTTGCCTGCTCGTTGCGCCAGCTCTCAAACGAGTTGGCGGCAACCACCTGGTCAGGCCACAGCGGCGGCGGGAGCGGCTGCTGCGGCGCCTGCTGCGACGGCGGCGGTGCCTCGTCGAGCTCCGGCGGCGGCTCCTGGCCGGGGTACGGGTCCTACACCGGCTCCTGCTCCTCTTGCTCGTCGACGTCGACGTCGTCCACATCCGCCCAGTCGAACGGCTGTTCGTCGGCGGCGGTGGCGTCCTCCTGCGCCGTGCCGTGAGCACGGCGCGCTGCCTGGGTGAGCGTGGCCCATGAGGTGGCGAGGCGGCGAGGCATGGCTATGTGCTCAACTGGCTACGGCTGGACTATGTGCTCAAATGGCTATCGGCGAGCGTCGGTGCTGGTGTGGCGAAATGGCTGCACGGCGGGGGCCTCTTTATAGCCAGCCCAATGTCTCGGCGGGAAGCGGTGGCTCAGGGCGGGAAGCGCCGGGTGCGTGAGCACGCGTCACGTCTCCGCCACTGCGCCGCTTGGGAAGACGGGAAATGCTGGGCGCTCAGCAGGCGCCGCCGTAAATGCGAGGCGTGCGGGAGACGCATCGCCATAACGCGGGCGGAACGGCCTCTTGCACGGAGTCTTAAACCCATGGCGAGGCGGGCGCTGTCTCTATGACGGGCGGGCCACCCATGACAGAGCCCATTGGAGGCCTCTTCGGGGGTGCCAAACATTTTTTTGTTCGGGGTGACCTTTTGGGGATGTCGCTGGTGACGTTTTTGGCCGTTTGGACCTCAATAAGTCTTTGGGCTCACTTGGAGGTTGGAGCCCCCGGTGGAGATGCTCGAAAAGCATCCGGAGCACCTTCACCCAGTCAGTTTGGTTTCTCGCGAGGTCATGTCGTGGGCGCCACCGTTGCCTTGCCGGTCTTGGTCGTCGTCGACCCAGCAATGGCCATCACCGAGGCTGGCTGGGCCGGCAAAAAATTCTCTGCGAGCGTGCCGCAGCATCTCCCTGCTGAGGCCCCTCCTAAGATCGCGACACGTCAGCGCAGATCACCAATCTTAAAGCTTCTCCTAATCAACTCGTTACGGGAGAAATCAGAAGGGCTCCGAGGTTCAGAACTGCCAAACCGGAAACTCAGGGGATCACGATCGTGGCTGGCTGCGTGTTGTTGGACGGGGATCATGGCGTCTGGAGAGTACCTGTCGCCGTCGCCGGCAGCCGCCTCCGCCGTCCGGCAAACTGCCGCAGAAGTAGTGTCAGTTCCCACCCGTCGTGAGGGTATCCCCGAGACCTCCGATGTCCAGTACAACTGTGCTGTCGACGGCGGCTGCACGAAGCCTGGTTCTTCCTTCGTTGTTCAGTCCTCCCCCAATCATGCTGTCATGGCCACCTCACTGCCGCTGCCCGGTGACAAGAGTATGTATGCGTTCGATGAACAGAATTCAACGTGCAAGGCAATGATCCCACCGAGCTCGGCTGTTTGCACGTTGAAAGATTCAGCTATGACAACTACTAATGAGGTACCAAACTGATCATGTATTGTTGGTTGCTTCAAGAAATTCATGTTTTACTTGCAGTTATTCAGTTTCAATATATTTAATTGCAGGATCATAATACTAGTTCGACATGCGAGGCAGCGATCCCATCTAGCTCGACTGTTTCTGCATTGAAAGTTTCAGCTACAATGGCAAACACCGACGAGGTACCAAACTGATCCTGGTAGTTTTTACCAAAAAAGTGATTTATTTGCAACAATTCAGTTTACATATGTTTGAATGCAGGGGCATGATACTAGTTCTGAATCAACAATTGTTCCTAAAGTTGGAATGGTTTTCAAGTCCGAAGAGGATGCATACGAATATTACAACGAGTATGCTGGTAACATTGGTTTTAGCATTCGAAAGAGCCACACAAGGTTGAGACCAGATAAATCAATTTATCAGAAGCATATAGTCTGTAGTAATGAAGGGGAAAGAGGCAATCATTCGAAACATGAGACGGTGAAACAAAATGCTGCCACAAGGTCCGGTTGCGGTGCCCGTATTCAGTTCAGTATTGCTCGTGATGGTGTATGGAAGGTGCAGAAGGTTGTACTCGAGCACAATCATTATCTCGCAAGTCCTAATAAGAAACACATGTTGCGGTCACAACGCCGTATGGTAGAGTCTGATAAAGTTTTGATTGGTAATATGAGGGGAGCAGGATTAAAGCCTGCCGAAGTGTACAATTTTTTCAGGCAGTGGTATGGAGGACCTAATCATGTACCTTTCTTGCGGGTGGATTGCAATAACCATATCGGTCGTGAGCGCAAGAAGTATCTGGAAGTCAATGACGCTCAAACACTGCTAGAATTTTTGAAAAACAAACAGTTAGAAGATCCTTCCTTTTTTTATGCCATACAACTAGATGAGGAGGATTGCCGGATAGCAAATTTCTTTTGGGCAGATGGTCAATCTATCATGGACTATGCTTGCTTTGGTGATGCTTTGTCATTTGACACCACTTTCTCAACAAATAAGTTTGAAATGCCTTTTGCACCACTTCTTGGAACTAACCATCATAAACAGACCATTCTGTTTGGAGCTGCGCTACTATTTGATGAAACCGCCGACTCATTTATATGGCTCTTCAACACATTTTTAACAGCAATGTCTGGCAAGCGACCTGCTTCAATTTTCACAGATCAGTGTGCAGCTATAGGGAAGGCAATTAGCATTGTTTTTCCAAGCACAAAGCACCTTCTCTGTCTTTGGCACATTTATCAAAACGCCGCTAAACATCTCAGCCATATAATTGCAAACCATCCTCGGTTTCTTGCTGATTTTAAGAGAGTTGTATACCTTGAAAGTTCAGTGGTATACTTTGAGCAGAAGTGGCAAGAATTGTTGATTGCTTATGACCTTGTGGATAACACATGGATACAGACTCTATATGGTTTGCGTGAGAAGTGGGCTTCCGTGTACCGCAATGATTCATTTTCTGCGGACATGACCTCAACTCAAAGGAGCGAAGGTATGAACAATGTGTTCAAGAAGCAATTTCGCAAGAGGCTCTGCCTTTCGGAGCTCTTAGAACAATATGAGAAGTGTTCTTCTAGTCTTCGTGAAAATGAACTAGATGCAGATTTTAAGTCACGGAAGAGTAACCCTGTTACTTACATAAGGAATTTACCTTTGTTGAAGACTGCAGCCGAGTCATATACAAGGAGGCTTTATACTGATTTTGAAGAGGAGTTCAAAAAGCAACATCATGTCAAGTGTGAATTGATTTCTGAAGTGGGAACAGTCAAAACTTATAAGGTGATGGGTTGGGAATATGAGGCTGAAGCAGTAGTTGTCTTTGATTATGAGAATTTGACCATATCATGTTCTTGTAGAAGATATGAATCCAAAGGTATGCAGTGGTTGTTTGTAGTTAATTTGTTGGTATATATAAATATGGTCTAAACATGTGTTTTATGATGCCATAGGTCTATTGTGCAAACATGCACTCAGAGTATTCAACATCAATGAGGTTTTCACTTTGCCATCGCAATATATACTACACAGATGGACAAAGTATGCAAAAAGAGGATATTCTTCAAATAATGAAGGAAGTACGAAAGAAACATTACAAACACGTGCTGCGCGCATTTCTCGGAAAGCAACCTCTATTGCACTGAAGTGCTCTATTTCAGAAGAACTTCTTGAAGAATTGGAGAAAGCTATAGATATGCTAGATATAGAAGCTGATGAGTCACTAAGCAAAATAAGACATGCCAAGCCTCAGACTGTTTATATAAATCCCAATGATTCATGTGAAGACGTAACAAATCCAAACATAACATTTAAAGCTCCTCAAGTGATAAAGGGTCCAATGGAAAAAAGAGCAAAAGGTGCACTTGAAAAGAAAGGACCAAAGAAGCCAAAGACTGGAACAAAGAAGCCAACGGCTAGAACAAAGAAAGGTAATGCAGCCCCCTGGTTATTATTTTTGTCTCTCCTGATTGCACATATAGTAGAGTTGCATTTTTACATGGTTCACCAACAGCAGGTGCTGCAAACAAAGTACAAGCAAATGCTCTTGTTGGAGAAGGTCATCAACCGTTTACCGTAGGACAAATTATGTGCTTTGTTTAATCTCTCTCATTTGATATATTTATACCACAAAATTCTGATTTTATACACTTATATGACACAGGGATCTAATGAGGCAATTACAAGAACTAATATTGCAATGCCACAGTTCACAAATAATATGTTTTATGGAGCAGGTCCTCAACAATTTATTGTAAGTCAGGTTTCTCGAGTTTTTTATATTTCTCATCTAATATAAATTTGACACCAAAGTTCTAAACAGTTCCACTACATTTATATGATACAGGGACCTTTTGGGGGAAGCACAAGAACTGATATGGCAATGCCACAGTTCGGAAATACTATGTTCCATGCTGAAGGTTCCCAACAATTTATCGTAAGATTGATTACCTCAGATTTTTTTATAGTTCTCATGTAACATAGCTTGAACACAAAAAATCTGAACAGCTGCAATACATTTTTATGTCACAGGAATCTTTTGGGGCAAGCTCAAGTGTTGATACTACAGTACCACAGTTCACAAATAATACTTTTCACGGGGATACTTCGACCATGTTTGGTCCATTCATCCAAGGAGGATATACAGAACTTCTACTTCAAACTGACCGAGCTTCAGATGTGCCGCACACTTCGAGAAGATTGGATTTTGATGCAATGAATCCTGAAGGAAGGAAGGAGTAGGCGTAGAAGTAGTACCTGTCATTAGCCCAAGATAGTCTTTTGTTGATTTAGGATGATGCTTTACTAGTGAAAAGTATTTTATCACCTCTTCTTTTTCTTTTCAATACTGCCATAGGCTACTAGAGCATGCAATGTATTACTTTGCATTTACAACATGCCTCCATATTACTGGGTACTTTGTACATGATGTTTACACTGGAATTCCATTATATCATATCAGACTTTGGAATGATTCTGGTATATTACTACAAGTTTTATAATAACTCGGAATGCCAAACTCGGATCTTTATTAAGATGTTACAAATACAACACCAATACTCGGAGAGTATGGGGGAAATATCTGGACATATGACATAATATATCTAAACTACTTGAAACCTGGACTGAAATCTATTTTACAACAATCGACCCTCCTCCTAGCTAGCAACCAACAATCTTCAGTGTTGTAGCCTTCTGGACCTGGGATGGGCAAATCGGCAGCAGCCTAGGAGCGCACCAAGCTCCAAAATCTTGATGACAAGAAATTTGCAACGGACAAGAAGATGTGCACAACATCCAGGAGCCACAGTACACAAGATGTCTGAAGTTCTCTGAAACGAACAAAGGAAATTGATTAGTGACTGCCTGCATAACACAGCATCAAATTTCAGTTAAAAATAGACTTAGTAAAATATTGGGGAAGAATGGCGAGAAATCCCATGGCTGGGCCTTCGTTCCTACGATCAGAACAATCGTGTGCACGCCGGCGCCGTCGCTTCTGCGACAAGCAGCGCAGCCGCGGCGGGACGGCTCGCGAGCATAAGTCGGCAGGGCGACTCGCCAGGAAGGGGCGGTAAGGAATCAGGCGCTCGACGGGTCCGTCGCTTCCAGGAGAGGCGCGCTCGGGCGGATTGCGAGCAGAAATCCGTGGCGAGGACTCGGATGCTTGCCGGCGCCGGCGCCGTCGCTTGCGAGTTGCGAGATTCAACTGGTCGGTGCGGCCTACGGGTACAACTGCCTCGTACCCTTCTGTTTTCTCCCGTAAGGAGTTGATTAGGAGGAGCTTTAAGATTGGTGATCTGCGCTGACGTGTCGCGATCTTAGGAGGGGCCTCAGCAGGGAGATGCTGCGGCACGCTCGCAGAGAATTTTTTGCCGGCTGGGCCCCGGGTGCATTTATACGTGGCCCTACGAAGTCAGGACTGAAACGAGCCCCGTCTTCTCCTACCCTGCTTCGCTTCGCCACCACCGCTCCCCACACCCAAACGCCCTGCCAAACACCATGGCCTCACACCACCGCGGCCACCTCCCCTCCTACCTCGTCCCCGCCGCGTGCCTACTCCTCGCCTTCATCCTCGCGCCTCCAGCAGCCGGCGATCCTCTCGGCCAGCTCTGTGGCAACAGTGGCAATTTCACCGCGAACAGCACCTACCAGGCCAACATCAAGTTCCTCTCCGGCACCCTCCCCAAGAACACCTCCGCGTCACGGAATCTATTCGCGACCGCGAGCTTCGGCTCCGTCCCGGACATCGTTTACGCCCTCGCGCTCTGCCGCGGGACACCAGCGCCACCAACTGCAGCCAATGCGTCTCTACCGCCTTCGTGGACGCGCAGCAGCGTTGCCGGTACAACCAGGAGGCTACCATCTTCTACGACCCCTGCGCCCTCCGCTTCTCCAACCAGAACTTCCTCTCAGACACCGGCGGCGACAACGTCATCCTCCTCCTCGGTAACACTCAGAACGTGTCCGCACCGGCGAAGGTGTTCGACGCCGCCGTGGGCGTGCTCCTGAACGCTACCGCGGATTACGCGGCCGAGAATTCCTCCAGACGGTTCGGCACGGCGGAGGAAGGGTTCGAGACGGTCGACAAGAAGAACCCAAAGATCTACGGTTTGGCTCAGTGCAGGCCGGACCTGGCACCGGCAGATTGCCGTAGCTGCCTCGCGCCTATCATCACCGACATGCCCAAATACTTCAGCGGGAAGCAGGGTGGTAGGATTTTAGGACTGCAGTGCAACTACAGGTATGAGCTGTACTCCTTCTTCACCGGGCCTTCGCTGCTGCAGCTCCCGGCGCCATCCGTGGGGGCAGCTCCAGCTCCAGCTCCAGCGCCGGTGAACGCGACGCCAGCCTCACCACCACCACCCGGAGGAGGTGAGCCTCGAGATTTAACTTCATCTTGTTTGCACGATTTATTCAATAGACCAGAGGTAATTGCGAACTTCAGGGAGAAAACAGTGAGGTTCGATCTGTGAAGAATCGAAACCTAGAAACTCAAGGTGGAATGGATCGGAGTAGTTACTAATTAATTCGATTGTAACATATAAATATAGACTGTCAACACCAACCAGGGGCTTTTTTTACTGTCTGTTTTGTTTGTACTAAAAGTACTCCGATCTTCAGAGTTCTTTATTAGTGTAAAGAATTCAGAAGCAATTTGTTTGTAGGACAACTGACAGAAAACGAAACCTGGGGAAACTAGTAAACGTCGGAAAGATCATTCTCAACAAGCAACTTTAGAAATTTCCGTTGTTTGGTCTTGACTTCTGTGCACTCCCTTAGCTATCAGTAGCTTGACTGAACAACAGGGAGAATTAGAAGAGTTCTGAGTCTTCTGACGACCTGGCCGGTTGTGCATATCCTGGCTGTCATTGCTAGCCATAGAAACTCTCCTGCAAAGGGTGTGTGGTGGAATTCAGAGCACTCTTCCATGATTTGGTCTAAGTAGGAATAAATTGATGCACAAAATATCTTTGTCTTCTTGTGTGTCTCCATGAGTACGTGTTTTTTTCTCTTTCTACACAGGGCAATAACATGGTTTCGTTTTTTGTTGGCTAGTTGGATTCATAAAACAAGCGATAACTAAAAGTGCAACTGTTGTCATTTATTCTTTTTTTTCCAAGATAATATATTCTTTGGAATTGGAACTCGGGCGAAATAATACCTATCTTCATGTCAAGACATAAAGCTTTCAGCACTATGAGCATCAATGATAGGAATGAATTTCTCTTAGTGATCCTTTTGAAGTTATCGGCATAGGAGCTTCATTACGTAAAAAAATCCAAAAGGCAGAGTCATCATCTTCTTTAGAATCTTGTAGAATTCTCTTGAGTGTGTCTTGTACTGACCAGCGCCTTTCGTTTACAGGAAGCACAAGGAATGGAGCTGCTAGAATTTTAGCCATTACACTGCCGATAGTCGCTGCAATACTGGCTTCTGTTGTAATTTGCCTTTGTCTGTGGAGGAAAAAGAGCAAACCAGCACGAAAGGCATCAGTATCATGTAAGTGCTTTCAGTTAGTTCCAAATCCATTATTTTACACAAATGGAATCAATGTTCAGACGTTCTGTACAATTGAAACTAGGGTTTTGTTTGACAGTGACATCATTTCCACGTGAAAATAGTTACATTGTTGCATAATACCATATTAAAGTGTCTTTTTCCTATGATAGATCCAACCAATCCGGAGGACATCGAGAGTATTGATTCAATCATTCTCGATCTATCAACTCTACGAGCCGCGACAAATAATTTCGACGAAAGCAATAAACTTGGTGAAGGAGGGTTTGGTGTGGTTTATAAGGTGCTAATTATATCATTCACATCGATTTTTTGTTTTGTGTTCTACAATTCTAGTTAATAAATATCTGCATTTGTGCAGGGAATTCTTCCTGGTGATGAAGAAATAGCAGTTAAAAGGCTCTCACAAAGTTCTCGGCAAGGGATAGAGGAGCTGAAAAATGAGCTTGTTTTGGTTGCTAAGCTTCAACACAAGAATTTAGTGAGACTTGTCGGTGTTTGCTTGGAAGAACAAGAAAAATTACTTGTGTACGAATACATGCCGAACAAAAGCCTCGACACCGTTCTTTTTGGTAGAGTACTGCATCACCATTTTGCAACAGTGAAAAGACATCTAAAATATGCTGTGTACAGTTCTGAGGTTTCTTTTTCTGTGGCAGATCCTGATAGGAGCAGTCAGCTAGACTGGGGGAAGAGATTTAGAATAGTCAATGGAATTGCGCGGGGCTTGCAGTATCTTCATGAAGATTCTCAGCTGAAGATAATTCATCGAGACCTCAAAGCGAGCAATGTTCTGTTAGATTCTGAATTTATTCCAAAGATTTCCGATTTTGGCTTAGCAAGGCTCTTTGGCAGTGATCAATCACAAGATGTCACCAACCGTGTCGTTGGAACCTAGTAAGTGCTAGTCACATTGCCCTTGTAAGATTTTTGAAAATGCATGTCCATAACATAATCTTGTATTGCAGTGGATACATGGCCCCCGAGTATGCTATGCGTGGGACTTACTCTATCAAGTCCGATGTGTTCAGCTTCGGTGTTTTGATTTTAGAGATCGTCACAGGAAGAAGAAACAATGTCGCATATGACTCCGAGCAATCTGTTGATCTCTTAAGTTTGGTGAGTATTTTGACTGTTACAAACTTCAGGTGTTAGATAAAGCTACACTTAATAATAATAATAATAATAATAATAATAATAGTAGTAGTAGTAGTCGTCGTGGTAGTGGTAGTGGTAGTGGTAGTGGTGGTAGTAGTAGTAGTAGGCAAAGGGGGATTTCCTGCTTTGTTTCTGCACTGGAATGCCGGAGAACATATGATATTATTCCCATTTAGATAGTGGAACCTGGTCCATTTACGGGAGCCGTATGGAATTTTTAATAACAATAATACAAATCTATACTTCTTATAAGACAAAACCTCACTGGCATGTATTAAATTAATCTATCTCTACATGTAAGGTGTTCACATTATCCACTGTTTGAGCCATTCATTTATCCATGTCATCACCACATCATCTACTTTGACACATTCATTTATCCATGTTATTTCATATTTATTAATGATATTCATCCATACATGCAAGCTATTCATATTATAAATTCTTTTAGCCATACAATTTTGCACATCATCAATTTTTAGTGGTTAAATATATTTTTTTAGAGGAAAAGGGGCCTCGCCCCTGTTTTTCATTGCAGGCAAGAAAACCAATCATGTTAATTAAATATAGATTTTTGATTATTGTGCCTAATCAATCATGCTCCATATTCCCGAGAATTTTTCTTTTCGTGCATCAAATATCCTTTCTTTTACTATAATTATTTAAGGTTCCCACCGCAATGTGCGGGGTAATCTAGTAATAATGTAATTCACTTACCTAATGCAGGTATGGGAGCACTGGACAATGGGTACAATTGTAGAGATCATGGACTCGTCCATGACTAGCCATTCTCCTGGAGACCAGATGCTGAAGTGCATTCACATTGGACTTTTATGTGTTCAGGAAGATCCGGCAGATAGACCGATGATGTCGATGGTGAATATCATGCTTAGCAGCGGCACTGTGTCTCTCCAAGCTCCATCCAGGCCAGCCTTTTGCATCCAAAAGAGTGGCACTAACGATTCGTACACGCACACGGAGCCATACCGAGGAGTTTCAGAGTCTGCAAGCAGGTCGCCTATGTCACCCAACGAAGTTTCGATTACTGAACTTGAGCCGAGATAAGTCTGAGAGTGATCTTGAGTTCATTTTGTGCGCCATTCTTGCCAAAAAAAAAACAGTTTTTATGGAGGGATAAGCCCTACTTCAAAATTCATATGTATTATTTACTCGTCCCCCTTGTGGTGGTGGTAGATATTTTACTGAGCATTGGAAGAATACGGCTGTGTAACTATACTGGGGCTGTCTACTAGTCGGGTGATTGAACATAAATCATGCATAAGCCACATTCTTACGCGTATTATAATTTTCTTGAAGCTGGTACTTTCCCTACTGTGTATATTTTTTATATTAATTTTTGACATAGTATAGACAAGACTACAGGCTCAAAGTTAGATGCTAGCTAGTACAAGGCACCAGACCACTAAGCTAAGTTAGATGAATGAACTGAACCAAGTTGACATAAGCCATTTCATCCATCTTTGAATCTCTTCCTACACCCAAAAATTTTAGTATTCCTCGAAGCTAAAATCATTTCTTGTGGTTCAAATAGCCAATACAACCAGCATAATAATCACTGACTTTAGGCTAAAAACAATATCCTAAAATTCAGTAGATGTTGGAGCAGTCCAGGAGGAACAAATAGGGCGTGTTTGGTTTCCTGCGTGGACCTCGGCCAGGCCCGCATGAACCTCATAGCACTGCTCAGCCAGGCCCTGGAGGAACGGCCGATTCGGCCGTTTTTTCAGAGCCACCTTCTCGCAGGGCAAAATGGGGAATGTCGTCGCCCTCCTCGTGTGAGGGTTTCGCCCCTGCTCGTCCGTGCGCAAGCGAAAATGCGGCAGGAGATTTTTCGTCTCACCGCCCTCGATTTTCGCCGTCTATATCATCCCCTTCGCTCACCGCCTGGTTTCGCGCCACCATTTCCCCCCACCTTCGAGCTCTCTGGTTCGGCCGCCTACCAAGATCTGCACGAGCAGGTAAGCGGCGGCTGCTACCAGTGGCGATTTTACCATACCTCCACCTAGGGCACGTGCCCAAGATCCACGACGATGTTCCAAGGAGGTCTGGCCATGGCGTACAGCGGCTGGCCGATGAAATCCCGATCTGAAGCCAAGAGGATGTCGTTCCCTTCACGATTTGGACTGATTTTTCTTCTTGGGCCTTGTCTCCTATCCTATATTGGTCTCTTTTTCTATTGGGCCACGCCCCTCCACCTTTCAACAGGGATGATTTTGGCCCATGTGCCCAGGCTTTGATGTTGGGCTAGCTTCACCACTGGCTGCTACAACTCCGGCCGGCGGTGGCGACAAGGCGTGCGTCGCCTTCCTCTTCTTCCTCTTGTACGAGCTGCTAGGATCTGCATTGGCCGCAACCATGCCGGTAAGTTTCATCGAACCCTAGGTGTTCTAGCTTAGATCTGTGAGCACTAAGTATGTAACCATGTCTAGATGTGCACGATGTACTGTTAGCTAGCAGATTGGAGTAGATCTAGCTGCTTTCAAGTAGAAACGAGATGGTTCGAGTATTTTTTGTTGTATTAGTTCATGTTCAGTGAAGTGGTTCTAGTTCTTAGCCTGCTAGATTTGAGTAGATTCTTATGCTGTGGTAGATGCTATGGTACATCTTCATGCTCTTCTCTTCGACGTAACCCTTGTAGGACTATACTGCCAACGAGTTCACTCAGTCCCTGGTTGATAGCCAAAACGAGCTCGCTCTGTCCTTGGTCCCTGACTCTCGGTCTCAGCTGTTTGAGGTGCCAGTCACCCAAGAGGAGGACTTCCATGGCACTCGACTGGCTTCCCAGATGGTCGATCTGCCAGGAGGTCAGCTCGATCTGCAGTACGGCCAGGACAGGAGCAAGAAGAACAAGACGGGGACGACCATGAAGTGGGCTCCATTCTTGTCCACCTTCCTGCTAAACAAAATGGTCAAAATCATAAGACTAGCGTGCACACTGACAAAGGGTTCAAGGATGTGCACTTGAGGACTGCTGCCAAGCTGATTTTCCAGTTCTTTGGTCAGGAGGTGACCTCCACGCAGGTGTACAACCATCTCAGGAAGTGGAGGGTGAGGTGGATCATGATCAGCAAGATTAAATACCTTAGTGGCGCTCAGTGGGATGAGAACACGAAGAGTATCATCTTGGAGGCCGTGCACCTTAGAGGCCATATCAAGGTTGATCACATATCTAACTGTCTAACACATTCATCCCTTTCGTCTTAGTGTATCTGACTAACATGGTATTCTGCTGCGTAGGATCATCCTAAAGACGTAGAGTACCTCAACAAGCCCATCCAAAACTACAGCCAGATGCAGACCATCTTCTCTTTTGGCCTGGCGACTGGCAAATTCGCCATGGGATCAAGTGAGCCTCTTGGCACACCTGTTCCTGACTATGTCGACATTCACAGCCAGGACTCAGACACCAACAACAACGATGGTGGAGACAAGGCCGATTGAAAGGGCATTTTGTGATCCCTCGTATTTTGTGTGTTAGTTAACAACACTAGTGACATTTTAATCAGGTGTTAAGTGATGCAGGTTTTTAGTTGTATCTAAACATATGAGCATCAACACCGAAAAGATTAAGGAAAAGAGCAGCCGGATATTTTGCTACCGGATATTCCGGTTTCTATCGGATTATCCGGTTCTGGAGAAGAAAAGAGGAAAACGGCTAAGGACTAGAACTCAAAACGCACTGGAGGTACGCGAATATTTATAGCCGAATATTCCTGATGACACCGGATTATCCGCCTGACCGGATTATCCGGTACCAACTTGGACCGGAATATCCGGTCCCCAGTCTCTCCAACGGGCAGAATTTTGGGAGGGGTATAAATACCCCTCCACCTACCTCAAGTCAACTAGCTCGTCCAGAAATAGTTGCTCACCATTGTTGCAAGACAAAAGCTCACCAATCTCCCAATCCCTCCACCCAAACTCACTCTTACTTGGAGGATTGAAGGAGAAGACCCGGATCTACAACTCCACCGAAGCGTTCTTCATTTCCCCCTCATTCACTTGAGGGATTCGAGCCTAGGGTTTCCACTAGGAAAACCTAGGCATGTTGTACTTACTTGCTTGCTACTTTTGTGTAGCAGATTCGTGGTGCTTGGAAGCTCCCAATCCTTTTGTGGGTTGTGCTCCAAGCTTGTTGTAAGAGCTCCGGATTCCGCCTTGAAGGATTCTGATAGTGGAAGGTGAACCGAGCTTTTGGGCTAGGTTCATCGGAGAATAGGGTGAGGCCATTCGTGGCATCTTGAGTTTGAAACTCACACCCCTCCAACGAGACGTACTCCCCTAAAAAGGAGGAACTCGGGAATACATCCTTGTCTCCGCGTGCTTCCCGATCGGTTACTCCTTACTCGTTATTTACTACTTGTATCTTATCTTGTTTAGGCTTAACTTGTCATATAGGTAAATTCACCGTAGTTGCATATCTAGAGAATTTACCTTTGTGTTAAGCCTTAATCGAAAAAGAATTAAAATTTGGAGTAGCACCTATTCACCCCCCCTCCTCTAGGTGGCCATACGATCCTTTCAATTGGTATCAGAGCCTCGGCTCTTTATTCGGGCTTAACCGCATAAGAGAAGTATGGCCGTTGACGAGTTTGGAAATGAGATTACCGAGCTCCCCATCGCTTCCACTTCGGTTTCCATAGAGGACTTCAATTCCATGAAGACCTCTATGGAAACTAAAGTGGAAAAGTTGCAAGACATGATTAAGCAACTCATGGAGGCAAAGGAAATCTCATCTCCTCCCACTCCTCTTACTTCGGAGATTCCTAAGGAACCTTCGGAGGAAGAGGATGGTGTTAAAACGGGGGTGAACGATACTAAAAATGGTCTCCCAATTAAACCCGCTAATGGTTCGGGAGAGCATGCTAGAGTTCCTTTTCCATACTCTCCCGACCTACCTATCACTCATCCTCCTATTCACCTAAGAGGAGCTCCACCTAGTCTAAATGCATCCTCTTTTACCTATTGGCAATCTTCTATGAAATCTCATTTGAAAAGTGGTTGCATAGGCTTTGGAGGATTATTGTAGATGGATACAAGGCGATGGATGAATCCAACTTGACAAGGCGAGAAGAAGTTGATTGTCAACTAAATGCCACCGCTCTTGATGTGATCCGTGTTGCCGTGGGAGAGAAGGATATTCATCACATTCAAGATTGCACCACCCCCAAGGAAGCATGGGATTCTCTCATGGAGTGTTTTTTTTAGAACCTATCTCACGGAGGTGTTCGTTGGAAATGAAAGCATGAGGATAAATAGATATGAAGCTATGAGAAATCAAATTGAAGGCTTCTTCAAGAAAGATGATGAAACTCATGAGGAGATGTATCAAAGGCTCAAGGCTCTTGCTACCGCACATAGAGACATTGGTGCTAAACATGTGGATGATACTTACATCAAGAGGAAGTATGTGAATGCCCTCATGCCGTTTGAAGGGCCGACTTGAAGAGTCTCCAAGGAAAGCACAACTACGACAAGTTGACCCCAAATGAAGTCATGCAAGAGATGCAATCTTACAAGGTCCAAGCCCAAATTGCTAGAGACTCTCGTGCCCGAGCTCTTGGAATGGCTCAAAGTTCCTCACTTGCTTTGAAGGCCAAGGTGGTGGAACAAGATGAAGACCAAGATCATGAAGAGGGAGGCTACTTGGAACCCGAGGAACTCATGAGTGCTTATAGAGACTATGTGACTCTTGCGGCAAAGACCTTTTGGAAGAATCCATCCAAAGCTAAAGCTCAAGTGGAGCAAAAGTACAAATCAAGTGGTTTCAAGGAGGGCAACTCAAAAATGAAGACTTGCTTCAATTGTCAAGATAAATATCACTATGTTGCCCAATGTCCTTATGAGAACCGTGAAGAACATGGAGGAAGACATATTCTCAAGGAAGGTTCAAGGTCTTCTCCCAAGAAGCCCTACTTCAAGAAGTCCATCTCAACAAGAAGACACCTTCAAAGATTGTGTTGGTGACAAGAGAAGAATATATGTCCGAGGATGAAAGTGACGAAGAAACAACCACAAGTGGAGTGGCCGCCTTAGCCATTGCTTCATCGAGACCCTCTTCTCTCTTTGAATCCCCCAATGAGGATGTCTCCACCAAATCCGCTACGTGTCTCATGGCCAAGGGCCCCGAGGTATCATCTTCCCCTCCTACTAAGACTATGAATGAAATACATGATCTTATGAGTCTTAGAATTAAGTAAGAAAATGTTGCTTTGGATTTCTTGATGACTAACTTGCAAGGTGAATGCAAGATTCGGCTTGAGATTCTTATGAGTCAATATGGCATGGCACAAGATCTCCTTGAGGAAAAGGGGAGACTTGAAAGAGAAAATGCTAATGAGATTGCTTCCCTCACCATTGCTCTTGAGGAAGAGCATGAGCTTCGAGTTTCTCTTGAAGAGAAGCTTGATAATATTGATGAATCTCAAAATGATATACTTTCTCAAATCATTAAAGAACGTGACCATGCTATTGCTAAATACAAAGTTTTAAAGAAAGAAAAGGTCGAATTTGGTGTTGGTCATAGTAGACTAACTGATGAGCTAGAGAAGCTCACCAAGGCTCACAAGGCCTTGGAGAGTGACACTCTACTCTCATCAAGTCTTTTGAACAACTTCAAATTCAACCTACTAAAATTGATGTACCTAGTTCCTCTACTCCTTCTTGTGATCATGCAAATGTCATTGAGGAAAATGCTAGGTTGAATATGAACTTGCCAAGGCCTCTAGCCCTCAAGGTGAGAAACCTCTTTATGAGCTCTTGCAAGCGCAAAAGCCACACATAGGGAAAGAGGGCCTTGGTTATGTTGCCAAGAAGAAGAACAAGAACAAGAAGAAGGCCAAGCCCGTACAAGCAAAGGAGACCACCATTGCGAGTAGTGATGCCACAAAAGGCAAAACCACTCGTAATGACTTTGCGGGAAATGCTAACCCCAACTATATTCTTTATGTTGATTATTATGGGGATGTTTATGCAAAATATGTTGGTCCCTATGATGGTTTCATTGCTTATTCTATTTGGGTTCCTAAGACCCTTGTTGCTAACAAACGAGGACCCATTGCGAAATGGGTACCTAAAACCAAGCAATGATTTCTTGTAGGACTATGCTTCCGGTGGGTCTAAATGGGTGATTGATAGTGGATGCACAAGTCATATGACCGGAAGCAAGGAGCTCGTGACGGAGTTGAGACCAAATACAAATCATTCAACCGTCACTTATGGTGATAAATCAAAATCGGAGGTAACGGGTTTCGGCAAGGTGGTAGTAGCAAAGGATATCACCCTTGTGAATGTCATGCTTGTCGAATCCCTCGGTTTCAATTTGATGTCCGTTTTACTATTGATATGGTGGTACTCTTGAGGAGCAAGACTCTAAAGGTCATGTTCGTTGGGTATGTTGAAAATGAGTTGTTTGTGGTGGACTTTTCGGGGTCAACCAACACTCAAGCAATATGCCTCTTCGAAAGGCCGACGTGGGGTGGTTGTGGCATCGCCGCTTGTCCCATGTCAACATGAGAACTTTGCAAAGTCTTCACAAGGGTGGCCACATTCTTGGACTAAACGAGAATGTTTTTTTTCTAGAGATCGTCTTTGTAGGGCTTGTGTTGAAGGAAAGATGCATGATTCTCCCCCATAAGCAAGACCATCATCTCATCAAAGAGGATATTGGAACTTCTTCATGTTGATCTCTTTGGTGCCGTTCCTCAACCGAGTCTTGGTGGGAAGAAGTATTGTTTGGTGATTGTTGATGACTATTCAAGATTTACTTGGGTTTATTTCTTCAAGTCGAAGGATGAGACTCAACAAGCCGTCATCGACTTCTCCAATGAAGTTCAACGTCAACACAATGTTCCCATATTGGCCATTAGAAGTGACAATGGCTCCGAGTTCAAGAACTACACCCTAAATGAGTTTCTTAGTGAAGAGGGAATTCGTCATCAATATTCCGCTGCATATACCCCTCAACAAAATGGTGTAGCCGAGAGGAAGAACCGACTCTCATGGATATGGCAAGGTCCATGTTGGCGGAGTTTAAGTCTCCGCTTTTCTTGTGGGCCGAGGCCATCTCCACGGCGTGTCACTCATCAAACCGGTTATTCTTTCGCGTTGGAAGAAAAGAAACTCCATATGAAATGCTTACGGCAACAAGCCCAATGTCTCCTACTACCGTGTGTTTGGTTGTAAGTGTTTCTACAAGATCAAAGGTGTTCGTTTATCTAAATTTGAACCTAAAGCTTTATAGGGTATTTTTGTTGGTTACGGTGCCGAATCTCACACCTATAGAGTCTACGACAAATCCTTAGGGAGAGTTGTGGAATCTTGTGGTGTGAAGTTCGATGAGAATGACGGCTCCCAAGTGGCGCAATTTCATGTTTGTGATGTAGATAATGAGGAACCTCAAGATGCAATAAGAAGAATGGGCGTTGGTTTCTATCGCCCATTGAGATCCATCATGAGGCACCTCAAGAAGAATCAAGTTCTATTCAAGTAGAGTCTTCTTCATCACAAGATCTTCATGCCCCCACAATGGAGCCAATGATGCACCAACTCAAGAACAAGTTCAAGACCCTCCCATGACCAAGTTGCTATGCAAGAACCAAGTACTCCTATTGTCAATGCTAGCCAAGGTCAAGACCAAGATCAACCTTCTACTTCATCCAATGAAGAAGTGCATATTGAAGATCAAGGTCATCAAGACGGTCAAGACGGGACTCAAATGATCAAGATGATCAAGTGATACCTCCTCGCTCAATAAGGATATCGAAGCCCGTCGTAAAGCAAGAGTTGCAAGAAACCTAGAAATACAGAGTCATAAGCTTGAAGCAATTATTGGTGATCTAAATAGCAAGGTTACCACAAGACGTCAATTGTCAAGCTTTAGTGAGCATCAAGCACATATATCCATGGTGGAACCAAAGAAAGTCTTTGAAGCTCTTGAAGATCCGGATTGGTTGGAAGCCATGCATGAAGAACTCAACAACTTCGAGCGCAACAAGGTGTGGAAGTTAGTTGAGAGGCCCAAAGATTGCCGCAATGTTATAGGCACAAAATGGATATTCAAGAACAAGCAAGATGAACATGGAATGGTTGTGAGGAACAAGGCAAGATTGGTTGCACAAGGGTACTCTCAAGTTGAAGGCATTGATTTTGGAGAGACTTTGCTCCCGTGGCTCGCCTTGAGTCCATTCGTATCCTTCTTGCATATGCATCACATCATAACTTTAAATTGCAACAAATGGATGTGAAAAGTGCTTTCTTAATGGTCCTTTAAAGGAGTTGGTATATGTTAAGCAACCACCGGGATTTGAGGACCCAAACTTCCCTAACCATGTCTACAAGCTTGATAAGGCGCTCTATGGTCTCAAACAAGCACCTCGTGCTTGGTATGAGCACCTAAGAGAGCTATTGCTAGACCGTGGTTTTCAAGTGGGGCAAATCGATCCCACCCTCTTTACCAAGAGGGTTAAAGGGGAGCTTTTCATATGCCAACTTTATGTTGATGATATTATTTTTGGCTCATCTAATAAAGCTTTTAATGATGAATTTTCAAAGCTTATGACCGATAGGTTTGAGATGTCTATGATGGGGGAGTTGAAGTTCTTTCTTGGTTTTGAGATCAAGCAATTGAATGAAGGGACTTTCATCTCTCAAGCCAAATATACCCAAGACATGCTCAAGAGGTTCAAGATGCAAGATGCTAAGGAGAAACGCTTTCCTATGGACACCAAATGTCATCTCCAACTTAACCCCAAGGGTATTGATGTCGATCAAAAGGAATACCGCCCCATGATTGGTTCTTTGCTTTATCTTTGTGCATCTAGACCCGATATTGTTTTGAGTGTAGGGGTGTGTGCAAGGTATCAAGCCGCTCCTAAAGAAAGCCACTTATTGGCGGTCAAGAGAATCCTTCGATATTTGGTTTATACCCCAAGGTTTGGTTTGTGGTATCCGAAGGGCTCATATTTCTCTCTTGCCGGTATACGGACTCGGATTGGGCCGGTTGTCTTGATGATAGGAAATCAACTTCCGGGTCTTGCCAATTCCTTGGTAGGTCCTTGGTGATTTGGTCTTCTAAGAAGCAAAATTGCATATCTCTTTCAACCGCCGAAGCCGAGTATGTAGCCGCCGCAAGTGCTTGCACTCAATTGTTGTGGATGAGGCAAACTTTAAAGGAACACAGTGTCACTTGTGACAAAGTGCCTCTTTTGTGTGACAATGAAAGTACTATCAAGATTGCCCACAACCCCGTGCAACATTCAAGAACGAAGCATATTGAGATTCGTCATCATTTTATTCGAGATCATGTTGCCCGAGGAGATATTGAGCTAGGCTATGTCCCCACAAGAATCAACCTTGCCGATATATTCACGAAGCCTCTTGATGAAGCAAGATTCACTTTCTTGAGGAATGAGCTAAATATCGTGGATTCAAGGAGCTTGACTTGATTATCTTGCATACACACCTATTTCTTGACTATCTATTTGGTTTAGGTGTAGGCATGGACATAGGGGGAGTGCGGTCCTAATCCATTGGACTATCCCTCCCCCCATTATGCCGATAGTAAGAACTCTTTTTGCATCTCTACTTTCATTTTTATGATTTGTGAGCTTAAATGACGAGTGGTGGCCGTGAACCCAAGATACATCTTCGCGGTGTCACACCACACACTCATACATGGTGGCCTAGGCCACCGCCCTCTTGTTTGTGAAGAGTTGGTTCTTACTTGGGTCTTATTGAAAATCATTTGAGTTTTTGGTCTTTCTTTTGGTTTTATGGAAAACACATTCAACTTGGCATTTTCTTGTTCGATTCTTGCAAGCATGAGTGTGAAGTACCAATGTCAGTTTGGCAATCTTATCCCAAGCCTTCCTTATCTAGAAACCTTCTCTCTATTACACACAAGTCTTGCTTTGAAATCTGGAAGAAAGGGGGCAGCAGGCCAGAATTTTTGTGGTTTGCACAAAAATTTTGAGACCGGAATATCCGGTCCTTATTGGACCGGAATATCTGGCTAGGCGGATTATCCGGTTCAAGTTCGGACCGGAATATCCGGCTATGCGGGATGTCGCGTTTTACAGGAAGATGGCCAGGGTGAAGGGCCTCACTCGAGACCTTCTTCCACCCCGACCCTCTCTCTCCTCCCCACCGCTGCCTACCGTCCCCACGCCCTCTCCGGCGACTTCCACCACCGGATCCTCTAGCCCTCGGCCAGATCTGGTGCTCCTCCATCCCGGGCACCTTCTCCTCCAAGAAGTTCCTCCAATGGAAGAGGGTGGTTCGAGTGCTCCTCCTATGAAGACTTTTGAGCAAAGAAGAGCTCCTGTGAGCAAAGTAAAAGCACCCCCAAAGAAGACTGTCTCCAAGCCTTCATCATCTGCTTCTAAGAAGAGAAAGGGCAAAGAGGCAAGGCCTAATTACTATGATATGAACATCATTGACTATGCAAAAATCAGACAGAGAGATTGGTACACTGCTGCAGAGAGAGATGAGGATATTGAAGATCCTAGGTTTTGGTGCATGGAGCAGCTGTACATTCACAAGGATATCTATCTCCACTTCAAGCATCCTATTCGTCCAATGCTTCCAATGAAACTGTAGACACTCCTAGCCAAGCCCAGTTTTGCTCTCGCTGCAGAAGTGGTGGAGCAGTTCGGCTTAGTTACACTTATGGAGAAGCAATGTGACTACAGTGTGCCCCTTGTGCTACAATTCTTTGCTACTCTTGTGATCAAGAATGATATTGACAAGACTCTCAAGTGGATGTCAGGATCAACTCCGTGTGAGTCTAATTTTCACAAGTTTGTTGCTGTTCTTGGGTACTCTTTCCGTGGCCATCCTCCTCTTGGTCACCGTATGCATGGTGTAGAGAAGCCCAGCAAGAACAAAGCTATGAGAACCATGTATGGTCCCGGTGGAGTCATTGGAGAGAAAAAGGGGATCCTGCCACCTTATGATCAACTTGTGACTATTTTCCGCTACAACATCGCTCCAAGTGGAGGTAACAACGATGCAATCACAAGCCCTCTAGTCAATCTGCTATGGCTTGCTAAGAAGTGTATTAAGAATGAAGACCCAGCCGCTAACTTCAAGGTGGATGTTATGGACTTTATTTCTCATGAGATGCATGATGCCTTGGTTGATAAGACCACTATTCCTTATGCCACATATGTTATGCTGCTCATCAAGGATACTTTGAGGAATCAAGATTTCAGTACAGAAAGTGTGGTGTCTCACTACTTCAAGAAGGTCTATAAAAAGAAGGCTTCTACTACTGCTGCTTCTGCCCCTGCCAGAGACTCCTTCATGAGAGATGCACGCTCTTCTGGTGCACACCGTCAGGCAACTGTCCCTGTTTTTACGCCTAAGACAAAGCCGCTCAACTGGTTTCAGCGTAACATTCTGTGCATGCATGTCGACCTCCGCCATGGCCAGTATGCTGCTTATTGTGAGAGGCAGCAAATTTTGAAGAGGCTCCCTAGTCTGCCCAGTGATCCTCCCTTGACAGGTACTCTTTCCT
This sequence comes from Poa pratensis, assembly GCA_947311845.1. NCBI lineage: Eukaryota > Viridiplantae > Streptophyta > Magnoliopsida > Poales > Poaceae > Poa > Poa pratensis. Next base: position 8,358,970 of record CAMZMU010000102.1, read on the forward strand.
ATGACAGCTGGAATGCCAATGCTCAGGCCCCATGGGTTGATATGGAGAAATACCTTTTTGAGTCCGCCCCGACAGTTTCCTCTAGTGCCTCTCGCACTCGTGCCTTTGCTCGTGATGAAGATGAAGGTGACTCTGACGCTGAGGGTGAGTATGAAGATGATGGGGAAGAGGATAATGAGGATGATGCTGATGAGGACTACGAATCTGAGTGATCATCTTGGGACGTAGCATCGCTCTTTTCCCCTTTTCGGTGTTTCGGTGCCAAAGGGGGAGAAGTAGTTCTATTAGGTTATCCGTGTGGGATTTGCATGGGTTCGGGCACAAGCATATGCGTTTATCATTCCTATGACGCTTGCGTCCATTTATCTTTCTTTCTTTCTTTCTTTCTTTGTCGAACCTATTTGCTATTTGTGTTGTTGAACTATGTGTTGTTTAAATTTATTGTGAGAGACATAAAGATTTCTAATTATGAATGGTTGAGACTACATTATATTGGTGCTATGATCTCTATGGATTTTATCTATATGCACAAGGTATGGTTTCCATCTCAAGTCTCAACCTAGTGTGGATTATGTCTCTTATATTGCATTTGTTGTCATCTATACCATGTTGTTGTATCTTGTTGGAATTTACTTCCCTCTATATGTGTGTATTTGCATTCAAAGGCGAATTTTTGATATGCACACATTTAGGGGGAGTGCTTTCCATTTTTCTTGAGATCATGGTCTAGCTATGGAATTTTATTGCAAATCCTAGTGTTGTCATCTAACACCAAAAAGGGGAGATTGAAAGGGCATTTTGTGATCCCTCGTATTTTGTGTGTTAGTTAACAACACTAGTGACATTTTAATCAGGTGTTAAGTGATGCAGATTTTTAGTTGTATCTAAACATATGACAATCAACACCGAAAAGATTAAGGAAAAGAGCAGCCGGATATTTTGCTACCGGATATTCCGGTTTCTATCGGATTATCCGGTTCTGGAGAAGAAAAGAGGAAAACGGCTAAGGACTAGAACTCAAAGCGCACTGGAGGTACCCGGATATTTACTGCCGGATATTCCTGATGACACCGGATTATCCGCCTGACTGGATTATCCAGTACCAACTTGGACCGGAATATCCGGTCCCTAGTCTCTCCAACGGGCAGAATTTTGGGAGGGGTATAAATACCCCTCCACCTACCTCAAGTCAACTAACTCGTCCAGAAATAGTTGCTCACCATTGTTGCAAGACAAAAGCTCACCGATCTCCCAATCCCTCCACCCAAACTCACTCATACTTGGAGGATTGAAGGAGAAGGCCCGGATCTACAACTCCACCGAAGCGTTCTTCATTTCCCCCTCATTCACTTGAGGGATTCGAGCCTAGGGTTTCCACTAGGAAAACCTAGGCATCTTGTTATACTTACTTGCTTGCTACTTTTGTGTAGCAGATTCGTGGTGCTTGGAAGCTCCCAATCTTTTTGTGGGTTGTGCTCCAAGCTTGTTGTAAGGGCTCCGGATTCCGCCTTGAAGGATTCCGATAGTGGAAGGTGGACTGAGCTTTTGGGCTAGGTTCATCGGAGAATAGGGTGAGGCCATTTGTGGCGTCTTGAGTTTGAAACTCACACCCCTCCAACGAGACGTACTCCCCTAAAAAGGAGGAACTCGGGAATACATCCTTGTCTCCGCGTGCTTCCCGATCGGTTACTCCTTACTCGTTATTTACTACTTGTATCTTATCTTGTTTAGGCTTAACTTGTCATATAGGTAAATTCACCGTAGTTGCATATCTAGAGAATTTACCTTTGTGTTAATCCTTAATCGAAAAAGAATTAAAATTTGGAGTAGCACCTATTCACCCCCCCCCTCTAGGTGGCCATACGATCCTTTCACCGATGAGCCTGTCGGCAAGCAACCCGAGAAGGAGAAGGAGAGGAACAGGAAGAGAGGCACACTGGTGGACGAAGAGGTCCTCGTCTTCACCAGCATGACCGAGGCCGTGAGGGAGGTGGTTGCCGCCATCAGGGAGAGTGTGCATGTCGACGTGCACCCCGGCCTCTACGAGGCTGTGATGAGTGCGAAGGGAACATTCAGTGACACTACCAAGATTGCTGCTCTTTGCCACCTCCTCGACAACAAGGCGTAAGGCTTTGGCTTCGTTCTGATGGCCGAGGACCACCGTCTGATCTGGCTCCAGAACTTTCTCAACAAGCAGGAAGTTGGAGGTGGCGGTGGTGCAAGCATGCTAGATGATGATGATGATATGATGTATATTTTGGATAGCTAGGACAATAAAACTTTTTATGGCCTGTATATTTTGGGTACTTGAGGTGGTACATATGCTAACCCCTCACTAGATGAACTTGCGGTGGTAGTACTACACCCTATTTTGATGTGGTGGTAGGTTGACACCACAGGATGCAGCACAAGAGCAGTGCTGGTTTAGTGTGTAGGGCATATGATGATCGATGCATGCTTTGCTTACTTTCATATTGCCATGTTCTTAACTTGTTCTTCATTTCTGTAGTGGTATGTGGTTTTTTAGAGGCAGGAAGACTGGAGTCTTCGATACCTGGGACGCTACCAAGGCTCAAGTTGACAGTTTCCCCAACGGTAGCTGCAAAAGGTTTGCAACTCGAGAGCAGGCAGAGCAGGCTTACTCCATGAACATACTTCTAGAGATCGTTCATGCGATCACGACTACTGAAGAACGCAAAGCACCAGTGACCACTATTGGTGCGTCCGAAGCTCAAGCCCAGATCGAGTCTGACCGCCTCAAAGACTTCATCATAATCCTGCAGTTCGTTGTCATTGCCTATTTGTTCTTCGCCTAATGCATGTATGACCTATCTGAACATTGAACTGGTAAACTCACCACTAGGGCTGCAAGGTGACAAGAACTATCCGAAAACGTGCAACCAAACGCTGGGTTTAAGCCTTAAACAACAACGTTAGCAACCAAACTGTTGGGAAAAAAATTGGTCCCAAGGAAACGGGCCTGGCTGACTCTTTGTGGGCAACCAAACGGGCTGCATAACGTGTCTCCGGCCTCGTTTTTCCAGGGCCAGTCCCTGCTGGGCCACAGATGCAAAATGACCAAAAGTGGTGCCGGAAACCAAACACGCCATAAAGTTCCAGCACATGGCTGCAAATGGGCAGTGAAATAACATGTAATTTTTGGTTTCCAAGCGAGGACCACTAAAAAAATCATTCTTATAAGAGATAATCTCGCAAGCGCAAATGGAATGGACGCAAAAAATGTGCGTTCTGTGATTCTGGCGAGTCTATTCACCATCTATTTATGGCTTGTTCTTTTACTCAGTCTTTTTTGTAGAATTGTGCATTTTACTTTTAATATTCCTCTGCTATCCAATATCACAAATATGTTCGGAAATTCGTTTAATGGGATTGACAAAGCAATGAAAACTCAGATTCATATAGCGATTTGTGATTTGGTTTGGGCCTTGTGAAAATGTGCTATATCAATTCGAGGCTAATATGTTTACATAGTGGATGACGCATCTGTCGGACTCGGAGGTCTAAACTGGCGTCGCAGTCCAACACATGAGCTGCCACTCTGGGGCCCCGCGCGTCATCCACGGCTTAACCTACGGATCAAACTAATTCTTCAGCACGTTGCAAGTCAAATCCTCAATCATGATTACTCCACAAGTACACCAGCAACCGGTCACCACCTGGGCCTCTCCTCTTCAACGGTGGCCACGCCGGCGGGTTTCCGCGACCACCATGGCGGCTCGCCAGTGCGCTCTCGCCCCCTCGCCGCCGCAGTCCTCGTCGCGTTCCTCCTCGCGCCGCCGGTCGCCGCCCAGCCGCCGTGGCAGATCTGCGGCCAGAGCGGCAACTACGCGGCGAACAGCACCTACCAGTCCAACATCGGGCGGCTCTCCGCCACCCTCCCCAAGAACGCCTCCGCCTCCCCGGAGCTCTTCGCCACCGGGACCGTCGGCTCCGTCCCGGACATCGCCTACGCCCTCGTGCTCTGCCGCGGCGACACCACCAACGCCTCGTCGTGCCGGGCCTGCGTCGCCACCGCCTTCCAGGACGCGCAGCAGCTCTGCGCCTTCAACAAGGACGCCGCCGTATTCTACGACCCCTGCTACCTCCGCTTCTCCAACCAGAACTTCCTCGCCTCCGCCGACAACGGCAACCCCCTCATCCTCTTGAACTCGCAGAACGTGAGCTCGCCGGTCGACGCGTTCGACGCCGCCGTCCAGACACTCCTCAACGCCACCGGCAACCACGCGGCGGCAAACTCGTCCAGGCGCTTCGCCACGGGGGAGGAGGGGTTCGACAGCAGTAACCCCACCATCTACGGGCTCGTTCAGTGCACGCCCGACATGTCGCCCGCCGACTGCCGGAGCTGCCTCGGGGGCATTATTACGCTGGTGCCGCGGTATCTCAGCGGGAGGATGGGCGGCAGGATTATTGGGGTGCGCTGCAATTTCAGGTACGAGGTGTATCCATTCTTCTCCGGAAGCCCAGCTCTGCGGTTGCCACCACCTGTTACAGCGCCAGCTCCGTCCCATGCGCCTGTTAACACGACGCCCACGGCGACCCCAGGAGGTGAATTGCAAACACAAAATTACCTCAATTGGCAGTTTTATCACAATACCTGTGTGCGGTTGATTGACTTTCGTTGTTTGTTCCTTTTCTGTTTTCTCTCAGAGAACGTTGTTACTTTCTGAATTAAATCATACTCTCAATTACTGCTCCGTAGAAATGCCCCGCTAAAAATCCTAGTCAAGCGAGCAATATCATCTGAGTTACAGGGAACTGATTCTCTGGAAACTGAACTGTCAACGAAAATTTGGTACAGCTCACTCATCATGACACACATTAAGCCATAGAGTTCTGTTTTGTTTAGTTGATGATATCGACATCTCTGTAGTCCCGTCCCTGTCAGGTATGCTTTAGCATGCAATACAGACAGACTTTTCCGTGAAGCAGTCAGTTATATTCCAAGGGCGCGGCATTAGACGCCATCACTGCACGTTGAATGGAAATAAGTCTAAATCGCATTTTTTTTTTGGTTGTTGGGACGTATCCTGAATAGCATATTATGACTTCTTAGTGCTACACTACTAGTTATCCCTATCATGTATATGGGCCAAACTGCACTAAGCTTCCCAGTGCCTTCGCTTCAAACCTCAAAGTTGACTGCAAGGGGAAAGAGTCTATGCATCTTTACCAAAGAAACTTACTTCCAGCAAATGTGTTAGCGACTAGCACCATCTTTCTTCAGAATATGCTGAGCCGTTACTATTGTATACCAAATAACTCTTTCTAAAATTGATGGCATCTGTTCACAGGAAAATCAGGAAACAAGGCGGTGGTTGTTCTAGCAATTGTGCTGCCTATAATTGCTGCAGTTCTGGCCATCACTGCCATTTGTCTCTGTTATTTGAGGAGGAGGAGAAGAAGAAGACCATCGAGCAGTGAGCAACCACTTTGTATGTTGTCTTAAACTCTTCACAGTTTTGAATCAATGAATAGATAGCAAGAAAACAGATGAACTTACCATCGCCTTCGCTTCGACCCACTAAAGAGATGTTTGGATGAGGGGTACTCCCTCCGTTCCAAATTTTATTTGGAGTTCTAGCTCGGTTTTAAGTTAAACCTCTCTCTGTTTGAGAAAAAGTCAAACTTCTCTATATTTGGTCAAAATTGATACAAAGTGTGCTAATATCTACACCATAAAATATATATAGTACGGAAATATATTCCATGATTCTAATGTTAGTAACTCCGTATTGTAGATATTGATTTATTTTCTATTGACATGGTCAAACTTAAATATATATTGAATTACTATGAAGCTAGAACTTCAAATAATTTGGAACGGTGGGAGTACTTGTTTTGAAATTTTTAACTATGGTGGGAGTACTTCTTTGCGAGTTTTGGACTAAACCATTAGGAGTTGCACCCAGAGCACACTTAACGGAGCAGTAGGGGAAAACAGAGTCTACTAGTATAGCTGAATTTATTTTTAGGTTCAATTTCATTATCACCTGAAACTAAAACAAGTGCTTCTAGTTCAAAAACATATAGTATCATATATGTGGTGGAATTTTCCGCAGTGTCATAATGCATCTCTGTGTGCTTTCTTCCTGCTTTCTTACAGATTCAACTAATCATGAGGAGGTTGAAAGCATTGATTCACTTATTATTGATCTATCAACCTTACGTGCTGCGACGGGTAACTTTGCTGAGGCGAATAAGCTTGGTGAAGGAGGATTTGGTGCAGTTTATAAGGTACTAGCCATACCAATTCACTAACATATTGTTTTCAGCTTCAACAAGTAACTGCTTACACTTGTGCAGGTAGACCTTTTTATAAGGTACTAGCCATACCAATTCTCTAACATACTCTTTTCAGCTTCAACAAGTAATCGCTTACACTTATGCAGGGAGACCTTCCTGATGGTCAAGAAATTGCAGTGAAGAGGCTCTCCAAGAGTTCAGGGCAAGGAATAGGAGAGCTCAAGAATGAGCTTGTTTTGGTTGCCAAGCTTCAACATAAGAATCTTGTCAGGCTTGTTGGTGTATGCTTGCAAGAGCATGAGAAACTGCTTGTGTACGAATACATGCCCAACAGAAGCATTGACACCATTCTTTTTGGTACTAATTCAAACCATTATTTCAGTGATAGCACAACTATTACTAAAACTAAGCATTGCACGGAAAATTCCTTAGAATATTATTTGTCCAAATACCTGGGTGTTTAGACTTGGGTGTCCCATATTCCCACCGTTAACTTATTATTATGGTTGCAAAACTAGACTTTACTGATTCGTGACTTCTTGTTCAAATGACAGATCAAGAGAGAAGTAAGGAGCTAGACTGGGGAAAGAGATCAAAGATAATAAGTGGGATTGCTCGAGGTTTACAATATCTTCATGAAGATTCACAACTGAGAATAATTCACCGGGACCTCAAAGCAAGCAATGTTCTGTTAGACTCTGATTACACTCCTAAGATTTCAGACTTTGGCTTGGCAAGGCTATTTGGAGCAGATCAATCACGGGAGGTCACAAACCGTGTTGTTGGAACATAGTAAGTATGGTTCAATTAGTCTGACGATATTCAAATGGCATGTCAACTATATTATTAACATTATGCTCCTATTGCAGTGGATACATGGCCCCAGAGTATGCAATGCGTGGCCACTATTCTATAAAGTCGGATGTGTTTAGCTTTGGCGTTTTGATGTTAGAATTTGTGACAGGAAGACGAAGCAGTGGTTCCTATAACTTCGACGAGTCTGTCGATCTCTTAAGTCTCGTAAGTTCTTAGCTGGTCCTGAACTCCTTATGGAAATAAATTTTCGTCAAAATACTGAGTGCTATTTTGATACAGATATGGGAACACTGGAGCACGGGGACAGTTACAGAACTCATAGATTACTCTCTGAGAAGTCATGCACCAGGAGACCAGGTGGTGAAGATTTTTCACATCGGGCTGCTCTGCGTTCAAGATAACCCAGCAGATAGGCCTATGATGTCGACAATAAATATCATGCTTAGCAGTAACACCGTGTCTCTCCAGTCTCCATCGAAGCCATCATTTTTCATCACCAAGAGTGTCACAGACTCAAATCCATACTCGGAGTCGTCATACCCTACGGCTTCCCAGTCGACCGGTAATCCAGGCATGTCATCGCCAAATGAAGTTTCAGTCACAGAGCTTGAACCAAGATGAGGAAATGATGACAACACATAATCGGTTTGTTTTCTCAAAAGGCCCCGGTACATTTCTGCTACTAGATTTTTAGTATCTTTCCCATTCGTGAAACAGTTTCTATAAACAGATCAAACATTAGATTACATGTTTGTAACTTTTCCAATTTGGGAAATTTTAGAACAAAGGCTTAAAGCCCTACTTGTCTAGTTGTGTAAAGTACTAGAGAAAGCCCTACTTGTCTAGTTGTGTATTAAAAACAGCCAAGAACTGGGGAAACCAGTTTACAGGCCAGCAGAAAATATTGTTCCCATCACGAGTTCACGACCCTTGCAGTTGCAGGTTTGTGTCGCTGGGGACACATCCTACTATATCTCTATCTCTAGTCGTGCACGTATATACTTCTAACATTCTCTCTTCGGTAGTGAAGCGAACGACTGCGACTGAATTTAAAGTATCGTGGTTATGTCGTCTTCTCCGCTATATCAAATGTGCGTCTCTCCTGGGTCAGCAGCTAGTGCGGTGACTGTGTCCCCTTTAGGGATTTCCTTGTCTCTCCTCTCTTCACTCCCGCAGTCACAGCGGAAGTGTCATGTACCCTATTGATGACACATACGCTTTGAGTGTGGTTGTTGTTAGATATGTATAGTCCCGCTTTCTGTATATTCCCATTGTATAAAGGGTTTCGTGCAATTTAGCATACTTGTACATGTATTGGCCTTTGGCCATTTAAGAATACAATTGCTCATTTTCCAACATGGTATCATGGTATCAGAGCCCAGGTTAGGGTCTCCTTCCCGCACGCTGCAACTCCATGCTCACTCCGCCGCTGTTGTCCTCCCCAAAGCTGTTGCGGCTTCTCCCTCTTGCCGGACGGTTCCTCCTCTCTTTGCTGTTGTCGCTCTCGTGGCTTGCAGTCGCCGGGCGCCCTCGTTGTCTTCGTTCCGGCCGCATCTGTTGCTGGCCGTCCCGGCCACCTCCGTCCCGGCCGCACCTGTCGACGGCCGATTCCGTCCCGGCCACCTCCGTCCCGACCTCCTCTGCTCGGCCGCCGCCGCCCGCTCCCATGGCCGGCCGCCGTCGCCCTGGCCCCTCCCGTGGCGGGCCGCAACTGGATCTCCTCGCCCCTCTTCCAGATCGGGGCACCTGCGTGCGGATGGAGCTTCACCAGCTCGCGCTCGATCTGCTGGTTTCGTTCGGGTGAGCATTGACCGATCTTAAAGCAAAAAAAATCGAGAAAAAAAGGAAGAAGAAAGACAGAGAGTACATCATGTCATCTTCGTCGTGGTATGTTGCTGTTCCTTGCTGCTCGATCTGTGATGGCACCCATTATGCTGAGTTTGTTGGCTTTATGTGTATCCACATGCGTGGCCTTCTGCTTTGGGGCGTTCTCTTTGGCGAGGTCTCCAGTCCATCGTGCCCTGTTGCCATGTGGCTCCTACCCCGCTGGTGCCACCCGTTCTTGCCGCCGATGCTTCTCAGGCTGATTGGGATGCAACCAAGACAGTTGATGATGCTGCGGTTGAAGCTTATGATAAGCAGGTATCGGATTACTCGGAGGCTCTTTCCATTTACTGAGATGATCTGGGTGTTTACACTCAGTGGTGCAATGATGATGCTCATGCTGCTGCTGTTCTCACTGTGAGTGTTCTACCTCAGTTTGCTTCTGAGTTCATGGGGCTCGGCACTGCACTGCGCTATCAGCCTCTCTTGTGATGCTCTCTACTTATCTGTGGTACATCAGGAGCACGCTCTTCACCAGAGTGACTCTTCTGTTGATGAATTCTACACACAGAGCTCTGCCATCTTGCGCCAGCTTGACTCCCTCCGCACCGTTGTTTGTGGTGTTTCCCGTTGCTGCCAGACTATGAGGTGAGACTTGGAGTTTGAGCGTGTCCATGAGTTCTTGTCTCGCCTCCCTGCCGAGTTTGAGCCTCGGCGTGTTCACTTACTTGCTCGTGGCCGTGTTTCTATCTTGGAGGTGCTTGCAGAGCTTCAAGCTGAGGAGACTCCGTTCTGCCGGTTTGCTTGCGGTTCCCACTGTGCTAGCTCCCTCGCTTCACTGCTCCACCGCTCCTACCAACGCCTTCAGGGGGTGGCCGCCCTCCTTTTGCATGAGAGGGCCAGCCTCGCTCTCACACCTTGTGTGGCTACTGCTCCAAGTCAGGTCACCCAGAGTTTGATTGTCACAAGAAGCAGCGAGACCTGAGGTGCTCTTCTTCTAATGGGGCTCGTGCGTCTTCCTTGACTCCGTCACTCACTAACCATGATATTGTGCGGTTCAAGCGTATATTTTCTTCCTTTGGCTCTTACTGGACGGGTGATGTAGCCTCTGTGCCTGCTTCCACCTTTCAGCCACCGCCGCCTACACAGTCAGGTACATCTTCATGGGTTCTGGATTTTGGAGCTTCTTCTCATATGTCTTCTGATTGTTCTGCCTTGTCTTCTCTTCGACCTCTTGATTTTCCTGTCAATGTTCTCACTGCTGATGGCACACCTCTTCATGTTGCTAGTCGTGGCACCCTTTCTACTTCGTCGTTTTATGTTTCTAATGTTTCTCATGTCCCTCGTCTTACCATGAATCTTTTTTCCGCTACCCAACTTACTGATTCTGTTTGCTGTGTCATTCTTGATGCCGACTCTTGCTCTGTTCAGGATCGTCGCACTAAGGCTCTGGTTGGCGCTGGCCCTCGGAGCCATCAGTCTCAGGGACTTTGGGAGGTCAAGTGGCTTTGCCTGGCCCTTTCCAAAAAATCGGTCTTTTGGAATAGTGGTCAGCGCATGAAGCTTGACATGGTATCAGAGCCAAGGTCTCGAGTTCGAGTCCTGTGTGGCGCAATTTTTCTAAAAATTGCTGATGCCCCCTCCGTCCACGTACAAGGCCCCTTTCTCTTCATGCGTCTAGCTCTGAGTTTACACATGTTGGCCTCTCTCTTTCCGTCACATGTGAGTAGGGGTGTTGATTGTATAAGTTGATTGTATGGCCCTTTCCAACAGATCGGTCTTTTGGAATAGTGGTCAGCGCATGAAGCTTGACAGTTGTTACCGATGAGTTCCTATAGATGTTGTCCTTGATATCGATGTTGAGAACTTGAGATATCTAATCATGTAGTAGCCTCGCTCGAGATATTCGTGGTAGTATTGTAGTTGGTGTAAATTCAATTGGCGGAGGTGCAAAAGAAGCACTATGCGCTATGTGTATGACGGAGATGCAATCAAGAATGGTTTGCACTTTGAGGGTACCGTCGTGGGTGTTTTGCGGATGTCAGAGGACGGGGTTGTAGTTGAGTCCACAGTTTTGCCAAAAATGAAGAAATCAACCATGAGCACACAATGATTTTACATGACCATGTGGTTGTTGGGGTCATAAAAAATGATATTGGTGTATCGATAATTTTGCTTCCCACGGATGCAGTTCATGTCGTCGTCGGTGTCAAGTTGATCACCTGTTGTTCCAATGCTCCCTGACCAGTTGGTTAGGAAAATTGTGATGTGTGGTTCGGATCTTTTTAGACCACCCAAAAGTCTTGTGGATCTAGCTGGTGGGTGGATCGATTCATTCCTAGTGTCCCAGTGCAAACTGGTGGGGTGCTGCTGTTTGCTGGACTATTTGGAAATCTATGCTTCAATCATAAGTTTCTAGATGACCCTTCAACTGCCATATATAGGCTTTGTAATATGATTAATTCTTGGGCAATATTGCACAAAAACAAAGGTCCAAAAATTCTTGAGAAAGGAGTAGAGAGGATCAAGCTGGTGATGCGGGAAATCTTCTCAATCTCTCATGGTTGAGCTCTGGCGAGGCTGACGAACTGGAACTGGTTTTCACTGTTTTATAAGATGATTTCGTGTATTGTCGTTTGAGGCAGGGAAAAACATTTCGTCGAAATTTCGTGAAATTGACGATTCTCATTGATGGGCGAAAAAAGTTAATATCAGCCAAAAAGTTAATACGCGTATGGTAACATCTATAGATATGTTCCACTAAACCCCAACTGATCACTACCTTTTGTGTCTGTACTCCATCGGTAACTTGTTTGATATAACCTTGGTAATAAATGCTTTTATTACATGGTCGATAACTTTATAGATACGCGCATGGTAACATCTATTGATTTCTTCCGCTAAACCCCAACTGATCAATACCTTTTGTGTCTGTAGTCCATCGATAACTTGTTTGATGTAACCTTGGTAATAAATGCTTAATATTACATGGTCGATAACTTTATAGATACGCGCATGGTAACATCTATAGATTTCTTCCGCTAAACCCCAAAATGATCATTACTTTTTGAGTCTGTATGTTAGAAAATAATGATGGAGTATCCCACACTTGATAAGTTGTTTGTTATGCGACGGGTAATTAGTACTAGTTGCATCTCATCGATAACTTGTATGATATAGTGTTGGTAATGATGCTTTCAAGTATGTTTTTTGATAATTTGTTTTGCTATGTGAATAAAAAAAGGACAGACCCAGTGCATAGAGGCTCACACACAAGGTGGGGTCTAGTGCTATGTGAATGATAACTAATATTAATTCTTCTTCCATTGGTTACATTTAGAGTATAGTATTGGTAATAAATCCTCAAGTAACGTTGTGTGTACTTTATTTCTGTGCAGAACATCCCATACGACTACTCGGTAAAATTCTAGTTCAACAAATTTATGAAATTCTAGTTTTTTGCATTTGTCTTCCTCTTTTTTTCATGCCTGTATTTTTTTGTTGCATTCTTTACTAACGTTGTGTGTACTTTATTATTTGTTCAAAGACACCTGGATACACCCCGTGGATGCATGAGCAGTGGACAACTACCTGGAGATCCAATAGAGGCGATGCTCCTCTTCTGAAACCAAATGGAAACCACAATGCATCTTTTTTCACTAAAGATGTATAGTCCTTATTATTCCTTTTCTTCAATCATTTCTTGGTCCTGGTGTTTCTCTCTTTAAATTTCACTTTGAGTAACATCTTCTTTTGCTTTCATTTTATTTATTTCCGGTCAAGATAGCCGTCTAGTTATGTCTACAGGCACGGCTTTAGTAACATCTTCTTGTATCTATATGTTTAGAGTTTGTTCTGAGAGTCTGAAATACTTCTTTTTGTAATATCCATACGACATTTTCGTCAGATCGTTTTGTATTTGTTCAGACAATACAACTCATATAAATGCAACGCTATATGTTTGAAGTTTGTCTTGAGAGGCTGACCAACTGGAACTGGTTTTCACTGTTTTATAAGATGATTTCGTGTATTGTGGTTTGAGGCAGGAAAAAACATTTCGTCGAAATTTCGTGAAATTGACGATTCTCATTGATGGGCGAAAAAAGTTAATATCAGCCAAAAACTTCAATTAAATTTTGAAAAAAGCCACATATGTAATGCTTATAATAGAAACAAATCAAGTTTCCATCACAACCTTGGTTTCAGGCTTTCAGTGCATTGCTCTAGGGTCCACACCATAATTCTTTTAGTCGCAGGTTCAAATCAGTATCATCACATTTAATTTTGTTAAGAGCTCATTCGACACATTTATTTGATTTACTTGGTAGAAATGAAAGGATTAGAAACATGAATTGACTTAAAGTGCCAATAAATTCACCGGAACTTTAAGATGATGTTTACAATTCCATGACATCCAAGCACATTGGGTATGAAATCTCAACTGAATTCCATGATTCCGGCCAAAATGATGGCTACCAAACGAGCTCTAATCGCTAAACTTTGAATCTGGCTGATATTTTTGAAAAAAACCTTCGAAATATTGTGAATTTCATGAAATTTGCGAATCTCGGCCATGAACAAAAAAAAACCGAAACTGATTATTTTTTAGAATGAAAACAAACTGTTAAATCCTGGTCGGAGCGCCTTCGTGTGTTGTAGTTGTTTTGCTCTAGGCAGCCTTCCGTTGGACATCTGGTGGTTTGCTATATTTTCTATCATGTAGAAATTGGCGGTTTCTTTAATAGAAATCAATAAGGGGAGCTCATTATCTAAAAAGAAATCTTTATACAGTTTATCAGGAAAAATTGTGTTTGTGAATTTACCACTTACATCATTTCTGATTCTGATTTACAACTCAAACTACTGTGCGTATATGCAGGTTGCTATAGTGACTGGAATTTTCAAAGTGCATATTTGACTTGATTTTTGAGAATGATTTTCCGCGCTAGTCTTGTTTGTCTTTCGCTTGTATAGTGTAGTGTACACTACGAAAAACTTATCTAGGAAATGGGTAAGTGACTGTGAGCCCATTCACGGAGATGTTTTCAAAGATCACCTCAGACCGATTGTACACGTAGATGCCTTGCTGGCATGGCGGAGAAGCTGAGCTTGAGTCTTCCCCGAAGAAGAATGCAGGCTGCGCTGGTGGCTGAAGCTCCATGTCTTCCCTGTTCAACATGAAAATGATGGATGGAATGTCAGGCCTGTCGTCGGGATCTGATTGGACGCAGAGCAACCCAATGTGGATACATCTTAGTGCTTGGATTCGAGAGTGCCCTTCAAGTGTTTGATCGATCATTTCTGATAATGTCCCTTTGGTCCAACAAGTCCATACCTGTTCCCATCAGTTCGTTACATGGAAATTTACTTTGAGACATGATAACATAGTTGATGCGACAAATCCACTTACATCACTTAGGAGATTCACCGTGTCCGTGTCGCAATCATCATAGCTGCAGTTCCTCCTCTTGGTTACAATTTCAAGTGTCAATACACCAAAACTGAAAATATCAATCTTTGGTGACACATTTCCATGTATTGCATACTCTGGCGCCATATACCCGCTGCAGAAGATTACTAGTTAGGCATAGAAGCACAGATTTTGATATCTGCAGTATAAGTGAGTACTCTTGTATGCACGAGCTTACTATGTTCCAACAACTCTAGTTGTCTTGGTTTGAGTATGGCCTCCTACTTGTAGCCTAGCTAATCCAAAGTCTGCAATCTTGGGATCCATTGCATCGTCGAGCAGAATGTTGTTAGCCTTCAGGTCTCAGTGGATGATCCTTACGCTTGAGTCCTCGTGAAGATACATTATTCCCTTTGCAATTCCAAAATGATGTTGTACTCTTCATCCCAATTTAATGTATTTCTTCTACTAGAATCTTCTGCAAAACGGTTGGATTTTATTATGAGCTGCGTTGACAAAAGATAATAAAGAACCATCATACTAACTTGGTTATGCAAACTTCAAATATTCCTTACACTGATATGTACTTGTCTAAACTATGGACTGGTAGAACTTGCTTGTCAGAAATGCTATAGTGAATATGAATGGTCGGATTAAACAAAGTACTCCAGAACAAGGTTCAAAAAGGCTGGGCGTTAATTATGCGTTTTGCCAGCCCCTTGGGCTTTTCTGACCAAAGCGCACGATTATGCGTGATTATGTGCAAATAAGCGCTAGGCGTTTTGCCAGCGCCTAGAGCATAGGCGCACTTAAGCACCTGCCTAGGCGCGCCTTTTTGAACACTGCTCCAGAACAACAATATTCACTTCATGATTTTTTTATGGATATTATTATCTTTGTCAGATAGTTAGCTTCTTTATGAGTCCTACCGCCTAATATAGAAGTCCAAGTCTCACCATGTTATGAGACACAAACTAGAAAGTGATAACTCACGAGAAAGTTATACTTTGAGAGGTGAATGGAGAGGAGGCAGCGAAATACCAAAAAGAAAGTTGTCGAGGCTCCCGTTCTTGATGTATTCATAAACAAGTAGCATCTCATTCTGATGCAAGCAAAATCCCTGTAACCTTACAAGGTTCTTGTGCTGAAGCTGTGCCAGAACCAGTACCTCATTGCGGATCTGATCTAGTCCTTGTCCAGTAGTATCTATAAGTTTCTTCACTGCTATTTCTTGCCCACCTGGGAGGTTTCCCTGAAGAAGATAATTGTCTAAGTAGGAACACTGACTGCGGTAAGTAAGTTTCAACTGCATTCTTGTTCGTTTATTTATACCTTATACACTGTTCCAAAACCACCTTCTCCAAGCTTGTTCTGCTCTGAGAAGTTTCCAGTTGCGTCTTGCAGCGTAGGAAAATCGTAGATAGTGCACTTCCCTTTTGCCATCTTGTTAAAAGCTGGTTGTACACACAAGTGATATCCATAAATAAATTGTAAATTTCAATATCCAGGACTTTGAGCAACCAACCAGAACCAGTTATCACCATTTTCATGCTTCTTAGCCCTTCTTCTCTTTAGGCGAATGAAAGCACAAACTGTAAGAATCAGTACCAGGATGGCGAAACAAGCGGCGCCTGCAGAGATCCCTGCAACTCTCCCGTTCCTCCCTGGATTGGAATCATTGGATTGTCAAAGGAAGAACTCAAGTAGTGTGATGTGAAATGTGCGCGAGACATGAAAAGTGAGAACCAAACCCGACCTGTTCCTGCTTCTGCAGTAGTAATTGAAGGCACGGTTGCCGGTGCTGGCGCCGGCGGCGCCGAAACCTTCACCATTGCGCTGCCCGTGTAGAACGGGTTCACACTGTACCTCAGGTTGCACCAAATCCCAAGAACTCTCCCCCCGGGCTTACCGTTCAAGAAAAACGGCATGGATGAGATGAAGCCACTGAGGCAGCTCTGGCACTGTGCCGCCGTCATCTCTGGCACGCACTGAGCCAGCCCGTAAATCTTTGGGTAGTGCGCCGCGTCGAAGTTCTGCTCGCCTGTGGCGAAGTACTTCCTGGTGGAGTTGCTGGGCGCGGTGACGGCGTGGTTGACAGTGGCGTTCATCAGCGCCACGGCGGCGGCGTTGAACCAGGCTGCCGAGACCGTGAGGTTCTCCGCGTCCCAGCTTAACTTGCTGACCGGCGAGTTCACGCCGACAAAATCAAGGAACCGCTGGTCGGAGAAGCGGAGGACGCAGTCGTCCTGGTAGATGGTCACGTCCTTTCTGTTGGGGCAGTCGCGCTGCGATCCGGGAAACCCCGCGGCGACGCAGGCGCGGCAGGTCGAGGCGTTTGTGTCTCCACGGCAGAGCGCCAGTGCGGAGATCAGGTCCGGCACCACGCCTACGGTGGCCGTTGTGAAGCCGGCCGGTGTGGCCGAGACATTGGCGGGGAGTGCCGCGGCGAGGAGGCCGAGGTTCGCTTGGTAGGTGCTATTGGGCGAGTAGGTCCCGCTGGCGCACGTCGAGTCCTGCCACTGCGTCGGCTGTGACGCGGCCGGCGGCAGCAGCATGATGACGGCCGCCGCGGCGAGAGCGAGGTAGCCGCCGAGCATGGTTGTTAGTGGCAGAAGAAAGCTTCGTGTTCCTGACCAGTAAATGAGGCACGAGTTGGCTAGACAATCAACAAACTTCCAACATGCCATTGCGCTGCAACTTTAGGAATGAAAAATAACAACGCAAGTGGCTGCTTTTGACCAGTAATCACAGTCATGAATGCCAACTTGCCCGCGTCACGACGATAAGCGCACGATGTTTTCCTTGATCGTTGCCGTAGGGGTAGGGGCTTACCGACTTGACCAGGCATGGCAGTTTGGCAGCTCGCACTGCAATGTGGACGAGCACCTTATGTCATTCACTTTAAGCCAGTCCGATCACCTGACAGCTTCCACCTACCCACAATGGCTGGGGTTCACCGCCACTTCGTCCTGGTATCCTTGGCCCTCGTGCTGCTGGCGCCGCGCGCCATGGCTTACCCGTGGCAAGTGTGCGGCAGGACCGGCAACTTCACGGCCAACAGCACGTACCAAATCAACCTCGGCCTCCTGGCCGCGGCTCTGCCCAAGAACATCTCATCGTCTCCGGACCTCTTCGCCACCGCCGTCATCGGCTCCGCCCCGGACCAGGTCTCGGCGCTCGCGCTCTGCCGCGGTGACGCCAACGCGACGGCCTGCTCCAGCTGCCTCGCCACGGCGTTCCAGGACGTGCAGAACATGTGCGCCTACGACAAGGATGCTGCCATCTACTACGACCCCTGCGCCCTCTACTACACCTCCAACGTCAGCTTCCTCTCCTCCGTCGACAATCTCGCGTCGACGAGCCGTATCAACAACCAGAACGTGACGTCGGACCCTGGCCAGTTCAACCGCCAGGTGGCCGCGCTGGTGAACGCCACCGCCGACTATGCCGCGTACAACTCCACGCGGCGGTACGCGTCCGGTGAGGCCGACCTCGGTGGCGGCGAGTTCCCTAAGGCGTACAGCTGGGCGCAGTGCACGCCGGACCTGACACCGGCACAGTGCCGGGGGTGCCTTGCCGGCAGCATCGCGAAGATGCCGAGGCTGTTCACGGACCGCATCGGAGGGAGGACGCTTGGGGTCAGATGCAGCTACCGATACGAGATGGGCCCCTTTCTCGGTGGCCCGGTGATGGTGCGGCTGGCTGCGCCGCCGAGCTCAGCAGCGCCTGCGCCGGCCATAGGGACAGCGGCAGCGGCCGCCGGAGCAGGTGAGTCTGTGTACATTTGATCTGGTGGCCACGGTTGGAAAATTCTTTATTCGATCTGATTAAAGGGACAGTTAGCTGTAGGCGAATCTATAGTCGTTTAGCAATCATTCGCTAAGATTGCTATGCTAGTAGGATGGATATGTGCCATCTCCCTCTCCTTGACCACTTGACAAACATCTACAAAAAGAAAATCTGACGTACGCCAAATGAGGTCAGAGATGCAATGTACCAAACTCCCTTTCATCAAGTGGGCAGGTGAGGGAGACAGCATGTCACATTTCGTGGCATTTTCAAGGCAGTCTTGTTCTGTTCTGTCAAGTTGACCGGGACCTGTAATATTGTTCAGACGCAGCGTTTAGACTTGCTGTAGCAGTCGCAGCGTTTGACGTGATAAGAACACGGCAAAGGAGATAAAATAGGAGTGAACACCTTTGTTTGATAGTACTCCCTCCGTATCAAATTATAAGTCGCTGCAGAAGTCGTTCCGACCATGTGAAAACGAAGGAAATTACACCCGTACCCCTAAATCTGAATCGCTACCAGATCGCGAATTGAATCCACACCTCCGTCGTCTTCGTCCGTCCCTCCCTCGCGATCAATCAGGCCTCCCCTCGCCCAGCTTCTCCCTCTCGATCTGCTGCCGCTGCAACTCCCTCGCGATTGATCAGGCCGGCGACCACACCTCCCTCCCTCTCGATTGATCTGCTGCTGCTGGGGCCGGCGACCACACCTCCCTCGCCCAGCTTCTCGCCGCCCCAGCAGCAGCGATTTGCCTCTCCTCATCACAGCGATCTGCTTCTCCTCGTCGCCCCAGGTTCGATTTGGTTGCCAAGTTCCCAGGTTCAGGCTCCTCACAATAGTGATCTGCTTC
The DNA here is from genome assembly GCA_947311845.1 of Poa pratensis. Taxonomy (NCBI): domain Eukaryota; kingdom Viridiplantae; phylum Streptophyta; class Magnoliopsida; order Poales; family Poaceae; genus Poa; species Poa pratensis. Next base: position 8,377,923 of record CAMZMU010000102.1, read on the forward strand.
TCCTCGCTGGGAACCTCGCGAGCAGCCGAAGCAGGCACCTTCTTCGGCACGGCCGGCAGGGCATTGATGCCGCTCTTCTTCAGCATGGCACGGCAGTGATCCTGCAAAGAATTGGAGATCAATCATCTCACTATGGTACTTCTGGACCTAAATTGTACTCCACCCGAAGAAGAAGAGAGCAGCATACCTGGAGGAGGCCATGTTGATCATCCCGAAGAAGAGGAGGCCATCGATCATCGTGTTGACGAGGATGCATGTACAATGCCCTGCAAGTAGACAAAGATGAGGCCGTGTCATTGCAGCATATGATGAGCTACTGCTAAATTTCAAGTCACTGAACAATAAACGATATCGACACCTGCACAACAATTAAACTGACAGTATTTCTCATTGCACACGCAATCTGACCAACAAGCAGTTAATGGTCGACTGGAAGTTGCAGCACAACCAATTGCAGTTCATAGTCTACTGCTACTGATCAACAAGCAGTAATCAACAGTTCATAGTCTACTGTTCAGTAAAGCTACTGCAAGCTACTCAAAAACCCCAGCAGAACACTCCATCAAAAGCATGTAAAAAAAGGAAGATGCTTCCCAATCTACCAGCACAAAAAGAGAGCTTCCCCAGTCCACAATATTCAGTGGTCTTGCTAGTATCATCCATTATATCCTATAATCATACCACTTACGAAACTACTCATGTGCATGTGATCAATGGAGAATGTTCTTCTAAAATTTGAACAGAAAATACAAATCCGTTATCCATCAAGTTTTTTAACACATCAATAGAGTAAATGGTTAGAGTGGGAATTCTGTACATGAATTACTCCTATCAAGAACAAATTTAAAATGGTTAGAGTGGGAATTCTGTACATGAATTACTCCTATCAAGATCAAATTTAAAAATGGTTAGAGAGGGAATATTCTGTACATAGATCTCAATCAATTGAATAAATAAATCAGGGTGGTGTACAAGAAGAAACAAGTACTGGAATCAGAGTGGGAATCAGGGTGGAGTAACCAGCAATGGTACTGTGCTACTGTGTGTTTATAATGTGTGCTTGTGATCTGTGCTTATGATGGTAGCAAGCACTTGCTAGCAGCAGTAACAATCACATCAAGCAAGCAGAAACATTAGGAAGTGCAAGTGTATTTCAGTTTTAATGGAGCAGATAAGAGTACAAGAAAAAGTACGAGCAATACAAATACTCCTAATGGAGCAGTATATATACTCCAAATGGAGCAGTACACATTGTGCCTTTTTGACACAAATTTTTGTTACTCCACTACACTAATCAAAGCAAGCAAGAAAGCTTAGCAATACAGAGCGGCCTCTGTATCGAAAAATGCACACAGCCGCAATCCAACAGATAAAGTAAAAAGTTGTGCAACAATAGACGCATTACAACCACAAGATAATGTAAACGCCTATGTCATGGCTAATCTCGACGGCCTATGGAGGTCCAATCCGGCGATCAAGCGGCCACCCATGTTGTGAGAAAATGTCCCTTGCCACCTCCTCCAGTCGTGCACACGCCTCCGTAAAGAGGTCTCGATGTCCCACACGTTGTAAGGTGGACCACATACGGAGAATACTTGTGCAACGGTAGAGTACCTGCATATGAGAAACATTTTATCATTGAAAACCTTGTCATTTCTACTAAGCCAAAGCGACCATATAACAGCAATCGCTCCCACCCTAATAACCGTTCTAACCTTTTATCTATCCCATGTAGCCAGTTACCAAAAACATTGGCAACAGACTTGGGTGGATATAAGTTAGACGCTATTTGGATGGCTGACCATATAGAACGTGCGAAACTACACTCGAAGAATAAGTGTTTTATTGTCTCATCATTTGGACAAAACATACACTTCGTACTTCCATGCCAATTTCGTTTAACAAGGTTATCCTTTGTTAGAATGACACCCCTACGAAGATACCACGTGAATACTTTAATCTTAAGTGGTATCTTCATTTGCCATATTTTTTTATTATCATCAACTGGCACATCGGAATGTACTAACGCCCTATACATGGAATCCACAGAGAATTTACCATTCTCACATAGATTCCAACGAAATTCATCGGGACCCTGTGTGAGTTGAACTGATCTCAACCGTGCCACCAGGGAGTTCCAAGACGCTAGTCTTGGTCCAAATCTCGCCTGAACGTCACATTCGGAGGAGAGCATTGCAGACAGTGGCAATGGTATCTCCCTTATGACGAACAATATTGTATAGGGCTGGATATCGATCCCGGAGGGTGGTGTTGTCTAACCATTTGTCCTCCCAGAATCTAATCTCCGAGCCATCCTTAATATTAAATACCCCGAAGCGAAAGAAATGTTTCTTTGTCGCCATCAGTCCAGCCCAAAAGTGGGAATCACCAGGTTTCCAATATACCTGTGATACCGCCTTTGTGCCAATGTATTTTCTCTTAAGGAGTGTTTGCCATATCCCTCTTCAGTAAGCAGCTTAAAAAGCCATTTACCTAGGAGGGCTGAGTTCTTGACATCAAGGTCATGAATACCAAGCCCTCCCTGATCTTTAGGGCGACAAACAACATTCCATTTAGCCAGTCTGTACTTCTTCTTCTCACCATCTCCTTGCCAAAAGAATCTTGATCGGAAATAATCCAATTTATGCAAGATCCCTTTTGGTATTTGGAAGAAGGAAATCATATACAGTACCATGTTTGTTAGTACCGAATTAATGAGAACCAATCTTCCACCAAGAGATAGCAATTTTCCTTTCCAACTAGATAGCCTAGCTTGTAGACGTTCTTCGACGTGTCTCCATTCCGCATTAGTCAGTTTCCGATAATGTATTGGTATTCCAAGGTACATATTGGAAATTGACCCTGCTCGCAGCCAAAAATATCGGCATATTGAGCAGCTGCTTCTTGAGCCTCACCGAAGCAAAACAATTCACTCTTATGGAAATTAATTTTCAATCCCGATAATTGCTCGAATGCTGATAGTATCAATTTCAGATTCGCAGCTTTATCTAGATCATGTTCCATAAAGAGGATTGTATCGTCTGCATATTGAAGAATAGATAAACCCCATCAACAAGATGTGGAACTACTCCTTCAATTTGGCCATCCGTCTTAGCTCGTTCAATCATGATCGTCAACATATCCGCCACTATATTAAATAGTATAGGCGATAGAGGATCACCTTGCCTTAATCCTTTTTTTGTTTGGAAGTAGCGGCCAACGTCATCATTGACTTTTATCGCCACGCTACCTCCGGTAACAAAATTGTGGATCCAAGCACACCACTCCTCTGAGAACCCTTTCATTCTCAGAGTCTGTAGCAAGAACGGCCATTTGACTTTATCATACGCTTTTTCAAAGTCAATTTTAAATATCACCCCATCAAGTTTTTTCGTGTGCATCTCATGTACGGTCTCGTGTAAAACCACAACACCGTCAAGGATATTCCTCCCTTGCATAAAAGCAGTTTGGGTAGGTTTTACCACATGATCTGCCACTGAATTTAACCTGATGGTCGCTACTTTTGTAAAGATTTTGAAGCTAACATTCAGAAGGCATATTGGCCGATACTGTTGTATCCTTTCGGCATTCTGAATCTTAGGCAACAAAACGATCTCCCCAAAATTAAGGCGAAATAACTCAAGTTGTCCGGCATGTAAGCAGCCAAATAACTCAAGCAAATCAGACTTGATGGTTTCCCAGAAATGCTGGTAGAACTCAGCCGGAAAACCATCTGGTCCTGGCGCCTTATTATGCTCCATTTGAAAAACCGCCTTGCTTACCTCCTCCATAGAGAAAGGTGCAGTAAGAAAGTTGTTTTCCTCAGGAGTTACTTGGGTAATATCATCTGTTCGAGACTCATCTAGAGTAAAGTTCCCTTCCTCGGGAGCCCCGAACAAACCTTTATAGTAGTTCGTGATATATTCCTTGAGCTGATCCTGTCCTTCGATCAAGCCCTCATCCTGTAGGAGAGAATGAATACATTTCTTTCTATGTCTGCCATTAGCAACATTATGAAAGTACTTTGTATTCGAGTCCCCTTGTAGAATGAATTGAGCTTTAGATCTTTGGTACCATTTGAGCTCTTCTTCCCGCAACATACGACCCACCTGCTCATTCGAGTGCCGTTTTAGGTCACTCTCATTTGCTGATAAGGGGCGTACTTCTGCTAGTTGATCAAGCTCATCAATAATGGAACACAGGCGCTCCTTTTCTTTTTTAAGCATACCAGTTGTGTGTCTTGCCCACCCACGAAGGAATTTACGCAAATTGCGCATCTTATTATTCCACCGCTGGATAGCGCTATCACCCACAACCGGTTGAGACCATATCCTTTTAACCAAATCATCGAAACCATCCCGTAACAGCCAACCTAATTCGAATTTGAATTGGTGCTTCCCGGGCGATGTCAACGTTCCAGTAGATAGGAGTATGGGGGCATGATCCGAAAAAGCCTCTATACGTTCGAGCGCACGAACCGTTACTAATGGATATTTATCCTCCCAGCGGGAGTCCATCAGAACCCGGTCCAGCTTCTCGTACGTCGGCTCGGGGAGACTATTAGCCCAAGTGAATTGTCTCCCCGTCATATGAACCTCTCTTAAGGACAAGCTATCGATGACAGCGTTGAACAAGGTAGGCCAATGAGTATCGAATCTACCCCTACTTTTCTCGTGTCGGTACCTCAGCATATTGAAATCCCCTCCTATAATAATAGGATATGGGTCATCTTTAGCTAGATTAACCAACTCTCTAAGAAAAGCAGCCTTATATTCTTCTTGGGCAGCACCATACACAGCAACTAGACTCCATATAAAGTTGTCGGACTTGTTGCGGATTTGAAATTTAATGTGAAATTCACCATCCGAACGACCCAACAACTCCATGGTTTCCGTTTTGATGCCAAGTAGCATGCCACCCGATCTACCTCGAGGGGGACAAGAATGCCAATCGAACTCCACACCGCCTGAAAGGCGGTCTAGTAGAGTGCTTGGAAAATCTCGTCTACCCGTCTCGGAAATAGCCAAAAAATCCAACTTATAATCTCTCACATGATGCGCAATATTCAAATGTTTAGCCAAGTCACCTAGACCTCTGCTATTTTCGAAAATGCCATTCATCGGGAAACAGTTGGGGATTTTGACTTTTCGCGCTTTTACGCGAAGCTTTGTTCTTTTTATTTTTGGCGGATTTGGATCTCCGGCCGGTAGCATACAGGTCATCAAAGATCCCAGCTCAGCCTCGTCCATATCCACCTCAGTTACCTCGCCTACAAGATGTGATAGAAGCTGTCCATCTACTGTGGCATGCGCATCATCATCATCTATAGTTGAGGGTACCGGCCTAGTCGAAACGGTATGAGAAACCCTACGACGGTCATACTCTACATGTTTCAAAACATTAGCCGATAACACCACTTCCTTCTCATTTTTACCCATACTAACACCTACCGCTGACAGTCTAGCAGATAAAGACGGCGTAGATAAGGATAAAAATGATTGTGAGAGTCGAGATGTACCGGCAGGTGGAGAGGAGAACATGGCCGCTTTGCGACGCATCGCCTTGGACATCGTGTCCTCATCCGTCGTGGAGGTACCATCCTTGTCCACTTGGTGACGTTCACTCCGCCTAGGAGCACCCGTAGGTTGTGGACGTCCGCTCGCAGCCTCGGTCACAGTGGGAGAAGGCACAGGCGTTGTAGCAGCCCTCTCAACCACCGTGACCGACCTCGGTGATGAAGGAGTCGCCGGAGACGCCATGGCGTCAGCATCGGTCACAGTGGGAGAAGGCACAGGCGATGTAGCAGCCCTCTCAACCACCGTGACCCTCCTCGGAGTCGTAGGAGTCACCGGAGACGACCTAGTGTCCGGAGACGCCATGGGGGGGAACAAGGTCGACGTATAGTCCCCCTCCCCAGCGTATCCACCACGATCGGTACCCACCTCACCTCCTCGCATCGGGCAACTCAGGGAGCCAACCACCAGGCTAGACGGCGAACTTGGCGCACCGTCCACTGGCATGTCGGCCTCTCTCCCCGCGTCGCCAGCCGGGCAGCCGCCAACGTTCCCGAACCCACCGAGCAGCTCGTCGCCTAGAGGAGTACCACCCGGCTGGGCTAGGAGCGGCCCACCGACAGCGCCTGAGGCAAATGCCCGCTCAGGTCCGTGGGCCTCCCCTTCCACCGCGCTGCTCCTTGCCTCCCCTGCATACGCCGCCGGGTCGGCTCCTTGCGGCCCAGCGCTAGGCGCGCTCGAAGCCACTGTGGTCTGGCTGTGCACGCCGGCAACCGCCTGGGCGGCACCTTGCAGCCCCGCGCGAGACCGTGTTGCTGCAGCTGCATCCCGGCAGTCCATCGGGGCAGCACCAAACAGCCCATCACCACCTCTTGATTCTCTCCATTTTTGCACAATCTCAATCGCCCGCGGTGTGCTAGGATTAGGATTAAAGGGGGTGAGAGCCAGAACCTTATGCGAATGTGTGTATGCGGCTCCTTGCCCTTGTCCCCCTCCCATATCCGGACTCTCGTCGATCATCATGTTAGTGGAACCCGACGCATCACCAACGGAACCACCGTGCTCTGTTTGACCTCCCGCACCGTCCTTGTCTAGACCATTATCATCCGGGCCATCCTTGCCCTTGCGTTGCCAAACAAACGGGACAAAGTCCGCCTCCGGAATATAGTCATTTGACTCTGGCCGAAATGTGAAATCATACCCTTTCAGACGCAGGACCCCATCAGTTCTGAGATATGGACCCAGCTCATCTGTCTTCTTGAAACAGTCGGCCTCCATCATCCCCACTAAGATACGGACCACACCTCGTCGCCGAAGAGAGAACATATCCACATCAATAGTGGTACCAATGAGAGACCCGACCGCCCAAACTCCCCAAAAGTGACGCATCGGATTTGGTACCCCAAACACATGCACCCAAACCTGATGAAGGTCCAGCTTGTGAGCAACCTCTTCCGCTTTCCACTTGCTGAACACCAATTTGGTAGCCTGAGACGGGACACCGAGCTCGATACCATCAAACCTCAACAGATCCTCCTCAGTCGGGAAATTAACAGTGAAAGTGTCATCTCCGCTAGGTATAGCTTCCCAGCACCAAGACTTCACCGGGCACAACCTCGCCACCTGGGTTTCCACCTGCTTTGCGGTGGCGGCCGCACCGTGCACCTTCACTAGAGCCACCGGTGTATCTTTAGGCACCAAATCAGCCTTGTACAAGCTGTCCGGGAAATGAAAGAAAATCGTATCCCTGTGTCCTTGTCCAGCCACTTGTACCGTCGGTCTTGGGAGCTTCAAAGACGGGCACATAGGAGTAGGGTGCTTTGCATTTTCACAAATGTGACAATAATGTTTAGCGGGGCACTCCTTTGTGGCGTGGTCATTGACCGCACACTTCCAGCACCAAACGTTTGGCTTCTTGATATTCTGAGCAACTGCTGCAGCCGGTGCCACATCCGTCGACCCCGACACGGGAACGACGACAGGCAGACCGGCACCTTGTCCACCCGCAATAGTCTGCTGTGCCACTCCCTGCGCAAGCTGCGGACCAGGAGCGATCACTCCCCCCTGCTGGACAGGTTGATTAGCACCAGCGGCTGTCCGCTTCTTTTTCTTCTTCCTCCCCGCCCCTTGAGTAGCAGCCCCGGCAGCTCCGAAGGCAAACCCTGGCGGCGGCGCAGGTCCTCCCGCAGGCAGCATCCCCAGCTGTGGAGCGCCTTGTTGCCTTGGTGCGATCGAAGAAGGGCCGGCCGCATTGCCGAACACCACGCCATAGCCGCGCGCTTGAGGTCCTGGGTTAGCCCTGGGAGCCAAGTGGGGGCCCTGACCAGGGGGCGCCGCCATAGACGGCCGCGCTGCTGCAACCTCCGCAAACGATCTTCGTCGAGGTGTTGCCAAACCGGTGGGCGGTCCAGAGGACGATGGCGGCGATGTGGGCGGTGGAGTAGCGACGGCGGCTGGTGGAGCGCGTGTCTGAGTCGAAGCGGATACGCGAGGGTGTGACGATCGGGAAGACCTAGCTGGAGTCCGATCGGACCACAGCCCTCCGTACCAACGCTCCAGATGCGCCAGACTTGCCCGAGACGCTGACATCTGGGCCCCATCGGTCGTGGATGGCGTTTGAATTCTCGGAGCTTCGTCTTCCGCACCCGCCGCCGTGATATGCGCCTCCGCGATCCTCTCCCCAGCCGCCGGCGGCGCCTTGCCTCCGTGCGCCACGGGAGAGCTTGACGCCGGCATGAAGTCGCCTAGACAGGGCGGCGGGGTTATCCTAGGTCGAGGTACAGGACCCCGCCACCCCATCCGAACCGCCGGCCGCCGCAACGGCCGAGCAGCAGCTCGTCCACCACGTTCTACTCGAACCTCGGCAGACTCCGGCGAACTCATCCGCTCCGGAGACCTGCAGACAACAACAGGTGACGTACCTTCGTCCTCGGAAGAGGAAACTTGCTCCCAGAAGCGCGACGCCGGCGTTGGAAACCCCGCGTCGTTCCAGAACTCCTGGACCAGTTCCTCGCCGGATTTGGAAGGCCGCAGGATATCGTCACGGGAAACACGCCATGCCTCCTCTAGCGTTTCTTCTGCCATGCGCACAGCAAGTTCCTCCGCCTCCCGATCTTCACCTTCACCTTCTCCCGTCTCCTCCAGGGCAGAGAACCTAGATCCTGAGTTTGCCAGTGAAGTCTCCGGGGAGGCCAACGGCGAGAGCGCGCCCGGTACCAGCGTCAGTCGCCGGCGCGGCCACCGCCGTGGCGTAGCGCCGTCGATCCGCGTCGCCCGGTGCATCCTGCGGTGCCAGGAATTCTGATAGTTATGGAGTCAATATGGAGAAGGGAGTATTTCGGTTTATCAAATTTCAGTTTATCATTCAGGACATCTACTGCTCAATTGGGTTGAGCATTCAGGACAGCTACTGCTCAATTGGGTTGACACGAACGACACAAACAAAAAAGAGGACGCGTACCTTGGCGGAGCGCGTGAGGAAGAGGAAGAACGCCGGGCGGAGCGCGTAGCAGGCCACGGGCGCGACGAAGAACGCCGGCTCGGCTCGCGGACGCACTCGAAGTTTGATTTGGGGTTCGGTGTGTGGCTAAAGCCTACACCCGTGATCTCTTAATATACACGGACAGGTACAGGTACAGGAGTTACAGTACGAGTTGAATACGTACACCGATTCTATCTCTAATACACCCCCTCAATCTAAACTAGCTAGTACATACAAGGTTTAGATTGGTTCGGAATCGGTCTAACATCTGTCGTGTGGCTGGTTTTGTAAATATATCTGCCAATTGATCATCTGAAGAGATAAACCTGACCTCCAAAGCACCATCGGCGACTCGCTCACGCACAAAATGAAAATCAATCTCAATGTGCTTAGTACGAGCATGAAAAACCGGATTTGCCGTCAGGTAAGTAGCCCCTAGATTGTCGCACCATAGAATGGGGACACGCTGCCGAATAACTCCAAGTTCTTGGAGAAGTGTATCGATCCACATAGCTTCAGCAGCACCATTTGCCAACGCCTTATACTCTGCCTCCGTGCTGGACCTCGAGACAGTAGGTTGTTTCTTCGAACTCCACGACACAAGGTTAGATCCAACAAAGATCGCAAAACCTCCGGTAGAGCGACGATCATCAACACATCCGGCCCAGTCTGCGTCAGTGAAAATGCTAATACCCACAGATGGAGACTTGCGGATAGTCAAACCAGTGTCCAGAGTTCCTTTAACATAGCGCAGTATGCGCTTAACCGCTTCCCAGTGTACCTCAGTGGGCTGAGCGAGGAACTGACATACCTTATTGACAGCAAAAGAAATATCTGGCCGTGTCAGAGTCAAATACTGTAAACCACCAACAATGCTGCGGTACCGGAAAGAGTCTTCAGTACCCAAGGGCGAACCAGAATCCCGAGCAAGTCGTTCCGAAGGAAACAATGGAGTTGAAGTAGACTTGCAGTTCTCCATGCTGACACGATGTAGAAGATCAAGTGCATACTTACGTTGAGATAATGTCATGCCCCTGGAAGTGTAAGCTGCTTCAAGTCCAAGAAAATATTTCAGCACACCAAGATCCTTAATAGGAAAAGTGTCGGCAAGAGAGCGCACCAAGCGATCCACAGCAACAGGATTCGAGCCAGCAATGACAATGTCATCAACATAGACAAGCATGTATATCTGAACATCACCATGAGAGAAAATGAATAATGAGGTATCCGCCTTGGACGAAGTAAACCCCAACTGGAGCAGACGAGCACTCAAACGAGCATACCAAGCCCTGGGAGACTGTTTAAGACCATAAATAGCACGTTGTAATTTGCAAACGTGAGAGGGATACCGATCATCCTCAAAACCAGGCGGCTGCTGCATATAAACATCCTCGGAGAGAAAACCATGAAGAAAAGCATTGCTGACGTCAATTTGACGCAAAGTCCACCCGCGAGAAACTGCCAGAGAAAGAACCACACGAACAGTCGCCGACTTGACAACTGGACTGAAAGTGTCGCCGTAGTCGATACCTTGTTGCTGGGTAAAGCCGCGGGCAACAAGACGTGCCTTGAGCTTATCAACCGAGCCATCTGGCTTGTGCTTGGTCTTGAAGACCCATTTGCTTCCAACAACATTAATCCCTGGAGGACGAGGAACCAGAGTCCAGGTATTTGTCTGACATAAAGCGGAGAACTCATCGACCATGGCAGCGCGCCAAGCTGGTTCACGAAGCGCGTCGTGATGTGAGACCGGTGCAGCGAAGAAGGCGCGACGGCGCGGATCGTAGCGCACTGTACCATCTTTGAATATCTTCTCGCGCCGCGTACCATCCTGGTGGCGTGTAACCACAACATGAACAGGTGCATCCGAGGGCGCGGACGAAGCATGGGGCGACGGCGTGGCAGCTGGTGACGGGCCAGCAGGCGACGCGGTCGAAGCAGCAGTCGTAGGCGATGCTCCGGACTGGTCTGTGTTGGCCGAAACAGGCGACGGCCCAGCTGCCAGGGACGTGCATGTATCGGTAGTCCCAGCTGCAGTGGCGCTTGACATGCATGCATCAGGAGACCCAGCTGCAGTGGCGCTTGACATGCATGCATCAGGAGACCCATCGGGAGGTGAGCCAGGGGCGTGCTCACCATGCACGTTGATCACACGCGCGGGAGAAACGCAGCTTTCAGCGTCCAGCGGTGCTGCTGTTTGCACGGGTACCTGCGGCACAAAAGGAACTCCAGAAGGATGATTAGTAGCAAGGTACGACAAGTCGTATTTTCGCACATGTTCACTCGTAACCGGTTCGGACGAAGGAAAACTAATCGCTTCGGATAGAGAAGGAATGTCGACCGTAACACCGGGAGTTGCAAAGGGAAAAACTGACTCGTCGAAAACGACGTCACGAGAGATATAGATGCGTCCCGTGGATCGATCCAAACACTTGTAGCCCTTGTGCATAGGACTGTAGCCTAGAAACACACATAATTTTGAACGAAAATCAAGCTTATGTGCATTATACTTGCGAAGACTAGGCCAACACGCACAGCCAAAAGTGCGAAGAAAATCATAATTAGGCTGGGTGTTAAACAAGCGATGGATAGGTGTATCTTTTCCTAAGACAGGCGTGGGCATGCGATTTATGAGATAACACGCTGTTAAGAAAGCTTCATCCCAAAACCGTAACGGAATCGAGGAGTGCGCGAGAAGGGCTAGGCCTGTCTCAACAAGGTGACGATGCTTGCGTTCAGCAACACCGTTTTGTTGGGAAGTGTGAGGACACGACACCCGATGGGAAATGCCCGTGCGCTGGAAATATTTGTGCAACCTATGATATTCACCCCCCCCCCCCCAATCCGACTGAACAACCTTAATCTTAACGTCAAGAAGGCGTTCAACATGAGCCTGGAAAGCATAAAAGACTTGCTCAACGTCAGACTTGTGTTTTAGAAGATAAATCCAGCAAAAACGAGAGTAGTCATCAACAAAGCTAACATAATATTTATAACCACCAGAAGATGCAATAGCAGGACCCCAAACATCGGAGTGGATTAACTCTAGTGGTTTAGTAGAAACACGATGAGACGCACTATAAGAAAGTTGATGACTCTTTGCTCGTTGACAAGCATCACAAACTAAAACAGAGTTGGGTGATGGTAAACAAGATAAATCATGATGCTTAACAATGTTTTGCACTACATTATTCGAGGGGTGACCGAGACGCTGATGCCACTGGGCTGACGTGACCTTGACACTGGAGCTAGCCTGGCGAGATGGGAGTGATGCTCGACTATATGGAATCGGATAAAGCCCATCTTGACTTCTACCGTGAAGAAGAATTCTCCTCGTGGCCTTGTCCTTGACACAGAAAAAATGACGATGAAATTCAACAAAAACGTCATTGTCGGACACAAGGCGATAAACAGAGAGGAGATTTTGACTAATATGAGGAACATGAAGGACGTTATTCAAGCGAATAGATGAACCGGCTAAATTCGAATGACCAATGTGCGAAATAGACAAACCTGTACCATTTGCCACTTGAACATGGTCCTTCCCACCATAGCGCTCGTGATAGTGGAGGCGCTCGAGATCGTTGGTGAAGTGGTCCATAGCCCCGGTGTCCATCAACCAGGGAGGCGGGGCGGTAGAGCTTGTGGTTGCAGCGTTGCCGGAACGCTGAGTGTTGTTGTTGTAGTTGTTGCCGCGGAGCTCATGATTGTAGCGGCGGCAAGCGGGAGCCTCATGCCCCCAGTAGCCGCAGAGTTGGCAGCGAGGGCGCTGCTTCTTGCCATTGCGCCCATTGCCGCCGGACTGCTGCGTGGCGTTAGGGCGGTTGCCACCACGACCTCCACCATTGTACCCGTCATAGTTCTGGCGGTCATTGCCGCCATCATACGGGCGACCTTGCCCGTGCTGGTACGAACCGTTCCCAGCAGGGCGACCCCCGCCATATGGGGCGGGAGCATACTCCGAAGGGCGCGGCTGGCCGGCGTTGTTGAAGGGACCAGGCCGCCACACAGCGTTCGCCGAGGACGTCCACTCCGCGGACTGAAGTTGTTGTGCCTGGAGAGCCTCGAACGAGAGAATATGGGAGTAAAAATTGGAGTAGGACACCGAGCGATTACCAACGGTGAGGGATGCCGCGATCGCATTGAACGCGGGACCGAGGCCGGTGATGATGTAGTCCACAAGCTCGTCATCGGAGATGGTGGCGCCAGCTGCAGCCATGCAATCGGCGAGGGACTTCATCTTGTGCATGTACTGCGCCGCGGTCAGCTCCTCTTTCCGCAGCGACTGGAGTTGGCGACGGATGTGTCGCACGTTGCCGCGACTCTGCGCGCCGAACATGGTGTGGACAGCGGACCACGCCGCTGAAGCAGTCTGGCAGCCAATGATCTGGCAGGCGATGTCGGGCTCCATGGAGCCAAGCAGAAGGCCGAGTACCCTCTGATCCGTGACCCACCATGCGGCGTAGTCCGGGTTGGGAATGTCTACCTCGGCGTCCCCCGTTCCTTGCTTGAGCGTCTTTGCAGGCGCAGCCATGGTGCCGTCAAGATAGCCATGAAGGCCGGCGCCGGAGAGATTCGGGAGGGTCAGCCCCTTCCAGAGCATGAAGTTGCTCGAGTTGAGGCGAACAGTGGGCTGGGCGATCCCGGACAAGCGGGCACAGCCGAGGCGGAGACGATCGGACCGACGGACGTGGAGAGTTGGAGAGAGGTTGTCATTGCGGCGGCGCGAATTGGAGCACGCGGCGACGCACGAGCGGAAGGTTGGATGGGACTCGCAGCGGCGGCACGGAAGAAGCTCGCGCGGCAGCGGCGGACTCGCGTGGCGCGGAGGAAGCTCGCGCAGCGACGGACTCACGGTGGCGCAGATGAAGCTCGCGCTGCAAACGTGGATGGACTCGCCTGGAACTCGCGCGGATCGTAACTCACGCGGCGGCGGCGGAAAGCAGAGGCTAATAGCAGCTCTGATACCAAGTTTGATTTGGGGTTCGGTGTGTGGCTAAAGCCTACACCCGTGATCTCTTAATATACACGGACAGGTACAGGTACAGGAGTTACAGTACGAGTTGAATACTTACACCGATTCTATCTCTAATACTCGAGCGCGTGTTCGCCTCCATGGTGTCGTCGGAGAGTGCGACGCGGGGAGAGTGTAGATCCAGTCGACGACCTCGGTGGCGTCCACGGCCTAGAGCTTGAGGAGGAGGTCCCAGTCGGCGCCGCTGGCACGGAGGTGCTCCATCACCAGGGACTGGAACGAGTCCTTTTTTCTGCGGCCAGAACGAGGAGGATGGATGAGTTGTCTTCGCCGGGGAAGGTTCGCGTGCGAGCGGGGATGGGTGGGCGGTTGGGTACCTTCTCCGCGGTGACGATGTAGCGGACGTGCTCCTCCGCGGCCAGCTCCCCCCGCTCCCCCATGGCTTCCTCCTCCGCCTCGCTTGATCCGTAGCAGGCCACAGGCAGGCGGATCCATCGCCGGCGCGCACAGATCCAGCGCCATCTCGCCAGCAGCACGTCGCCGGCGGATAAAAATCCATTCTTTGACCTTCGGTGGCTACGGTTGCGAGAGAAATAGGGTTGCAGGTGCGAGAAAAATAGGGAGCACAGGTGGTGGGGAGCAAGGCGGCAACAAGGAGACGACGGCGAGAGGAAGAGCGCGGCGATGGGGCGGCGACGGGGAGGGAGAAGGAGAGGGCGACGGCGACGGGATCCAGAGCACGTGACGAAGAGGAGAGGGAGAGAGTGGACGCGAGTGGGAGGGTAAAACTGGAAAACGTAAAAATCACGTAGGGTGACGAAAATTGGCCTACGAAACCCCAACGACATATAATTTGACATGGAGGGAGTAGTACTTATTGATAATGGTTATTAGCTTTGGGGCACTCATTTGACCTGACATTTGTCTATCTCCATTTGTCAATTCACTAGTCGTCAACCCGTGCATTCGCACGGGCTCTTATGCCGAATATTTAGAAAGTTACACTACAAACTTATTGCCGAAACTTGTGTATTTTCATTTGTTGGACCTTGTTTGATAAATTTGACTTTTAATTTAATCATTAAAAATATTGAAACCAACTATATGTAGTATTCTTGGTAACCCATGTTGCTGAAAAGAAAACATTTAACAGGATTTGGAACGGTAGAACTATGATTTCAACAACTGTACTAATTTTACCACGTTATATCTGTGATCTACCACCGAAAGCAATAATTGTGGCCTTATTAGAAAAGACATTTAAAACAGATTACAGCTGCACTCAGCGAACAGAAAGAGCATATGGCATGTAACAAATGACGATGACATCAACGATACTACATATCAGAATCTTTAATATCTTATTTTCATAAGGACCAAGAAAAATTATGATACAAACATATGATAGTCAATATACATACTTTATGTCTATTTCAGTAGAATGGGACTCGCAACAATATTATGTTGAAATCGCTTGTAAATTTCTTAACACAGAGTCCTCAGAAGCAAATAGAATGTGTTCTTTCCATCCGGAGAAGTGAGTTAGGATAAAACTACAAATCATTAGTAAAGATCAATTTAATTTGGAAGAATTTAAATTCTGGTCTATTCACTAAATTAGGGTTACAAAATACAGAATACTGAGATCTATATCCACAACAGAGATTTGCAATTGTGCCTATACGACAAACTGAGATTCTATTTGATATACCATTCCTTATTCATTCTCACAATCGTGTCATACACCACTGTATATTAGTTTGAGATTCTATTTGATATACCATGCCTTATTCATTTCGTAACCGTGTCATACAGCACTATATATTAGTTTGAGCACTTGAAAACGTAAACCTAAAGTCGATATGTTATAGCCCCGAAACAATACATTTGAATTAGGTGTTTTGTGAGAACATCACGTTGAACTGGACAATTATTAGATGTCCAAGTGGAAATCAAAATAATAAAGCAAGATGCAACATGTACCTGGAACATATTGATCGGATACCCTGATGTGTCATCCTTACTCATGCATCCTCAGTTAGAACATGCTCAACGCGTCGAGTAAGCGTGATATACCTTGACCTATTTGTTCTTGCAATCGTGGCATATAGCAGTGTATAATCGTTTCAATCCTCCTAATCACAAATTGATAATATAAATATTAGCCAAAATATACATCATAGTAAAGGCATCCTCTATTGGCAAATGCTCAACCCCGTCGAGCAGGCATGATGTACTTTGTCATATCTGTTCTTGCAACTGTGCCATATAGCATATTATACTCTTTTGCTAATGGTGTTATACTTTTAATCTTTTATTTACTCTCTCTGTTCAGAAATCTGCAGAATATATATTAGACAAAAAGCGATGTAATGCGAACTACATGTAGAACTGCTCAATTATCAAATGGTGTTACATGCAAACAAAAATGATAAAGCAGGATATAAACTCTACTTGAAAGTTGAAACAGATCGATTCCCGATGTACGATTCTTGCTCTTGCATCCATCGCTGGCACATGCTTGACAGGTCGTGTACTTTAAAACTTTGCTCGACATGCAATGCTCGTGAACGATTCAGATTACTGCTGATTGTTGTATTGGCTGAAGCAAAACACACACGTAGCAGCAAAGCACAAGCTGTCCGGCCTGATTGATCGATCTGGTGGTTCTGTGCAAAGCTAGCTTGATGCGCTAGTTAAATTGTAGGAATCAGTAATCCACTAAACTTGCATGAGAAAAGGCTGAAGATATACAGCAGAAGAAGAGACCGATCAGATCACTGCCCTCACGCAGGCCCGCCATGCGATTCTTAATTACTGGCGTCTCAACAATCCTCATTACTGCAGTTGATAGCTCCCTGACGTGGGCGTGCCGGATGGTGAAAACTTCGGGTACTGCCGCCGCGGAGACCCGCCGATGCTTTTCAGGACAGACACGACTGCCATCCTTGCGTCTGAAGGCACGAATTCATCACGGGTTAATTAATAATCTGGGGCTAATTAATATGGAGGATATGTGATTCGAACCCATGGCCACCAGATCGTGCTGGAGGAGGTCACGCGTGACGCGTCGGGCAACAGCTTAAATCAAACGGCTCTGGACAGTTTAAGTTTGGATCGTACGGACAAAAGTTGTTAATCTTGAGGATTAACGTGGGAGCTCGTACGGTGCCTCCAATTAGTAAATATAAGATTTACAGGGAGGAGGTATGTTGTTACTGGCACGGTCCTTGTCATTGTGCTGCCTACTATAGCAGCTTTACTGGTAATCAACCTCCTTGTTTGGCTCTGTATCTGGAGGAAGATGAGGAGGACACATGCAGGAGCAGCTAAGACACGTATGCCCCCTGCCTGCAATAGTCTCCGATTCCAAATCTTGAAAGAGCAACCTCATCCTCTTCGCACTAACATTTCATATTTCAGCAGATTCCATTAACTCTGCTGAACCGGAGAACATTGAAACTGTAGAATCGATGCTCATCGACATTTCTATACTGCGAGCCGCGACCGGGGGTTTCGCACAGGGTAATAAGCTAGGCGAAGGTGGTTTTGGTTCAGTGTACAAGGTAGGACTGATGACCAAACAAAAGCTGGGAGCACATACATACAATTCAATTCTTGTACTCCCTCCGTCCACAAAAGGATGTCTCAACCTAGCTCAAATTTGTATGTATCTAGACATGATTTAGTGTGTAGATACATGCAAATTTGGCTAGGTTGAGACATCCTTTTGTGGTTTGGGCCATATACATGATACACCTGTGGGATGCAAAAGGTGACCGGGAGAGTCTCTCTTTCGTTATCTAAAAAAATGGTTGAGCTTGTCATATGTTTGATCTTCACAGGGTACTCTCCCTGGCGGCGAAGAAATAGCGGTGAAGAGGCTCTCCAAGAGTTCGACACAAGGAGTTGGGGAGCTGACGAACGAGCTTGCTTTGGTCGCAAAGCTTCAGCACAAGAATCTTGTTAGGCTTCTTGGTGTCTGCTTAGAGGAGGAGGAGAGGCTGCTCGTCTACGAGTTTGTCCCCAACCGGAGCCTCGATCAGATCCTATTCGGTACTACCTTAATCATATTTATCTCAATACTGACCTCCATTTTCTTTGCGAAGTTTGGTACCATGGCATACACTGACCACCGCTGCTTTCTGAACTTATGAACAATACACAGACACCGAGAAACGCGAACAACTCGACTGGGGAAAGAGGTACAAGATCATAAATGGAATCGCACGAGGCCTGCAGTACCTCCATGAGGACTCCCAGCTCAAAGTAATCCACCGTGATCTCAAGACGAGCAACGTCTTGCTTGACACCAACATGAACCCAAAGATTTCAGACTTTGGTCTCGCCAAGCTCTTCGGGAGGGACCAGACGCAGGGCGTCACGAGCCGTGTCGTCGGTACATAGTGAGTCATAGATAAGATGCTTACTTAATCTTCCCATAATAAGCAGCCAAAATCCAACACCAATTCTCTTTGGATGATTCAGTGGGTACATGGCGCCGGAGTATGTGACGCGCGGGAACTACTCGGTCAAAACGGACGTGTTCAGTTTCGGCGTCATGGTTCTGGAGATCGTGACGGGAAAGAAGAACAACGACTACTACGCCTCCCAGCAATCAAAAGATCTGCTAACTCTTGTGAGTGCTATAAATATATTATCAATTAGCGCTTGCTGATCGAGAATCACACGTTTCAGTACAGTTTCTTGACTGATTGCGACGAACTGAATGATTCAGGTGTGGGAGCACTGGACGGATGGGTCAATATCCGAGCTGATAGACCCGGGCATGGGCGACGCTTTCTCCCGGAGCGACGCACTGCGGTGCATCCACATCGGGCTGCTGTGCTCGCAGGGTGACCCGGCGGGCCGACCGGCGATGTCGTCGGTAGTCATGATGCTCGGTAGCGACACGGTGTCTCTCCAGGTCCCGCCCAAGCCAGTGTTCTACGGCAGGAGAAACGGCGGCACCAGCTCGGGCACGTCATTCAGCATGCCAACTCCGTCAGGGTAAGTTCAGAACAATGTGGCTCTGGGCTGAAGCTGCCAACTTGCCAGTGAAAATGTGCGTATGGCATCTCTAGTTCTGTATGGTCCGTTCTAGGAAGTACAAGCCCTTTATAGGAAAAAAGGAAGTTCGGGACAACGTAACTGCAGGTTTGTAGTGTACAATGGTCCGTTTGGATGAGAAATATTTCTCTGGAAAGTTTTGTCGATTGGCCCTTAGGAGTTTCCTTTAGAGTCTGTTCTCCATTATGATCAAACAATGGTTCAGGGTAGGGTGTTGGTCGCCATTGTAGTGTCAGATTGGTCACTTTGTTTTTCGAGAATTTTGTGAGGTTGGTCCTTGGATGATAGAAAATTACTGGAATCGTGTCAAGTTAGTATCCAGCAAATTGTTCAGTAGGTTTAGACCTCCGTTTCTAAATGTAAGATGTTTTAACCTTTGTCCACATTCACAGATATACAATATGTGAAACACATATAAAACATCTTATATTTAAAAACGGAGAGAGTAGCTATCTTAGCTGGTACTCCAAACCTCTCTACTACCGTTGTAACTCTATGTAAACCCCAAGCAGGGTCATCGCAATACAACAAGAAAATGCAAGGTTTCATATTTTCAACGAGGCAGGCAATCCACTAGTGTGCAACTGAACTTGTTAAATGGACTCTCGAGCGCCATCCTGCACAGAAACTGTCGACAGGGACGCGACAGCCGAGTCGTCACCGCCGTTGTTCCTTAAGTAGAACGAAGGCTTGGACGGGGCGCTGAGAGAGACAGTTTCGCTTGCGAGCATCATCACCACCGACGACATCACCGGCCGGTCCGCTGGGTTCCCCTGGACGCACAGAAGCCCTACATGGACGCACCTCAACACTTGGCTCTCCGAGAAGCTGCTGCTCAGGCAAGGGTCCATCGTACCCAGCACCGTCCCGGCCTTCCAGTGCCCCCATATCTGCGCCATTTTGCAGCAGCCATGCATGAGCCAAACTGCATCGTCACACCGTCCGGCAAGAATATTCAGATGCCGAGCAAGCAAGCACGTACCGTGGTCAAGAGATCTTCAGATTGCTGGGAGTTGTAGCAGTCGTTGTTTTTCCTCCCAGTCACGATCTCTAGAACCATGACCCCGAAGCTGAACGCGTCCGATTTTACCGAGTAGTTTCCGCGCATCACGTACTCCGGCGCCATGTATCCACTGGAACAACAACATCAATCCAGTTAGTTTAAGTTTCTGCGTACTAGATGATCGGGCAATTGTGCTGCTAGGTGAACGAGAATATCTAGTTTCCATGTTACTGACTATGTTCCGACGACACGGCTCGTGATGGCCTGCGTCTGATCTCGCCCAAAGATCCTGGCAAGGCCAAAGTCTGAGATCTTGGGGTTCATCTTGGTGTCAAGCAAGATGTTGCTGGCTTTGAGATCACGATGCACTACTTTGAGCTGGGAATCTTCATGGAGGTACTGCAAGCCTCGAGCGATTCCGTTTATGACCTTGTACCTCTTTCCCCAATCAAGCTGCTCGCGCTTCTCGCTGTCTACGGAATGTTCATAAGTTCAGAAAGTTGGAGTGGTACCGAGTACTGACGATAAAATGGAGCTGAAATAAATATCACAATGAGAATCTTGTAAGTACCGAATAGGATCTTGTCGAGACTCCGGTTTGGGACGAACTCGTAGACGAGCAGCCGCTCCTGCTGCTCCAAGCAGACCCCGACAAGTCTGACGAGGTTCTTGTGCTTAAGCTTGGCGACCAAGGCGAGCTCATTCTTCAGCTCCTCCACTCCTTGTGTTGAGCTCTTCGACAGTCTCTTCACAGCTATTTCTTCGCCATTCGGGAGAGTACCCTGTGCAAAATCGAAACAATATTAAGCTGAGCTATCAAAATTTGGATGTGTCCGATTTTCTCCAAGATATGTTTGCTTGGTAAGTACCTTGTAAACCGCGCCAAATCCGCCTTCGCCGAGTTTGTTGATTTCCGCAAAATCCTCAGTTGCGACACGCAATGTCGAAATGTCAATCAGCATGGAGTCGACACTGTCACTGTCCTCGTCTTCAGTAGAATAACCTGGATCTGTTTAATTATCAATGCCATTTGTCAGCACAAGTTGGTCAGTTTATGTCATTTTTTGACCCACCGTGAATTGTTACGCGGATATAAAAATTGGAGAATCATGTAGGACATACTTGGCTGCTTTACTTGTTCTAGTGTCCGCCGCCTCCTCCAGATAACGAAGCAAGCGACAAGGTTAATGGCTGCTATAGTAGGAAGAACAACTATAAGAACCAAACCAGGAACACTGTACTTTCTCCCTGTGGAATAACCAATGTAAAAAGGAGAAATTTCAAGTCAGGTGAGATTTACAAATGGGAACTGAAATGACATAAGGTGTTTGAAGTATATTGAACCTGGCTTAGAATTTTACCCCTAATTAAGGCGGGAAAGAGATCGAGAACTAATTCAAACAGAGAAGCAACAGAATATCGAAAAGAGAAGTTAATTTTCCGAAATGGTAGTCTCGAGCCCATGTATGCAGGTCCTTACTACTCGTATTTCACACGGACTCTGGGATATAACTGGGGAAAAATGAACAGAATATCTAAACAATGTGCAAGCGGTCTACAACTATGCGGGCGTCTTGCAAGACTGCAAGTTGTAATGAGCCAATAACTGATGCGTCACAGTCGCACAAAGACTCACCTTCTCCGGCCGCCATCACTGGGGTCAAAACATTGGGCGCCACAGCCGGCGCAGACGCCGGTGCTCCAGAGCTGGCTGACGTTCCTGCCAGCCGCACCATGACCGGGCCATCAAAGAAGGGCACTGTCTCGTACCGGTAGCCGCACCTCACCCCAAGAAGCCTTGCTCCGATAGAGTCCTTGAACAGATTCGGCAGATATTCCATGTTCTCGACGAGACAATCCCGGCACCGCTCTGGAGTCAGGTCCGGCGTGCACTGCGCCCAGGCGTACACCTTGGGGAGCTCCTGGTCGAAGTCGGCCTCCCCTGACGCGTACAGCCGCGTGGAGTTGTATACGGCGTAGTTCACGGTGGCGTTCATGAGCGCGGCCACGACGCGCTGGAACCTGGCCGGCTCGACCTTGGCGTAACCATTGAAGACGATCGGACGCGTCGGATTGTATGTCGTGTCGTCGGTGGGGCGGGATTGGATGTTGGAGTACTGGGCCACGCAGGAGTCGTAGAAGACGGTGGCGGACCTGCTGTAGGGGCACGCGTCCGGCAGGTACTGGAAGGCGTGGTCGAGGCAGGTGAAGCAGGATGAGGCGTTGGCGTCGCCGCGGCAGAGCGCGATAGCCCACACCAGCTCCGGAACGGCGCCGACCTGGCCGGTGGCGAAGAGGTCCGGGGACTGGGAGGCGTTCTTGGGGAGGATGGCACTGATGCGGTTGATGTTCTTCGGGTACTGGCTCTTGGCCGTGTAGGTGCTGGAGCCGCAAATGAGCCACGGGTATTCTCCCGCTGCAAGGGAAGCGAGCAACGAGACGGCGACGATGGCCACGGGCTCCGGACTCAGCTTCGGTGACTTGCAATGCACAAGTCACCGAGCGACTTGGACGAATCCTGTCCCTCCATTTCAGATCCAACGGACAAGATTTAACCAAATCTGAAACTAAAAAATAAAACTTCTCAGAAAAAATCGAAAAAATTCCAGTACAACAGAAATGTTTCGTTTTTTCTATTTTCTGAAAGTTTCATCCTGTTTGGATTGATGGTTTGCATATAACTAGCGTTTTATGTTTTAATCTAAGAAAGCTACGTATTCCCAAACCATTCGTCCAAATAAAATACAAAATTCACAGAATAATTATCGAATCATTTCTGTTGTACTGGAATTTTTTTGATTTTTTCTGAGAAGTTTTATTTTTTAGTCTCAGATTTGGGTGAATCTTGTCCGTTGGATCTAAAATGGATGGACAAGATGCGCCCAAGTCGCTCGATGACTTGTGCATTACAAGTCACCGAAGCTGAGTCCGTGGTGAACTGCCATTCTATCTCCGTCTCCGAAGGCCTCAGCCGCATTGAGCACACACGCATATATAGAGTCAACAGTCTAAGTCTTAAAGTCGAGTGCCGGACAGCTTCGACGCCAAGTGTAGATGCACATCTAGTGGAGGGAAGAAAGACTACTTGATGGAAGACCACCTGTTT
This sequence comes from Poa pratensis, assembly GCA_947311845.1. NCBI lineage: Eukaryota > Viridiplantae > Streptophyta > Magnoliopsida > Poales > Poaceae > Poa > Poa pratensis. The sequence continues at coordinate 8,401,071 of CAMZMU010000102.1, forward strand.
GGCACGGCAATGCAAGTTGAAAACCATTTTTCCACGCTAGGTGGACCGAATCTCATCATCGTGGTCTTAGATCGTTAACCCGACCGCGACGCGTAGGAAACTGCAGTTTCAAAGTCCGCCTATCAACTTTGACTTCCAAGTAGAATAATTGCGCCACTTGCAATGAGAAATAGTTTTCTAGCGTCTATTCGGTTCATCAAAGTCTGAAATATCTCTTTACCCAACTGAATCGAAATCTCAGACAACGACAATGGTTGGAATTAATCAAAGACTATGATTTGGATCTTACACTATCAACCCGGCGAAGCTAACGTTGTGGCTGACACGCTCGCTTATTACTGTAATAACCTAATGATTCAGCAAGATCAATTTTCTCTTCACAAGAAGTTCTCCAAGCTTAATATTGAGGTTGTTCCTTCTGCTATCCGGCTAATCTAGAAGTGAAACCTTCCTTTAAAGCCCAGATCAAATATGCTTAGAAGCATGATTCCGACATTACCAAGATCAAGCACAACATTGCTAGCAGGGTTGCTAAATGTATCTTCGTCGATTATTATGGTATTGTTTATTTATGTAACCGTCCAGTTGTGTCAAAGAACGGAGATCTCAGAGAACTAACTCTTCGAGAGGCTCGAATCACCTATCTCTATTCATCCTTGTAGCACCAAAATCTATCAATATATCTATCAAAGATTTTGGTGGAGCTGGATGAAACGAGTAATTGCTCAATTCGTTGATGAATGTGACGTTTGTTGCCGTGTTAAAGATGAGCATAAACGACACTCACGGACCTATATATATTCCTGTTAGAAAATTGGATGAATTTGGTATGGGTTTTATTACTGGCCTTCCCAAGACTAAAAGAGACACATTGCTATTTGGGTAGTGGTTGATCGTCGATCCAAAGTTGCTCATTTTCTTCCTTTTCGAGAGGGCTGTACCTGCTAGCTGGCCAATTTATATATTTGCCGGATAGTCACTCTTCATGGTGTTCAAAAGAAGATAGTATGTGATCGTGGAACTCTATTTACTTCTAAATTCTAGGAAAGTTTCCAACAAGATATGGGAACTCATATTTCCTTTAGTACAGCCGGCCATCCTCAAACTGGTGGTCAAACTGCCTCCCGTTTGCCGATTCACCTATAACAGTGGCTATAAACCCAGTTTGGACATGGCTCCTTTTGAAGCCCTTTATGGAAGAAAATGTCGAACTCCGATGAACTGGTCAGAAATGTTGACATTGCATAAATGTTTCCATGGTGTCTTACTATCGATCCTATTGAAATTTATCTAAGTAGGGCACCTTATAGTCTTGGGTGTATTGTTAATTAGCAACAGTGTAGTCTGTATAAGGTTTATGGCATACCTTGTTCTTCGTCTCATTCATGTATTCCTCATAGAACAGCTATTTCAAATCCTCCTTGAATTTGAGATAGACATTCTGGATAGGGCTTGGACAAGGAAGCATAGTCACAAGTTGTATGTTCCCATCGTAGTAGGGATTTAATGGCATGTTGATGACATGGGCGCCGAGGTGTGTTTCTCTTAGCTGATTCAATTTCTAGTAGGTGATCGTACACATGAGTGGTACCACAAGTAACATGATTTTCAATCCCCTCGGGATAAAAGGAGACGTTGCTTGTAGTCACTTTAGCTTGTCCATAATGGAAGAAACAGTTTCCCATTCAGAGTGACGTCACCTTGATGATCCTTCTTGAAGCTTGCCATGAACGCCTCCATATCTTCCTTTTTTTGTCTGATTCGCAATGCCTCGAGCTCCTCTTACCATTTCTTCTTCAACACCTTGAAGGCTTAGCGTTGATATGCCCATAAATCATTGAAGCTAGTCTTAATAATGTTATCAATGCTTATTTCTACTGGTTTAGCGATCATGATCGGCCATGATGATCCGGTCTATGATCGGTGCCAGAGGAGTCACCATAAATTGTGTTTACACATAAATACATCACTGTGTACCCTCAACGCTGAGCGCGATGCGCGAGACAACGTCATCGAGGGAGGACCACCACAAGCACGATAAACAAGACAATTTGAGGACCTCTTTTCAAGAACCGGAACACCGCTCATCCGGGAGGGACTTGTCAGGGCTCGTGGAATGGGCTTATGTGGGTTGATTTGCTCGGTTCGATACTTGTAAAATATAAGGGACAATGAAGAACGAGAAGCAACATAAGGGCTTGAAGAATAAAAGGTTGATGGTATTGATTTGATCAACTGTGTGTTATGTTATACCATCCACCATCAACTCTCACGTATATACGAGGCATCTGGACTTTCCCGTGCAAGAAAAGGTTTATAGTGTTTGAACCAATATCTAACAAGTATCTAAACTAAGTAGGTTGTGTTTTAGTTTTTGTGATGGAATCAGATTGTGTCGGTCTTGGCAAGAGCCATCATGTCTTCTTGCTTTATTTTTTTGAAATGGACCAGCAGGCGCTCTGCTTATTCATTATAGGAGAGGGAAAAAACAATGTGTTACAGTTTCAGAGAAGTTCAGAGGAACTTCCCCACACTCAGACTTCACGCTGTGTCTCACAATTAGAGACCACAGCACACACGCACACACTACTATGAATCGATCAAGCCGTGTGGGCCAACTCAAACAGGGCGACATCATCCCGTATCAACGCAGCTAGAGCTGGTGGATCTTTGCTCTGTTTCTGAAAAATTCTGGTTCCCCGTTCTTTCCATATGTTCCAGACGACATAAAAATTGAGACAGTTGCGATTTTTTGTGCCGCCTTCTCCTTTGGCCTAATTGGAAACTTCCTCCACCATTCTCCAATAGAAGAAGAGGAAAGAGCTATGTGAGCCACGATTGGATGATCCCTATCAAAAAGGAACCAGACCTCCTTTGTGTATGGACAGTCGAGAGCCAGATGCTGCGCCGTCTCAAGCACTTGATCACAGAGGCAGCAAGCATCATCATGGGGCCATCCTCGCGCTTGTGGCCTGTCAGCAGTCCAGTTACGATTTTGAAGCATTAACCGGGTAAAAACTTCACTTTGCCCTCCACTTTCAAGGACCAAACGGCTTCAAGCTCCGGCTGCTTGATTCGTCCTAGGAATTGAGTCCCATAAGCTGAACTCGCCGAGTAAGTTCCGGTGGCCGAAGCATTCCAGACAATCTTGTCTGGCTCCTAGGAGAGATGCACCTGCTGAACAAGAGTCCAGAGGTTTAGAAATTGATCGATTTGTTGCTCCGAGTTCATCCGCCGAAAACCAATCATCCATCTTCCATTGACGAGGGCATCTCGAATTGAGAGGTTTTTACGCCTGGCAAGTTTGAAGAGATCCGGTGCCATCTGCCGCGGTGAGAATCCACCCAGCCATTGATCACTCCAGAAAGCTGCACGCTCCCCGTTACCCAAAGTTATGGTAGTGCAGCTTGCAAACAGGGCCTTGTCCGTATCATCACATGGAACAGGCAGACCATGCCATGGTCTGTCAGGGTCAGTCCAGCTAAGCCACTCCCACCGCAGCCTAAGCGATCTGCCGAACGCGGAAGTGTCTTTTATTCCGAGACCTCCATAACTGACAGGAGCACAAATACGTTTCCAGTTCACTAGACACTTGTTCCCTGTTGCTTCCTCCTCCGGAGCCCAAAGAAAATTCCGACGCATCTTATCCAGTTTCTTGACCATCCAAACCTCCGCAGGGAAGGCTATGAGGAAATAAGTAGTGGTGGCAGTGAGCACCGAATTTACCAATGCAAGCCTGCCTTTTCTGTTCATCAATCATCCTTTCCATCCTTTCAACTTTCCTGCAATTGAGTCGAGCAAAGGTTGCACCTCAACTTTCCGTGGTTTACGAACTCCGAGTGGCAATCCAAGATATCTACACGGTAGAGCATCCAGCTTTCCTCCAAAGTCCTGAAGAATCACTCCCATATCCACATTCTGGCAGGCAATTGGGTATGCCAGGCAATTGTCCAGATTTGTTCTAAGCCCCGAGGCATCCCCAAAAAGCTGAAGAATCTGCTGTGTCGCCAAGATTTCCTATTTGATGGAGTTGAGGAACAAAGCGGCGTCATCCGCATATAAACTAGTCCGCAAACGAGCTGCTCGTAGCCCTATCGGTGAGAGGAGGCCATTCTCAGTTGCCAAAACCAGCAGCCTCTGCAAAGGTTCCATGATGATGATGAATAGCTGCGGGGACAAAGGATCCCCCTGCCGCAGACCACGGCGGTGCACAAACGGTTTCCCAGGTTCACCATTTAACAGGATGCGGGAGCTCGATGAGGCGAGGATGATTGAAATGAGATCACGCCATCTCTGCCCAAACCCCATGTGCTCCAAGACACTAAGCAGGAAACTCCAGTTTACCGAATCAAAAGCTTTCGCTATGTCCAGCTTCAGGAATAACAGAGGAGATTTGAGGGAGTGCGCTGCCTTAATGACGTTTCTGACATAGAGAAAATTATCCTGGATCGATCTTCCTCTGATAAAAGCACTATGTCCGCTGGAAACCAGATCATCCATCTCGGGGGCGAGCCTATTTGCCAGTAACTTACAAAGGATTTTTGCCACACTATGCATTTGGCTAACTGGCCTATAGTCTTTTATATCATATGCATCCGATTTCTTGGGTATTAACACAATGTTTGCAGAGGTTAGAAGATGCCACTGTCTTCCCCTCAACTTGTGCATTTGATTTAAAGCAGCTAACAGGTCCAACTTGATGATAGTCCAACATTTTTTGAAGAAACCTCCCATGAAACCATCTGGCCCAGGGGCCTTCTCAGCATGCATATCTTTTATTGCCTGGTGCAGTTCCTCCATGGAAAACTCATCGTCCAAATGACTCAGATCAGCTACTGGGAGACCGAGCAATGTCAAATTTAGCTTGGCAGTCGCCGGGACTGCAGTACCCATGAGATTTCTGAAATGTTGTAGCAATATATCCGCCTTTTCTTTATGCTCATAGACAAGCCCATTCGGTCCCAACAGCGAAGCGATGTGGTTTTTCCGTCTCCTTCCATTTGCTCTGAGATGGAAAAAAATTGTATTTGCATCCCCTTCACGAATCCATGTCACTCTGGATTTTTGTCTCCACAACATTCTGTCCACAGCAGCAATCCCGACTAGCTTGTTCTTGAGGAACCTTCTGAAAGCGCATTCTTCATTGGATAGCACCCGCTCTTCCTGAGCCACATCTAGACTGAAAATGATTTCATTTGCCACCTCCGTTACAAATTTTGTCCACCTGACACATTCCCGGTTCCATTTTTGCAGAGCTTTAGCAGTCCTTGAGAGTTTGATGTGGAGAATTCTAATTGGATCAGTAGCTCTGACAATCTTGCTCCATGCCTTTTGTACCACTGGCAGGAAATCCTCACGCTTGAGCCAGGAGGCAATGAACCTGAACCCTTTGAAATGTCTTGTTTGCATTGGCTTCAAAAGAAGGGGGCAGTGGTCAGAAATGCTGGAGGAAGCCGGCGTAAGCTGATAAGCTGGGTATCTGATCTCCCACTCCTTTGTGACATACACTCTGTCAATGCGAGTGAGAGTGCAATTCTGCCGCTCGTTTGACCAGGTAAAACGTCGGCCACATAAAGGATACTCAATCAGTTCTAGGTCTTGGATAGCAGCACAGAATTGTCCCATTAGTCTCAAGTTTACATTGGCATTGCTTTTGTCCGCAGCACTACTTATCAGATTGAAATCACCAAGCAAATCCCACTTTTCCGGCATGACAGTCTTGATGTTCCTTAGCTCTTGCAGGAACAAGAGCTTTTCAGCATCCTCTTGTGGCCCATAAGTCCCAGTGACTGTCCAACAAGATCCATCAGCTCAACATTGCACATGTCCTGTCAAAGTGTATTCACCAGCAGCTGTAGGCTCCATCGTGATTGAGAAATCCTCAGAGACAGCGATCAGGATACCTCCCTTAGTTCCCACTGCCGGCAGGAAGATGAAATTGTCACTAAAGCGACTGCCCAGCGTTTCAGACACCAACTCCTTGGTCATCACCTCCACTTTAGTTTCTTGCAAGCAAACAAAATTGCACCTTAGATCAGTGAAAAACAGCAGCACCGCATGCCTCTTTGCGGGATTGTTAACGCCTCGCAGGTTCCAGATCAGAGCGGAAACTTCCATGGGGAAACTAAGGTGCAACTCAGAAAGGCCAGCACAACAGCAACAAAGGGCAGGCACAAACACAGCACAAGCATGATGGCCAGATGAAACTCTGAAACTCCGACAAACACAAGCCAGCAGACCCACAACGCCCAGCACCCAGCGTACACACTCCCAAGAGCCCAGCTCTTGCCGAGCGACCTGAACAACCGACTCCACAACAACAGACGAGAGAGAGCAACGCCTCCCAACAAACACAGAAAGCAGTAAAAGGACCTAAACATTGGAAACTAATGAGGACTCGACACACCGACGGCTGTTGAGGGCGCCTAACGGCCCTTGAAGCCCGCAGCCCGGCCCTCCTTCCCGGCGCCCAACATAGAGGTGACGGCTTCCATGAAATTCTCTGGCAGTATCTTGTTGTACATCGCCCGATAAGTCTCCAGATCTGCCGCCTTGGGTCAGCTTCCTCCAGCATGATGCCACTCTTCTTGAGCAGCACCGCTTGCACCTTGGCCATGGTGGACAGCCCCACGGTTGGCTTGGCTGCAAGCCTGCTGCTCGTCTTGCCTCCGTCTCCATCCACGCAGTCGCCCCCCATGTTGGCCTCCGCCTTCTTGTGGGTATCAGGTTCAGGTATAGGAGAGCTTGGCATTGGCAGGATGGATCAGAACAGGGGATCATGCAGCTGACTAGAAAAGAGCTCAGAGCATCATTGACCGCCTTCTCCGTCAGCCCATCAACATTGGGTGTGGGCTCGAGTCCTGGTCCAACTTGTTGCTTTGGGCCCAGAGAGTTGTCAGCAGGCCCAGTGGGTACGAAAGGTCCCAAACTGCATTCGCCCTCCTCCAGCATCGGAGCCTTTGGTGAATACGGGCCGTACAACGCCATCTCCAGCTCAGCTCCTGGGCAGCTCACCTCGCTGCCCTCTTCTTCATGCATGTTCAAACTGACCTGACCGACGCCAAGTGGACCACCGTCCCGAGTTTCCAGAGTGTGGACTCCCAGCAAATGCCCATAGTGGGCAAGCAGAGCTCCTGTAGCAACCTCCTGCGAGCTCCCGACATTCCCATTGTGCGTGGCCGTCGCGGGTCCAAGTTGACCATCCACGACCGATAGCTGCGTGTCCATTCCTTGGTCCTGCTGCTGCCCTTCCTTGCCTCCTATTGGCTGTGCCAAAATTGTCTCCTGCAGCAGAACAGGCGTGGGTCCCTGCAGTGGCACGGCTTCTCCGTCCGCTAGGGTTTCCACCATGCCGGGTTCCGCCGCCGCCGCCCTAGTCATCCCGACATCGGAGGAGCCACCAACTTCAACAGCCGCCACCGGCCGCTGATCCCAGCGCGAGACGCAGGTCCTGAATCCTCCATCAGCAGCGCGACGCACTCCGCCCTGGCCACCGTCACCTTGCCCTACAGCACGACGGTTGGCGCCACCATGTTGAGCAGCGCCGCCGCCTCCACGACCATGTCCTGCACCTCTACCTGCACCACCAGAACCGTCAGCACCACCACCACCACCACCACCACCACGAGGGAACTGCAGCCTTGAGTGCGTCGAGGCCCGTGGAGGATACGTCCCATCCTCGTATCCAAGATACCACTTGTATCCCCAGGTGATTGGGAATTCCGGCGTATCAGACACCTCCGACGGGAGCCCGCTGATGTCGCTCTGGTAGGATACGTTGCTGTCGGGACTTGATGGCGGCGAGGCAGAGTAGTCGAGCACCTTGTCTAGATGTAGCTTGACGTCGTACTTGAGGGTTTTGACCGGACCACAGCGTTGCGGTGCATCCACCTCCATCCCCAACTCCCGGAAATGCATCAGCGGCGAGTCCACCTCAACCGGCTCCTCGATTTCGAGTTGGCCACACCGCGCCAGCGCGCTGACGTTCTCCATCCACACCCACAGCTTGCAGCACGCAGATTCCTCCTTCGAGTTCAGGTTGGTGTCGATGCCCTCGATGATGTCGGTGGCGTTGAAAAGGCCACGGACCGTCTCCACCTGATGCGCGTCCGCCGGCACGCCCTCGATGCACACCCGCACCTTGTAGCTGAGCCGCCCAACCCTCGCACCCCGGAATCTTGTCCACGGCGAGAGCATGAAGGTGACCCTGCCCAGATGCAGCGCCCCTTGCCAAGTCACGGCGGCGTTGCGGTCGGCAACGGTGCCGAAGACGATGAGAAACTCCCCAGAGCCAACAAAGAAACCTGCAAAGTATCAACAGGCAGGGAAAAATGCCTCGCCATGCCGTGAGGCACATCAGCCAGCTCCATGTCCGGGCACCACCCCACGACCACCGCCACCACACCACGCCTGGAGAATGTGGCGTCCATCTCAGCCATGGCCGCAGAGCGCGGCGCCGCCGCCTTGACCAACGCCGGCCTTGTCTCCGCGTAGGTTGCTGGCGCCTCCATCTTCCTTGTCTTGCTGTCCTTGTTAGCGACCATTGCTGCCGGCTGGGATGCAGGCTCGGGCACCACTGAAGCCTGCGAAGCTTGAGGTGTCGATGCAGCAGTCCCCGCACCAGCAGCACGCGCGCGCCCCCCGGAGATGGCCGCACTCTTCCCCTTCTCCCCCTCGCACCACCTTGCCTTATGCCCGAACTCACCACACAACAGACACTTAGGGAGATTGTGGCAGTCGACGATGCGGTGCTCTGGAGATAGGCATTTGAAACACTTGCCTCTCGCCTTCCTAAACAACAGATCGCGAAACCATTGATTGCCAAGCTGCTTCCTCTCCAGCGGCCCTCTTTTCTTCTTACCTACCAACTGCCAAGGTCCATCACTGTCTCCCGCAGTAATGGCTTCACCGGTGCCAGGAGCAATAACCACGGACTTGAGCTGCGGACGCGAAACCTCGGAAGAGATCTGCGACTGCGCCGCACGCGCGTCAGGCGCCATCAACACCTCCAGGAAGCTAGGCGCAGCGCCAAGGTGCCCCATCTCTATTGGGTTGGCCTCCGTACCCCCCAGCAGCCGTTGGGGAGAGACGGGGAGGTGGATGCCAGGCCAGGAGCGGACGTAGGCAGCTGCGTGGTGGCCGCCGCCGCCGGAGTGGCGGGCGGCGCGGAGAGAAGGGAGAGCTCACGAGAGGGAGAGCTCATTCCCAGTTACTGAATTTCAGACAAGCACCATGACAACCAAGAAAAGGAGCTATTACGAGTTGTATGGCGAAGTGGTTCATTGATGTACCTTCTTCTTGCTTTATTCACCAGGGTGTATCCGGGCATCTGCCCGAGTGCCTCTGCTTGAATGCCTCCTCCCGAGTGCTTCTGTAGACACGTATGCCAAAGTCGCCGCCATGACAATGGGAGCAGAGGATGTTAGGAGGTGTGGGGGTGTAATTTAGCCCTGAGAGTAAACATATACACTCTAGTTGTGAGTGGATTCTTTCGACACATGCTATCTGCACCAGTTGGATGTTGTTTCTATCATTTCTTTGGTGCCACGAGCTTTTGCATGCAAAAACGGTTTGGAAGGTTTGGGCTCCGTAAAAGTTTTGTTTTTCGCTTGGTTAGCTATTCAAAATAGGATTTGAATAGCGAATCGACTTGAAAAGAGAGAGTGGCCAAAGTGCGGCCTATGTCCACTTTGCAAACAATATCAAGAAACAATTGTGTGTCTCTTTTTTCAATGCTGATATTCCAAAAGAGTATGGGTGACGGTGAAGGAATGAATTGCTATCCCTACTTGTGGACTAACACATTGAAAAAATTCATTCCTAACTGCAAAGTCATATGCCTCCCTCGGCATGCTCACTAGCTGGACAATTTAGAACGAGAGAAACACGAGAGTCTTCCACAACAAGTCCATACCTCCATCAATTCTCCACGCAGCCATCAAAAGCGAGGCAAAGTTATGGATCACCGTGGGTGCAAAATATGGGGAGAGTAGCCGGCCTCCTCTTCTTTTTTTTCCATGTACTTGCCTTTTTTTTTCTCTCTGGTCGAAATTCTCTCATTTAACAATGGATAGAGGCAAATCTTTTGCCGCCATTTTTTTTGACTTCTATAAAAATATGATATGCTTTTGGTGTACACAAAATAATGTCCAAAAGTTTTTTCAGTTTTCAAAAGTTTAAAATGTTATTTTCGTATTTTCCAAATAAGGTGCTACATGTAAGCTGGCTCTAAAACCATTTTCTGCAATATATCGAAATGATGTGCTGCTAAAGTGTCTTCTTCACATCCTGCCGGAAGTCAAATTGAGCAAGGTTGCTCGGGTGAGTAATGGAGTGGCGCATGTTCTTGCGCAACTAGGCAAGCGTGAGTGTGGTATGATTGGGTCAGTTCCTCCCTGCGTGTTGGACTCCCTTATGCGTGATTGTAATGCCTTTGTTCCCTAATTTATAATACTTACCCAGTTCAAAAAAAAAAGTGTCTTTGATTTCAGCGTGCTAACGGTCTAGAGCTACGCGGGCGTTGTGCAGGAAATGCAAGCTGCAATGAATTTAGTAGGCAGTAACCGTCATGATGCGTCACAGTCGCACAAAGATTAATGCTTTAATTGGACTCACCTCCTCCGGCCGCCGTCACCAGTACTGGCGTCAGAACATTGGGCACCACAGCCGGCGCCGGCGCAGACGCCGGTGCTCCAGACCTGGCCGGCGTTCCTGCCAGTCGCACCATGACAGGGCCATCAAAGAAGGGCACTGTCTCGTACCGATAGCTGCACCTCAGCGCAAGAAGCCTGGCTCCGATAGAGTCCGTGAACATATTCGGCAGATACGCCATGTTCTGGACGAGGCAGTCCCGGCACTGCGCCGGCGTGAGGTCCGGCGTGCACTGCGCCCAGGCGTACACCTTGGGGAGCTCCTGATCGAAGTCGGCCTCCCCGGACGCGTACAGACGCGTGGAGTTGTGCACGGCGTAGTTCACGGTGGCGTTCACGAGCGCGGCCACGACGCGCTGGAACCGGGCCGGCTCGGCCGTGGCGTTAAAGAAATTGCGGAGCGGACGCATCGAGCTGTAGGTGGTGTCGTCGGTGGGGCGGGAATGGACGTTGGAGTAGTGGAGCAGGCAGGAGTCGTAGAAGACGGTGGCGGTCTTGCTGTAGGGGCACGCGTTCGGCAGGTCGTGGAAGGCCTGGTCGAGGCAGGTGAAGCAGTAGGAGGCGTTGGCGTCGCCGCGGCAGAGCGCGAGAGCCCAGACTTGGTCCGCAGCGGCCCCGAGCTTGGCGGTGGAGAAGAGGTCCGGGGACTCGGAGGCGTTCTTGGGGAGGATGGCACTGATGCTGTATATGTTCTTCAGGTACTGGCTATTGGCCGTGTAGGTGCTGGAGCCACAATTCAGCCACGGGTATCCCGCGGCGGGAGAAGCGAGCAACGCGACGGCGACGATGGCCGCCGACAGGAGGAGGTGGCGAGTCGCCATTCTAACTCTGAAGGTCTTGAGTTCAGGCACAGCTGCATTGAGAGCGCACGCGTATTATAGTGAAGTCTGAAAGTCAAGTGCAGGACAACATCGATGCCTAGTGGACGATAGAAAGACCCAAATCTCATTATCGTGGTCGTTGATTGTTGACTCGATCGTGACGCTTCCGAAATTGCAGTTTCGTAGGTCGGCCGATTAACTTTGACTTCCAAGAGTAAGTGACTCGTCGTATCTATCTAACTATGAGGCGGAGGGAACGCGGGCCATCCTCTCCGGTCGTCGTTGACGCGCCGTGCGCCCGTGCCAAAGCAAAACAAATCCTTCCACGCTCCGGCAGCGATGCTGGCCGTCTTCGCCGTCCTCCTGCTCCGTGCCAAACCCGAATCTCATCATCGTGGTCGTAGTCTCGTACATCGTTCAGTCGATCGTGACGCCTCCGAAATTGCAGTTTTGTAGTCCGCCTATCAACTTTGACTTCGAAGCAGAATAATTGCGCCACTCGCGATGCACACCCGTGATGCGTCGTATCGTATCTATCTATCGCCGATGTCGCCAGGGTCAGGCTCAGGGAGCGCGGGCCTATCCTGTCCGGTCGTCGCTGACGCGCCGTGCCAAAGAAACACAAATCGTTCCTCGCTCCGGCGGCGATGCTAGCCGTCATCGCCGTTCTCCTACTGGTGCTACCGCCGGCGATGCCGTTCGAGGGCTTCGAGTGCGACGGCAGCAACTACGCGCCCAACAGCACTTTCCAGGCGAACCTCGACCTCGTCGCCGCTGCGCTCCCCGGCAACGCTCCTCCATGCCGACCGGCTTCGCCACCGCCGACGCCGGCACGAGCCCCAACCGGGCATACGCCATGGCGCTATGCCGTGGCGACGTCAACGCCTCCACCTGCCGCGCCTGCGTGCGGCGGCGTTCCGTGCCGCTGGCGCGCAGGACAACTGCCCCAGCAATACGGGCGTCACCATGTACGAGGACGCCTGCGTTCTTCGATTCTCCAGCGTGCAGTTCCTGGACTTCCTCAGGCCCGACCAGTGGCAGCCCGGCGAGCTTACGTACGTACTGCCGTCTGCCTATCCCAAAATTTGTGTTTGTCATTCCAGTTGTTCAGTTTTCAGATGCACCTGAAAATACAATTATTCAGAATCTAAACTAATGAAATTACTACGCATCTGAAAACTGGTTAAAGATTTCAAACTGTCCCGGCGCCTGGTAACGTCACGACAGTGCCGGGACCTGGTTCAGCGCCGCCGCCACAGCCATCCTCACCGCCGTGGTCGACCACGCCGTGGCCGCGGCGGGCAACTCGACCGCCAAGAAGTACTTCGCCACGGGCGAGGTGGAATTCGAGCCAAAGATTTACGCGCTCGCGCAGTGCCTCCCGGACATGACGCCGTCGCAGTGCCAGAGCTGCCTCGGGACCCTCGTCCATCAAACGAGTCTGTTAGTGAACACCAAGCCCCGATGGATCATGTCCTTCATCGCCTGGTGCAACCTGAGGTACAGCGTGCGGCCCTTCTACGAGGGGCGGTCGATGCTGCAGATTCAGGCGCCACCACCGCCGTCAGTCGCGCCTCCATCTGTAACTCCAGATTCTGGAGGAGCAGGTACGTAGGAAGCATACTCTCTCAATTCTTACTTCTATCTGAAGATTTTACTCTGCTTTAGTTCATAATGTTGTAGCACAAGTTTACAGTCTTCACGTTTGTACTTGGGTGTATGCTGTTGCAGGGAAGAAAAGGAGTGCAGCAGGTATCTCTGCAGGCATTGGTTGTTCCGTCGTCTTGATATTGGTTGTTTGGATTTTATTCTGCAAGAGAAGGATTAAGGCTACCAAGGACGACCACCGTGAGGAACATGTAACTTTTTGTTTAGGGCCTGGAATGATTACAGTTTATTGATGGCATTCTTGTCTATTACACCAGCACTGAACAATATCGTGGGAGCACAATGCACGATCTTTGATTTACCTACGCTACAAGAGGCAACTGAAAACTTCTCAGAGAAAAATAAGCTCGGGGAAGGCGGTTTTGGTATCGTATACAAGGTAAGTAGTCAAGAAGGAACACACGTGAGAAAAGGGGGTCATCTATCGCATCTTCTCTCAAAAATTGTCTTTTGCAGGGGATACTACCAGATGGGCAAGAAATTGCAGTGAAGAAACTTCTGGAAAGAACTGGGCATGGTTTGCAGGAACTGCACAATGAGGTACTGCTATTGGTAGAGCTTCAGCACAAGAATCTTGTTAGATTACATGGCTTTTGCTCGCATCGGGATGATACGCTGCTCGTTTATGAGTATATCAAGAATGGGAGCCTCGACAACTTTCTATTCGGTATTGTCCCCTTCACTAGCATCTCTTGTTTTCCGGTTCCAGACATGTATATCCGTAATTATCTGGCAGCTGTCATATTGCCCTGCTCGATTGCATACAATGTGATTTTAACAGTAATAGATGCCTGTCATGAGGAAACTATCCATACAGACATTGCTATGTAGGAATAGAAACAAATAACACATAGCTATATATCTGAGTTTCATGTTTTGAAGGTCAGTACAAATCACCAGATATGTACTGTAGCATTTCGGCGTTATAAGTTACCACAGCCAATATTGTAGATGCAATTTGAATATTTCGAAAAAGAAATTGTACATGAGTTACCATGATGGTTCTTTATTTACCTTGCACCGCCCAATATGAATTCAACATTTTGTTTCAACAGAATCTAGGATGGAAAATACATTGAACTGGGACCAACAGTATAACATCATTCTTGGAATTGCCAAGGGCATATTGTATCTTCACGAGGACTCAAGCATGAGGATCATACACCGGGACCTAAAACCTAACAACATTCTTCTTGCTGACGACATGGATCCCAAAATCGCAGACTTCGGATTGGCAAGGCTGCTAGGAGAAGGTCATACTCATACTAAGACAGCTAGAGCTGCTGGAACACTGTAAGCTCATACCTGTAATGAAACATTCGAGAATTGCAGATATTCACCGTGTGCTTAGAACCTGCTAACTGCTCATCCCTGCAGTGGTTATATGGCACCGGAGGCAGTGCATGGACGCGTGTCACCGAAGATCGATATTTACAGCTTCGGTGTGTTGGTCCTTGAAATTGTAACCAGGAGAAGGAATAGCACTTCTGGTGACCGTGATACGGTGAATCTCCTTAGTGATGTAAGTGCCAATTTACTTCTTGGTGTATCTGTACAGTGAAAGATTCATGTACAATATATTTCATCGTATCTGAATAACCAACCATCTAACAGGTGTGGAATTGCTGGACAAAGGGACGATATCTGAAATGATAGACCAATCACTCAATGAATATGCTCGAAGCCAGGCCTTACGGTGCATCCACATCGGGTTGATGTGCGTCCAACCGGACCCTGATGACAGGCCTTACATACTATCCGTCATTTTCATGTTAACTAGGGACAACATGGAGATTCAGGCACCGGCACAACCTGCATTCTTCTTCCGGGGTGAATCAGCTTTAGCTTCTCTGTCGTCGTACGACCAATCGGATTTCATATTGGGCGAGAATGCCTCTGTGAATGGGGTTACAGTCACTGAGCTGTATCCTAGGTAAGCTGTGCGAGTCGGGGTTATATGAGGGCTGGAGGCTAAAGCTTAAAGTTCGGATAGACCAGTTTCTAACCATTTGGTAAAACAAACCGTAAATACAAACATGTACAGAAGCTTTCAACAAGTTGGAATCCATACTGAAGCTTTGTGGCCACTGTTTTGACCAGAACATTCAACAAAAAATAATCAAATTGGATCTCAAATTTTGGAGTAGATTTGGAGCACATTTACTTACACTTACTAGCATTCAACAAAAAAATCTAATAGTAGCTAATGTGACTATATTCTTATGAAAAATCTTTGATCACATTGAAGAATTACTTGAGCACTTTTGCTAGCTCCAGGTTGTCCTAAAGCTCTAAAATCGCAATCACTTTTTTTCCGAGAACCCGCAGAAGAACTGCGGGTCTTTGTATTAAGCTTAAAAAGAGGAAACATTATCCTAAAGCTCTAAAATCCCAGTCACTCAAAGTATCACAGCTCACACAAAGACTGAAATTTCATTCTTTGAAGCTGTGCGACTGTGGGTCAATGATTTGGTTTGTAGATAGTGTATAGAGTGACCTGAGATGAGGTGGTTTGATTTTTTTAGAAATGGGGAGCTACCCCGGCCTCTGCATCGAAACGATGCACACGGCCTTTATATTGCAGCAACTTTCAAAAGAGTACAAAGATTATTTCAATTCATGGGTCACTGAAGTTGAAAACAAAAATGAGCCACTCAAAAATCGGTGCTCTAAACATCTATCCTTTTAGCATGAAGCCACCCCAAAGGTTGGCAGAAGATAGCTCGAACGACCGCCATCAAACGAGCACAGCCTGTAACCAAACATCTCGCTGGCCAATAGGTAGGAGGAATGCCCACAAGTGGATCCAGTATAACGCCTTGTGGATGACCTGCAAATAATGAACATTTTGTGTTTTGTTAGAAACCACATCGTTGCGGCAATTCCATATCGCCCAAAGAAATGCTGCAACACCGATACGAAAGTATGACTTGGTAATTTTATCTATGCCATTTAACCAGCTACCAAACATATTTGAGACACTATAAGGAGGGTATATACTAAATGTAAAATGTATAATTCTCCAAATGTCTCGTGCAAATGAACATGATATGAAGAGGTGTTCAACGGACTCATCCCGATGACAAAAAAATGCATTTTTTACATCTTGTCCATCTACGTTTTGCTAAATTGTCTTTAGTTAACAACTCTTTTCTGCGAAGAAACCACAAAAAAATCTTGATTTTTAACGGAATCTTCAATTTCCACAAGTATTTTCGCAAATATCTTGTGTGTCCATGCATGAAATCAGCATACAAGGATTTAACAGAGTACACTCCATTCATTGTCAACCTCCATCTAAAAGAATCTGGTTCATCACTTAATGACACTCGCATGAGCCTCTCCACCAAGTGTAACCAAGATGCTCTTTTATTTCCCAAACCGAACGTCGAAACATTGGTTAATTGGTGCCACGGCCAGCACATCATGAACCGAAATATTCTGGTGTGCAGCAATATTATATAAGGATGGATATTGTGTTGACAATGTTGTATTACCAAGCCATACATCTTTCCAAAAACTGGTCTGAAGACCATTTCCCACAACGAACGATCCGCGTGAAAAGAAATCATCTTTAACCCTCATTATTCCTCTCCAAAAGGGTGAATCTGTAGGCTTCCCTTTAACTTGAGATAACGTTTTATCCCCTAAGTATTTATTAGTTAAAAGTTCTTGCCACATGCCCTTTTCATTCATTAGCTTGAACAACCATTTACTCAAAAGACATTTGTTTTTAATTTCTAGAACCTCAATACCGAGCCCACCTTGATCCTTTGGACGGCATACAATGTTCCACTTAGTCAGGCGAAACTTCCGTTTTTTGTTATCGCTTTGCCAAAAGAACCGTGAACGATAAAAATCTAATCTTTTTCGTACCCCCTTTAGGTAACTCAAAGAAAGACAAAAGGAACATTGGCAGACTTGTCAAAACTGAATTAATTAGCACAAGGCGGTCTCCGTATGAGAGCATCTTGCCTACCCAAGACGCCAATTTCCGTTCAAAACGGTCTTCTATCATTTTCCACTCACGATTGAGTAGTTTTCGATAGTGTATAGGGATACCTAAATATTTAAATGGAAGAGCGCCAACTTCACATCCAAATATCTCCCTATATTTATCCTGATCTTCTTTAGCTTTGCCAAAACAAAAAATTTCACTCTTGTGAAAATTAATCTTCAGGCCCGAAAGTTGTTCGAAAAAAGCTAGGATCAATTTCATATTCACAGCCTTATCTATGTCATGCTCAAGAAATAGAATAGTATCGTCAACATACTGGAGTATGGACACGCCACCTTCTACCAAGTGGGGCACCAACCCACCAACTTGACCATCTTCCTTTGCCCTTGCAATTAGAATAGCCAACATATCAGCTACCAGATTGAAAAGCATAGGAGAGAGCGGGTCCCCTTGTCTTAGGCCCTTAAGCGTTTGAAAATAATGACCGATATCATCATTTACACGTATGCCTACACTTCCTCCCTGCACAAATCTAGCAATCCATTCACACCACTGCGGTGTAAACCCTTTCATGCGTAAAACTTGCTGGAGGAAAGACCACTTCACTTTGTCATAAGCTTTTTCAAAATCTTTTTAAATAAGACGCCGTCTAGTTTCTTTTGATGCATTTCGTGGATCGTTTCATGGAGTACAACTACCCCATCAAGAATATTCCGTCCCGGAATGAAAGCCGTTTGAGTTGGACGCACAACTCGGCTTACAATGGACGTCGCACGATTAGTCCCAACCTTCGTAAAGATTTTGAAGCTCACATTGAGAAGATAAATCGTCTGTATTGTTCGATCCTACTTGCATCCTCTTTCTTTGGCAGCAACGTAATCACTCCAAAGTTTAGCTTATACAAAGGAAGATCACCCGCTCTCAATTGTGTAAACATAGCCATCAAGTCTATCTTAATGACATCCCAGAATTTTTGATAAAACTCCGTGGGGAACCCGTCTGGTCCCGGAGCTTTGTTATGTTTCATCTGAGACAGGGGCGATTTTACCAGGTAGGCTTCGTATGGCTCGAGCCTACCCTCAATTTTTGTGAAAGAGTTATCAAATTTTTGTGAAGGAACACGCCTCCCGGGTCGCTCCGCTCGAGCGGCTCCGGAGGCCTCCCAAACCCTAGCCCAAACCGACCCAAATCAGTGCTACCCTTGCCGCCGCCGACGGCGGGCAGTGGAGGCGTTCCTGCGAGCGGGGAGGAGCGGCGCGGGTTGCGCGAGGAGGAGCGGGAGAGCTGCGGCAGGGCGGAGCGGGGCGAGAGGTAGGAGCCGGCGGCGGATGCGACGACGGCGACGATCGGAGCGAGGCGAAAGGCGTCGGCCGGGCCCGATCTCGGCCCAAATGGGCCCGATCTGGGTCGCTGGACGCCGGTATCCAGTGCGCTCGGAGAGCTTCTCGTGGCGTCGCGCTGGAACCTGGCCCGGTCCCTGCTATGTGTTGCTGCTGCCTGGTCTCTGTGGGCAGGATGCGGTGCTGGAGTTCCTGGCGGCGGTGCCCTATGCCCCTGCCGGAGTCCATCTTCGTCGGCTTCGGCTGGACGCCCGCTGGCGGTTACCTCACCGGCTCGGGCTGCGGCTATGCTTGCCTTCGATCTGCCGGTTTTCGGTGGTCGGGCAGCCGGGATGGCCGGTTGCGTGGGGGCTCGGCCTGAATAAAGGCGGCAGTCCTAGGGTTCCTCCTGCAAAAAGATCAAGATCTAACTGACGCTTGTCCTCTTTGATCTGGCTAGAGTGTCGGGTTCCGGAAGGGTCCGCCGGCGATCTCGCATGGATTTTTATGCCTAGAGGTCGCTGGATCGGATGGATTCGGTCACGCCGGAGGGAACGGCGTGAAGCTCTGCTTCTGTTGCCACCATGGACAAATCCATGATGAAGTCAGAGGCGGAGAATGTCATGGAAGCGAGATTGGAGGACTAGTAATGGTGACTCGAGCCTTTGGCGGCGATGAGGAACTTGCTTGGAGCTTCAGGACTCGTAGCAGCGGTATGCGAGTGGGGGCGTCTGCCCAGGTGAAGTTCAAAAGTCTTACCTTTCAGGTTAAAAATCCAAGGTCTGACCTTAACTGGTTGTGCCTGGCAATGGGCTTGTTGAAGACATTGTTTTGAGAGTGGGACTATCTCCAGGTGAAAACCCAAGATCTTCGATCGGGCGATGACGGCGCTTGTGCACTGTTTCCTTCTTGAAGGCGTTGCTTTTGGAGAACTTGGACATCAGGTGTTGTTTGGTGGTGGTTGTGCTGCTGCTGCAAGGACTGTAACTCTGTAGCGAGACTTTTATTTTTTAGTTTCTTCTTCTTATTGTTTTTCGGCTGTGTGTATCCGTAATATCCTAGGTTATTACGTTGTTGCAGAGGCTGGGTGTAATTGGTATCTCCACGATATTAATATATACTCTTTATCTAAAAAAGTTTAGCCATGGATCAGAGTCTCTCCTGGCTGTCAGTTGATGCGTTCTCGACAGGAAGAAACAGAAACGAGCAATGAACTTATTCTGAGTTGCCTTTCCTATCTGAGCTTTATGGTGGATTTGGCCCATTAGTAGTCCTACCGAAGACAGCCTATTAGGGAGTGGACGAGAGGTACATCAGCCAAAGCCAAACTTAGATCGGTTTCGCTCTTCGGTCAGGATGCACGGCGCGGCGGCGAAGTTTTACGATCTGTCCATCAGCAAGCAGGCGCAGGCGATGATCGGCGGGGATAAGCCTCAAGGAAGGGCGACTGCCCTCTGTTTATCTCTTCCTCGATTGCTTGGCTGCAGCCTACGCAGAAGTATTGAAACCGGCTAGTGCGTGATTAGAGGTACTTCACTAGCCTCAAATAAGCTACAGTAAAACAATGGACTCGTTTATACTGAGTAATCGGTTAGTTGGTCAGTGATGTGGCGTATTTTTTGTTAATAGATTTTGAGCCTACCCTTCAATTTTGTTCTAGAATCGCCACTGATATGAGAGATAGCCTCGTAGACCTCTTTCTCAGTCAGTGAGGATGTCATTTTCTTCATTAGAAATTTGAGGCATATCCGCAGTGACATCCTCGTTCATAAAAAATTACTTGGCCCGGTTTTCCAAATAACTTCTTATAATACTCAGAAATAAAAACCTTCAAATTATAGGAGTGACATGAGGTGGTTTGATGTTGATACAAAGACATAGGAGTGTGACCTACATTATAAAACATCCCCTTATCTGAGAAGGAAAATATCAAGAGGATCATTGCTCTGTTGGAGCTGTGCAACTGTTCGCCATGGTACATAAATATACGGGCAGCAAAGAGCCAAAGAGGCTATGATACCATTGTATTATATTAGACATGCACCAGCGGATTGTAAAGTACATGGATTTATTTGCCTAGTTTTGCAGCAAAAAACTAGACTTCCCCGAAGAAAACAGAGTGCTGACATTATTGCTCTTTGCTGCCTGCCGTCAGTTCAGGCCCTTGATCGGAGCACACAGTTGCCTATCTCTGCAAACAATTGAATAAACACTATTAATAATATTAAACCAGCGTAAAGCATTAAAGAGTGCATTATTTGTGGTAAAAAAGTTAACCCTAAGAATCAGATGGATTCTTGGGTAAGCATTAAGATATATGTTTGCTAGCTGTCAATCCAACGTGAATCAGTCCAACCGAAGAAGAAATGATCTGGTTTTCATAGACGCTAGTATCGCAGTAGACGACGGATACCGAAAAAGAGATTTATAAGGCATATGGCCTCAGGAGTAAATCTGCTCCGTCCATTTTGTCCATCAATCTGATCCGTGGGATGGCCGAAACGGACGAAACTGATTTGCCCTTGGCGCCGTATGCCTGTAAAGAACCAGAAGAGATACTAGTTAGCGTGATGAACTCACTTGGTGCCTGGTGAACAACGGAGCCGGCGCCACCGAAATCGCACGACCTGTCGGACCGGCCGTTGCGCTGGTAGTAGTCGTTGAACGCGTAGGACGCGTGGGCGACCTTGGTGTCGGGATCGAAGCAACGCGCGCCGGGCTGGATGGCGCTGCAGTCGGCGCCGTGGCCGCACGCGTAGTCCAGCGCCGCCTGGAGCCGCGAGTCCCCGACGGCCGCGTTCGCCACGCACCAGCTCTGCGCATTCGGGTCGCAGGTGCCTACATACTCGGAAACAAACGAGCGCCCGGTGAGGTAGATCACCAGGCACTGCACCACTACTAAAAGCACCACGAGAAGAAGCTCACCTGCTGGCTGTTGGTAGACAATGGAAGCGGCGCCGGCGAAGTCGCACGTCCCGCTGGCCCGGCCCTTGCGCTGGTAGTAGTCGTTGAACGCATAGGAGGCATGCGCGAGCTTGGTGTTGGGCTGGTAGCACGTCTTCCCGGGCTGGATGGCGCTGCAGTCCGCCCCGTGGCCGCACGCCCAGTCCAGCGCCGCCTGGAGGCGCGCATCTCCAGCCGCCGCGTTTGCCACGCACCAGCTGGACTTGGCTGGGGCAGCCCCGGCCTGGAAGTCGACCTGGTACACCGGCTTACCATCTGGGTAGAACAATCCATAGTTGCTCTCTTCGGCGGTCGGTTTCTCGTTCTCGTTGAAAAGTTCGAAGATATACACGGAGATGTCGTCATGGCGGTACGGGGCGTCGACGCCGGCGTCGAGCGTGCTATAGGTGGTGCTGGCGCTGCCGGAAGCCACGTGCTTGATGAGGTTATTGACGTACGTCTGGGAGTTCTCCAGACTGTCGCAGTAGGGGCACCAGTCGTGCTCCCCGTGTTTGACCGGTGCGGGTGGGCGGCGCCCTCCTCCTCCCCTGAGCATCGTCTCCAGCGTGTGATTCCGATTGCTGGAGGAACGTAACCTGTCCATCGCATAGTACACGGTGTCGAGCTGGGCATCAAATAGGTTACTGTAGGTGAAGCCAGAGCCAGTATCGAGCACGCCGGCGTTGGGGCGGAACAGCGCGTAGTTGATGTCCATGGCGCCATTGGTCGATGCATACGCTTTGTAGGGGTAGATGTTGACCATGAGGTAGGAGCCAGTCTGCTCCAAGAAGTCGAGCATGGGGCTCATCACCGACTGCGCGATGTCGTCTCGGAACTGGCCTGTCGACGGTGGGAACGACGGCGCCTTGATCGCGTCGAACGCGATCGGCGTGGTCACCTTCACGGCGTCGGCAAGGCCCAGGCCGGCCAGCGCCGCCTGCACGTTCTTCATGGCCCGGACGAGCTGCAGCGTGAGCTCCGGTACCTGTTGGAAGACCTCGTTGCCGACGGTTACGCCACGGATGTCCGTGGCCGGGTAGTAGGGCATCACGCTGTTCTTCGCCCACTGGACAGCCCAGCTCGGGTCGCCGGCCGCACGGGCCAACATCTCGTTGGGTAGCGCCACCACCAGCTTTATGCCGGTGTTGGCCATCGCCCTGAGCACCTTCGGGTCGGTGTCGTACACCCTCGCCATCGTGATGCCCTTGTTCTTCAGCAGCTGCGCCACCGACGCTGGGTCCATCAGGTTGTTCCCGTTCCTCCCGTAGCATACGCCTACCTCGCCGGCCTCTGCAATATACAACAACAAACGTGGCCACTGTTACAAAACTGCACCTACGTACATTATTCCTGAAAAACACTTGTTTCGAAAAAAAAAATCCTGTGAAAACAACGTCAATTTACTCTTCGCATTCACGCGATTTACCTGCGCGGAAGAAGAACAGCAGGGGCAATCCGGCGCATAGAAAGAGGAGGCGAGTGAGTTCCATCATGTCCTATTTGTGTCGTAGGGCAGAGCCGAGGGGAGTGAGGGACTACTGACTAGCACAAAGGGAGCCCGTATTTATAGCCGGCAACAAGGTCAAGGTGGAGGCGCTGCATTATTGAACAATGCTTTCAAAACAGGCGGTTTTGGGGACGCTGCCGCGTGCTATCTAACCATTGAAACTTGCCGCTGGGATCTGTGCCAAAGAGAGAAAGGAATGGCTGGACAACACGAATACAGAGCAATACAAGAGCATTTAGTGTTAGGTGGACCAAGTTGTAGCTACTCTATGCGTGTGACACAGGTACTTTTCACAGTTTAGCATTTATCAGGACTGACTCGATGCCATCGGAACAAATTTTTACGAAGGATGGGATGGGTTTTATCCGGTGTAGCGTCTCCCTGCCCACGATGAATCTGACCACCGCATGATTACTTAATTTATGTCCGACAAAACCTCGAGGAAACAGTTGAACGACGAATGTTATTTAAATCTGCAAAAAATCACAAGTGTTTTAAGTCGATACACACATTTGTTCTCCATATTTAAATAAAATTTCGGTAAAAACAAAAAAGTTTCAATTTTGGGCTACCATAAAATATTGTGGCCGTAAAAGAAAAACACACGGGCCATCTTCCTTGTTTATGCAAAACATATTTGTAAACATAAAAAAATCCCATAAAAACTGCACACGTACATCTCCATGTTCTATGAATGTGCAAGAAGTTTCGTGAAAAAAACTTCTATTGGCCAATGTTAAAAATATAAAGTTTTTTCCAACACAGAAATTTGTCCCAGCAAACATTGATTTTTTTGGTGCCGTACACAAAAAGTGCAGAGTTTGAAATTTTCATTTGAAACTTCTCTCATTTTACGCGTTCAAAATACATTTTTCAAAGAAGGGTGCCGGGCCCTGAATTTAGAGCGTCCACTCAAAAATGAAAAAAGACAAAAAAAAACTCTTTTTATCGAGATTATTTTCCGTGTTGCCAAAAAATACAAATTAGTTTCGGCCGGCGGTGTTGCGTGTTGTGCAACCTATTGGTACCGAATGGCAGGCGCATGCAGATGAACAGAAACCGTCGGTGCGGTAAAAACTGAATGAAACGTTCGAAATTTTTACAAATGTAACAAATAGAACACCTACCACATGCAGTTGGCATTTATTACACAGCAAACGGAACACCACACTAATAAACAACAAAGGATTGGTTCGGCTGGATTAATGCCTACAGTTCCTCTTGGCCATCTGCTAACCTACACATTGACTCTTCTCCACTACATATGACACGATGACATTGATATCGCCGTTGTGTCGCATTATATAGGCACGGTAACAAAAAAGTTTACTCATAGTACAGTGCTAGCCGCCGTGCTCCAACGGTAGCCTGCATAAGTACATCGCCAAATCATACAACGTAATGTGGCGCAATAACTCTGATATACGAAGCCAATTAGTTCCCCGGACAGAGTAATACAGAGCCTGGCCGTCTCCTGTACGGAAACGCGAGCCAATGCGAGCCCGAGATAGAGTGGTGCATCTGCCGCCCAGGGCAGAGAGCCATTTCCCCGGTTTTGGTATGGTATACCAGGATGTAAACGGAGTCGGATCGGTTTTTGTCTCCACCATATTTTTTTGGATTTAGAGCGGCGCGGATAATAACCGTTGCGAAGTTGGAGGCACATATATATGTGATCGCCGATTCGGCACGGAAACGGAGTGGAGTCGGTGAGGAAACAAAACTAATCGGATAGGTACCGGCATAAGTACATCGCCAAATCATACAACCAAAAATAATTGTCCAATAACCTATTAACCTAACAAAGTTGTACTATGTTGTCTATAGAATGACTATGTAAGTGAGTTGTTAAACGGAAGAACTCGGACACACAATAACAACAAATTGTGCTCTATTAGCTTACACAAATTGTTAGAAAATTGGATATTTGGATTAAAATCATTGGATAATCCTATTAAATTTGCGGATAAGCCATATTCAGAGCTATTTGACATACCATATTATATACCATATCCGGCTGTCAAATTCGAATCGGATATCATTATCCGCCGGATTTCTTGAAACGGATATGGATTGTTTACAACGGTTTCGAAAACGAATATGGTGCGGAAATTATTCTATCCGTTTACACCCCTATATACAAGGTAGGTCAAGGTGTAGGAACATACCATGTTTATCTTGTGCCTTGGCCTTGCTAAGAGCTTTACAACATTTGTTTCTGTAGATAAACTAGAGGCCACAATCGCCGATTGATAAAGGAGGCCCCAAATTGCCAGTGGTAATATAGGTGTCGAGGAAATCAGCTTACAATGCAGAACAAAAACAAGTAAATAAAGATAAACAAAGAATGCCGCTTGAAAATGCTCTAGAGTCTCGTCAGTACCAACAAACGTTTGATCGAAGGAGAAACAAGTGCAAGATCTTGATGTTGGAGAACACGAGATTTATGTCCACGTCTACTGCAAGAAAGGCTTTCATTGTCGCGACTCCATCCATCTCCACTTTTGAATAGGGACCCCTACCGCCTCACTCTAGTTTGAAGAGCGTTATATCATTGGAAGTTGGAGAAAGTAACCCTATAGCACGACCGCCAACCTAAGCCAAGTCTACAACAAGGAAGCACTAGCGATGAACATCAAGAAATCACACCATTTCAACTAGCAGACTCTAGGTTCCTAGGGTGCAAAAAGAAGGAATCGGCGCAAAAGCGTCATGACCGCCTGGTCTAGAGATCGGATCATAGCCTTTCTCCCGAATCCCGAGAAGAAAGCGACATGTACCCACGACGACGCGTTCAAAGGGGTATGCGAAGATGTAGCCTTCATCGGTACCGGCTGCCGCGGGCAAGGCTTTCACTTAGGTAACATGGCCACCATCCACACAAAGTCTCATTGGCCAAGCAAGCTTGTCCGAAAAAAGCGAGCTGACCAAATCAAGGCGGCTCCTAACCACAACCGACCAATGTTGGTAACCGCAGCACCCACGGTCGAGATATTTGTCTCGAACCACACAGAACGAGACCGCCGCGTCCTCCTTTCAAGGTTGCGGCCAAACACATCAGCTTTACTAAGCTCGCACATTGTCCATCAGACAACGAACTACCTACGCCGGAGAAGTCCACTTAGTTTGGCGGTAGACAATTGACAACTAAAATGTGTGTAATGCAAGTTGACAACTAAAATGTGTGAAAAGCGGTATAGATGATGTATGTTCCTTAGTTGTTAATTCTTACAGTTATTTATTTTGTTTACTTATTCTAAGTCGGTTGAAAATTAACTAAATCTGAGTTGCTTCCTTAGACGTTGAATTTGCATCCTGATTCGTGCTAGCATGAGAGTTGCACATGAGTTGCAAGTGAGAAAAAAATGTGCTTGTAAATATCAGTCAACTATTTAGCCGTTAGATTCTGTGTCGTGATTCGTGCTGGTACGAGAATACGGAGCACATGGTTTGCGACTGTGTCCAATTGACCGAGCCGTTGGGTGGTTTGCGTCGTGATTCTTGTGTTGGACTGAGATTGGCACATGAGATGCAGTTGTTTGCAATTGACTGGAATTTAGTTAAATGTGAGTCGACTAAACACTAGACAATCCCTTAATATTTATCACAAGGCACACGAGATCAAAGACGAGATACAAGTCACACCACACCACTGCTTTGAAAGAAAAGGTGAATTTAGCTACGTGCATGGAAGGACAACAATCTGCAGTGCGCAGACTAAGGCGACACCCCGAGCCTGACAATTAGGTTATTGTTTCGTACCGATTTGAGGTTCGATGGGCACTTGGGCAGTGCGATCAATCTGCATGCCTGCACGAGAGAAAACGACAGTCCGTTGCTGCATTGCCGAGCCTGACTAGGACAGGCCCTGGTGTGCCATATGCGCAGCCCTGCGCACAATGGCTCGCATTGCACATTGGTGGCCACATCCTGCAACCCCGCCCAACCCATGTATGCCTACTTGCATCCAGTGCTCGATAAGAGGCGATGCATGATTGTGTGGATAAAACATACAATACAGCGCCACACCCTGCTTAATGCTACTTTGGAGCAAGTCATGTCAACTCGTGTCGAGGAAAGGAAACCTGGGGTGTTCGACAACGGTTTCCATAGAACATTGAAAA
Source organism: Poa pratensis (assembly GCA_947311845.1). Lineage (NCBI taxonomy): Eukaryota > Viridiplantae > Streptophyta > Magnoliopsida > Poales > Poaceae > Poa > Poa pratensis. Next base: position 8,428,060 of record CAMZMU010000102.1, read on the forward strand.
TCGGACACTGTTTACCTCACATTTTTTGAGCTAATCGATCGGGGCAGTCGGCAGAGTGGAGCAAACACTACGGCACTAGGACAATGTGATTAGCCAGATTCTACGGGTTAAACCCTGCTCTGTTTTTGAACACCTCAGAACCTAGCTAGACAGGTCCAGTAGCAAACTATAGCAACTAGCATGCATGCCACCCCATCATTTCTTATTTTATTTATTCACAGCAACATCGTTTTGCCCACTTGTATCATGGACACACACTATTTTATTACAAATGTATTTTTATGTCGAGCAAAACGATTATGGCCTACCAAGTATGTGAACAGCGTGGAGCTGCCACGTCATTTCTCGCTTAGACCCAGTCATGCATTTTTTCGATAAAACAGATATATTAATATCAAGATGATACCCATTACGTCTAGCCTCTACACCAACACTACATTAAGAGAAAAGTTAAAACATCGACGATGTGCATAGCTAGATTAATAAAACAAAGAAAAAGAAAAATGCAAACAACAGAACAGCTACATCAACCACCAAAGATGGGAACCGAGGGTAACGGAGAGCTACTCCGACAATGACGCCTTCAAAAGGAAAATAATGTATGACGCCAAAACCGATGAATCCAACCACCGAGGTTATATCATGGGATTTCACCCCAAAGAGAAGTCCGAGAAAATTCAAAGCAATATTTTCAACACTGAAATGCACGTGAACGCCGCCGAAAATCATATCTAGAGTTTTCACTCCTGAAATTCGAGACCCATCACTCAAATAGTGTCACCAAAACCGTTGTGCTGCCACCACTTGTCGATCCATCGTTGCAGAACGAGACCAAGCCACGCATGTGAAACCATATAAATCCGCAACACATGTTGACGAGTCCATCGAGACTGATCCCATGACAGCGAGAGTGCAGATCACCCTTGTAGAGCCAATATGGGACGATTGGAGATGCTTGGAGTCTTTTAGCACTCTGTTTTGTATAAAAGGTCTCCGCACTGTGATCATGTTTGGTTTGCTGGGAGATATGGAAGGAGCGAAACAACAGAGTGTTCACCATGGCATCCATGCCGAGGGAGCTGATCAGCAGAATAAAAGAGAAAGGGCAAGCGTGGTGGAGGGCTGGGGTGAAATCTTTCGCTCAGCTGGTGCCGTAGTATTTATTTTTATTTAGTAGGCTTGTGTTGCCCCGGTTTTTAGACCGGTCTTGTTTGTTTTCCTTTCAGACTTTGGCCTTTTGCTCCCTATAAATCAATGAAAAGGCAGAGCTCCTGCCGCGTTTAAAAAAAATATCTATGTGGATTTGGATGACGTAGTTCATGTTGCTGAATTTGCGTGAGACGATTTGGCCATTTGGTTCAGTAATAAAACCAAAGTGTTAGCATTAAAATTCTAATAAGTAGGAAAATGATTATATGCCACCCTAAATTCAGAAGATCATATCACGCGAGACGTCCTTTTCTTGTCGAGTGATGCTCTCGTTTTTGTAGCGTGTACACCACCGGCTACATGACAATCCCATGAGCAAACTGCCGACGCAAACTACGAAAGATGAGATTCTAATTCTGCAATCTGCAGAAACACGCTGAAGGTTATCCTGAATCCCTGATTGCTCTCCTGAAACCAAATTCCATTGGAATCGCCATGGCAGAAATGCGAAGCTGAAACAACATGTACCGCATTCTCAAACCGTCATGACCAAACCAAGCGTGCCGCGGCGGCAGCCAGCTTTCGCGCAGCCGCCTCCAAGGCCGCCATGATTCCCTCGCACTCGGCGACGATGGCCTTGTCCAGCCCGCTCCGTATGACGGGCGCGAAGAACAGCCAGGACGCGGTCCCTACGACGAACACCAACGTGGCCGCCGTCGCCACCGCGCGCGGCGGCCGCCACAGCCCTCTCTGTCTCGCGCACCACCGCTCGGCCACCACGCACGCGCCGTGGAGGACGAAGAACGCGGTCACCTCCCCCGTGCCGGCCTCGAGCGTGATGTAGTAGAACATCACCTCGTGCATGAGCCCTGACACGAGGAACGTGGCGAGCACCCCCGCCGGGCGCCGAGGCGGGCGCGCACGGGTGGTACACGCTCGGGCGGAGCGCCCCTGGCACCATGAGGTTCCACCGGCGGCCCCAGAAGTCGCGGAGGGACGAGGCGAGGTACGGCCGGTCGAACTGCGGCTCCAGATCCGCGCCGAGCAGGGCGCGCGCGAACGCCGCGGCTGACGCCATGAAGAGCTCCAGCATCAGGTAGACGTGCGCGCCGTCGAACGCCACCACGGCGTACGCCGGCATTCGCGCCCGGAAGCGGCGGAGCGAGATGAGCGCGGCGAAGAGGGCAGTCTTGGTCGCGTAGGACAGGAGGAACTCCGGAGGGAGGGACCGCGAGTTCACCGCGCCTCTGTCCCGGAGCTTGATGGGGAGCGCGGCGCAGGCGACGAAGCGGACGACTGGTAGGGCAGGGTTGAGGGGCCGTGGCCAGCGGCGAGGAGGAGCAGCTTGAAGCCGCAGAGCCAGACGAGGAAGAAGGCGGAGATGGTACGGAGGTGGATGGAGGAGAAGGTGAATGGGAGGATGGGGAGGAGGAGGAGCACCGGGAGGAGCGCGGCCAGGCGGGGAAGCCGGGGCCCAGGCGCGAGGCGGCGAGGCGTGAGTAGGCCATGGCCGCGGCCACGGTGGCCGATACCAAGGCGAGGCCAGCCAGCTCGGACGCCATGCCGCGTTCGACGAGCACAGCCGCTGCTGAGATCTGGATGGAGTCCACTCTCGAAATGGTGACCTGAAGAAGACTTAAAGAAAGTTTATCTGCGATGCATCAGTATCATATTACGAACTCATTCGTTATGCATTGACGGGATTAGCCGTACTGGCGAGGGCGAGGTTGTTCGGTCTCTCGTTCAGTTCACTAGTTGAATTCGGCACGGCGGCACGCCGCGTCCTTAGAGAAAAATATATAGTAAACCATGGAAAATTTCAATGATGGATAGGAAAGGATAATTTGAGTAAAGATGAGTCGAAAATTAAAGTTAGCAAGTCACACTAATAACTATGACTATATACGCTATAACTATGACAAAGTCCGATCTAGCTTAAATAATACTTGCTAAATCACAGTCAGAATTATCATAGTTCTTCACACAATGTTTACTCTCGGTGTATACTAAAACTCGTGAGCACATTCTCGTAACACTGTTAGCAATAAAGGTTTGCTTTTGAACTTAAATATTGGTGCTTTTACGTACTGACCATTAGATAATAAAGTCCTCCAGATTATCTCATTCCAATAAGTGCAGTCACTGATGAACGTAATCGTACCTATCACTGAAAGAGAGAACGGAAATTATTAGCAAATAGTAACTGTGTATTGTCAGCAAACAGTAAGTTCTTCAGTCCTGGCACGTTTTTTCCGTAACCATGTAATATTTATTTAACCTGCAGCAAAGGCTCTTTGATCATGTTCTTCTTTTTGTAATCTACAGCAAGATAAACACAAGATTAAGATCTGGCATATATACCAAAGGAGAGGAGATGGAACAGGTGATAAAGAAATAACCATCCATTGGCTTGAGGAACAAATATGTAGAAAGAAGGGAGAATCTGTTGACACTCTATTGGATTGGATTGCCTTGTAGGAAACAAATTAGAGCACTCTTTTGGAAAACGTACAGTACAACCTAGGCTGACAACCTGTTCTGATATTTTTTTAAGGATATTCTTCTGATATTTTCTAACAAATTAAACTTGACATTTTCCCTTTTGTTCATAATAGCCCTACTTGCAGCAGAACATGAATGGGAACCAAAGAGCACACACTTTAAGAGGAAAAGCCAAAGCACAGTTCTATCTATGCCTATTTCAAATTTAGATCATTACATAACCTCCACTAAGAAGACCTTTTGAACATAAATGCAGTGATAAAATACATGATAAATTAAGAACTGCAGGTCGTGCCTTCTTAGAAATACGTAACACTATATTTCCCGTAAGGATGAAAGATCGGTAAATGATGCAACATGATTCGTGAATTAATGCATGCATGCCTGCTACCTTGCTGCTAGCTAATCGTTCTGAATTGTACTTAACCATGGTATGAATCTATGGCTTCAAACTGGAAACAGTAATGGATTCGATGGGTTTGGGTGCAGAACTAAAACAGTTTGGTTTATAGAAATTAATTTTTGGATCGGTTTTGTTTGGTTAGTGGAGATGCACTTGTCCGGTCTGGGTTGGATCCAGTCTTGATTGGAAACTATTCCCAGGCCTACATCCATATACTACTCCATTAAAAAGTAGAAGTCAGTAATTACTAAATGAAATAAAAGCATTGCAATTTTCATAAACTGACTCTGTCACCAATCTTTGGAAGCGCATAATATGATCGGTTTGTCACACTGTTAATGATTTTTGAATGAAAGCAGAGATGATCCAATGAAAACATCTAACTAAAAAAATTGCTGATAGAACTAAGATTATCAAGAAAATTACCAATTGGTGCACCATCTCCCGATGTCAAATATGGTGGACAGATAGCTTCTATCTAACTGGATGACTTTCTTTTCTTTGTTCCGTCGTACTCATCCATGGTCTTTCCTCGGATATCTAAGGGAAATTGGGCATTCCATCACACAAGAAGTAAATATAAAAATCAGCTAACTATAGAAACAAAATAGACAGTGAGTTGACTTCAGATACTGTCAAATTGTATAGTAAAAAAGGAAAACTGAATGTAAATAGCTGAACAGAGTTATTAAGTGCATAATTCGGTCATTAGGGCATAAAACAAATTTCTCAAGCTTTTTATTATTGGAAAAACACACAAGCTTATTGCGAACCATGCAATGTGTTCTCAAATATTATTTAACTTGAAACACAAAACAGTGAATATGTTTTCATATTATTGAAAACACTATGGGATCTTCTTATAATACATGTATACAAAATTGCATATCCTGAAGCGCCAAAGACAATATTCCTTAAACCCAAATCCAACACAAGCGTCACCTGCAAGTAACAAAGCCAAACCAAACGAACAAATTAACATGGAAGCTGGAATCTCGATGGTGAGGGGACATGGTTGACCTGCCAACCATGATTACTAAATTATTGCGTAGAAGAAGAATTTAAAGCATGAAAACGTACAAATTATGCACGTACATGAATTAAAAACAAACCATATGATTACATTATCATCGGAATGTGCACCAATATATAATAACTTGCAAAACCTTCAGTTAGATCACTGTATGGTAACTCATGATCTCATGAAAATCATCTGATCATCAGTAATATGCCAAAATCTTGTATTTTAGAATCAGGTCCTTGTGGTCTACCATTGACTCCGTAACTTTCCATCTGTAGCACCCATAATACCGTCCTGAACAACAACATTGCCGCCTGGACATATATTAACAGGCCAAATTGTATTAGAAAACCAGAAGAAAGCCAAAGCATTGTTAGCGACTCCACCATGCCATGAAATACACAATACCTAGGAAAAAAAAGAAGACATATCATTAGTAATAAAAATTTCAGGATTGACTGTTTTGGCTAACCAAGCACACAAAGCCATGAGGCATGTTTGACGTTGCATGGAATCATCATTTTTTATGGCAACTCATCCAAGTTGATTTCCAGATTACTCATCCAATAAATTGTAGAACAAATGGTCAAAAGGAAATCAATAAAATACCCTCTCAAACCACAAATGGTCCTGTCAAACGAAAACCTGTTAAGAGAGGGCAAAAACAAATGGTTCTATTAGAATTTGTTAATCAAACAAAAACCATATCATGCACAAAAAACACACAGGCCCAAAGTTGTTAATAGTTTCTAACCCAGAAATTACCTCCGTACACCAAGTAGCGATTCTTTACATAATGAACCCAATATATTGAAAAATGTGCGTGGAAGCAACTAACTTTCAGATTGAAGCAAGAGATGACATCCGGTTGACCACAAGTAGTGAAACGGAGAAACATCTATCATACTGAAACCATCCTTGAAGGCATCTACCAAATATGTAGCAAGGTTAGGACTACATAATGACTTCAATTCACCAAATCCACGGTACACGTTGTGAACCTGCAAAATTAATCAAAGCAATAAGCATGGATCAGAAAATTATGGTCAAACAAATGAGAAGAACTACTAATAGCTGAAGAACAAATTGCACTAAACAAATCAGAAAAATCACAATGCCACTCTATGAGCAAAAGAGAGGGCTGCAGAGGTGAAGGCCGGGACATAGGAGGTTTTGTACCTCCAAATATGGTGTACGCTTAGTTCACTAAAAAAGAAAATGTTATGGCAGGCAATTACCCTGTGTCATGTTCGATAGTGAAGGCTTATTTTGTAACTGCACGCAATAGTTATAAATAGCTAAAGGGAAATTGTATGGTGACAAAGTTAACAAAGACGGACGAACAATCCATCATGTATATGAATCACATATAGACGAAAAATCTGCCGAGACAACATGGAGAATGCAGGGCATATAAATGGCCCACATATGGTAATTCTTAGGCCTTGGTCTAGAAAAGATTAAATTTATCCCTTTCTTATTTGAGCTATCAAAAATCGTGCGGGCGACGTGGCGTTGCGTGATTGGAAGAAACTCCGCTGCTACAGTAATACCGGGGTTCTTGCCCGTCGGATGGGAAGATCGGACGGCTGTCGTTGAACGGGCGACGTGGACAGCGAATCGGGAGGTGATTCTGACGTCCTTTTATATATAGTAGGATGACCAGAGGAATGCCAAATGATTTATTTAGTCCTGTTTGGCCAATAAGTTTTTGTACACAAAGCATTTCATGTGGGATAGAGTTCATGTTCCTTTCTGTGGTTACAAGTCAAAACAAACTATATGTGCAAAACACACAGGAGATCTATATAAGCAATATTCAGGAGATGAACATCTTTTGCGTAAATATATGAACACACAAGTTCAGTCAAGCAATACAGCAAGATGAGGCAACCAATTAAAAATACAGCCACAACCACTTAATCGAACTAAGTAGATAACCTGGGTGCATCCATACTTAACCAAGCACCAGCAAACACATCTGTTTCCTGGCATCTGTCAAGCACCTTGGATATCCATACCCGGAGAAATGTCCGTACTGAAGGTGTCATTGAAACGCCTATTTAAATCCATCGGCTCAATTGTTTCTTTACAGATAAATATTACTATTTCAATCTAAGCAAGGATTTTCATCAAACACCTTGTATGAATCATCTTACATCGGATCTGCAGAAAACAAATAAAGATGTTGTGCGGCTAAATTGAAAAGGGGCAGAGTTTTTACCTCAGCTTGGAGTAGTGAGAGGCCCAACAACGCAGGCGGCGTTCTGCTCTCTTCCCCGGGATGAGGATGTCACACTCCTCCTCGTGATATCCCTGCAGAGCAGCTTTCATGAGAGAGAAAGAGACAGAGAGAGAAAGAGAGAGAGAAAGAGAACCGGATCTTCCATGAGGAGAGAAGAGCAGCCGGCAGCAGCCAACCATGAGGAGAGCATGGATTAGGATTTGGGGATGTACCTTGCTGGTTGAAATCGTGCTCCTCCGGTTGTGCATCGTGGAAGACAGGGGTGCGGAGGCTCGAACGCGTCGAGCGGGCCCCTCGTCGCCGCCGGTCTTGTGCGGTACCGCGGCGCAGTGGAGAGAGCTTGAGAAGAGAGAGGGGCGGCCGAACGTGATGGAGCTTGAACGGGCAATAACCACATCGGTCCGTCGCTTCCCCGCGTGTTCCTCCGCTGCCAAGCTTGTGGGTGCCGCGGCGCAGCGATGTGAGCACGGGGAACGGGGGAGAAGGACGGAGGGAAGCAGTGCCGCCATGGGGAGAGAGAGGAGGTGGGGCGTCGGGGCGAGCGGGGAGGAGCTCGCGAAGGAGCTGCTGGCGGCGGCGGCGGCTAACCCGGCGTCGGGGTAGAGGCGTGTGGGGAAAATGACAGGGAATTGCGTTCTAGGGTTAGGTCTTAGTTTATATACAAAAGGACTGGTTCGTAATTTCTGGAAAGTAGAGGGACTTTTTTTGCAAAAATGCCGCGGGTACTGTTCAACACTGTAGCATCTACAGTGACCGGAGCGCGGAGAGAGCGCAGAATTGCGCGTCTTTCATATACTTAGTAATGTATGTATCCGGAGTACACTCTGTCCGATGTCCGTATTGTACTCCTATCTAGCTTGTACTTTTGCAAGAAATGTAGCACGCCACTGGACTAGAAATGGTGATGTTTTTTTATAGGAAGGAAGAAACCAAGATTGTCAGACTTGCTTTACAATCTTCACAAAATGGCTGAAACCACTGGCCACTGGGCCATCTGATTCTGACAGAAAATTACAATTGGATTTGAAGTTGCAACTAAATGAACTTGTTAGATAAGATAATGTTAAATGGTTTCGAAGAGCTAAAATTCTAGACCTAAAATTGGGACAGTGTTGTACTAGATATTTGATGAATAAACGTAGTGGAAGAAAAAAAGGAAAAAACATCTTCCATTTGCAAGATAATGATAGGGTCACTGAGGGTGATCAAAATTTGTTCACTCATTTTTATAAGAAATTTATTGGCCACTCTGACAGAGCTAGAATTAAACCCGATTTCCATTTTTCTTATCTGCTAGGCGTCGAAGAGCATCAATCTTGACAAGAAATTTATCCTTTGAAAAAATTATAGATATTATATTTTCTTTCTCATACAATAAAGCCTCTGCTCCTATGGTTTCCCTGGAGAATTTAACTAGTTATTTTGGGATGCTATCAAGAGACCTTTGAAGAAACTTCTTGATGACTTTGTTGTTATGGCTCTAGACATTGGTAGGCTTAATTTTGGTAAAATAACACGTTTGTTTAAATGTGATGATGTTATTGTCGCTATAACATTTAGACCCATTTGTACTATGATTGGAGTCTAAGATAATTACAAAGGGTTGAACCAAAGATTGGTTGTTTTTTCTCATGATCTTATTGATAGAACACAAACTGCGTTCATCATAAATAGATTTATCATGGAATGTGTGGTCATCTTGCATGAGATGTTGCATGAGGTTAAAAGGAAAAAAAAATCTGGTGTCCTTAAAAGGCATATGCCAATGTTAATTGGGATTTCTTGCATAATATAATGGTCAAAAAAGTTTTTCTAATAAGTGGAATGTCCTGATTTTCATTATTATGACAAGTGGAAAAGTAAATAAATATTGAATGGTTATATAGGAGATTTTTTTACACTTATAGAGGTGTGAGACAGGGTGGCCCTCAATCTCCCATCCTTTTTAGTCTTAATATAGTTTTGTGACTGTGATGGTTAAAAATGCCCAAGATAGCAAAATTATTGCTGGAATGTGCCCCATCTTTAGGAGAATGGCATTGACATATTCTTCAATATGTAGATGACACTATTTTCTTGCTTGAAGAAGGTTTTGAAAATGCAAGAAATCTTAAATGCCCGTTGTGTCTTTTTGAAAAATTATCATGATTTAAGATTACTTTTCTTAAAAGTGAAGTTTTGTGTGTTGGGAAGTGTGTTGAACATAGTTGCATTATGAAGAAAATTTCACATGTAAATATGGTGCTTTACCACTCAAATTTTGGTTTGCGTGTTGGTAAAACGGGACTTCTCAACAAGCAACTAAAACATGCAGAAGACAAAATGGAAAAAAAACTTGGATGTTGGGAAGAAAAATGGTTGGATATTGGATCATTTTATTTAATTCTTCTCTAACTTCCATTGTTTGCTATAAGTTATCTTGTTATAGAGTACCAGTGGGGGTCATGAACACTTTTGATGCTTTTAGGTGTAAGCTTTTATGGCATGAAGATCAGGGCATCGGGAAAGATCCATTAGTAAACTCAGAAAATGTATGTTCCCAAAATATCTAGGTGGTTTGGGTGTCCTTAACCTGTATTCTAATGAATATAAATCTTTTAAGCAAGTGGTTATGGTAGTTCGAGAATGAGGATGGAGCTTGACAGAACTTTTTTAAGAGAAAGTATCTTAAAAAAGAACTCCGTCCCAAGCTTCAGACAAAGTAGGTATCGTCACAATTTTGATCTGCGGTATGAAGGTAAAGAATATTTATATCTGTGATAGAATTCTTATATGTGGTGAAAATACTAGATTCTAGGAAGATGACTAGTATGGAGAAACAAAGTTTGTTTGCAAGCTTCTCTAGATTGTACAACCTCACCTTCACGAAGAATGAATAGTTGACAAAGTTGTATCATCTAACGGGGCTTGCCTTTATTTAAGAAGATGTTTGTGGGAGGTGGGGGTATGTAGCAATGGAGTGGGAAAATATGTTGCACATTATTAACATAATTGATTTGGAGGAAGGATGACAATGTAACCTAGAAGCTAAGGTAGAAAGGTTTTAGTGCTAAAACCTTATATAAAGCTCTGCAAACTAGGTTACCTGCTAGGAATTTCAAATTGATCTTTGAAACTGTCTGCAAGATCAAAACTTTCCTTTGGCTTGTCATGTAGGGCAGAATTTTGACCAAAGATAGTCTTAAAATAAAGATTGAGGTAGGAGATCACAATGTATATTCTATATTGTTGGTGAAAGAATAGGTCACCCGTTTTTAAGTGCCCTGTTGCTCGCTATGTTTGGGGTTTTTTTAGTGCTGTTTTGATAACCCAAACCCTTCTTGTTCAGTGTGGCTGAAAAACATCGTGTTTTTCAACCATGAATTGGAAGAATGGGTGCTTCTTTTCCATGGTTGGGAATGTTGTGCTGTAAAAATTTGCTTAGCTACTTGGGATACTAGAAACAAAGCTTGTTTTGATCATATTATGCCGGGAGACCCATGTGATATTATCTTTAGTATCTGCTATTGGATTGACCTTTGCAATGAACTAAAGAAGGAATAAGTGCGAAGAACACTTCGACGAGAAACTGAGAAGTTGAAGATCGTGATGATGGAGTTCTTCAATTGTTCAAGAGGTTGGGAACCAACATGTTTAAGAATCAGCAGTGGATAGTTTTCGTCAGAAATGGTTGTGTGTGGTTGTTGGTTTAGGTGTCAGTTAGCCTTCGTAGATATGTGCCTTAATTTGTTCGGTTCTATGGACATTTGTGATGTAGCTTCCATTTGTTGTGGTTGGCTATGTTTTTTTATGAGTGTGACAACTCTAAATTATGTAGCATCACCTTAATTTTTTTTAAGTGAAGCTCAGAGTTTATCCTTTTGATAAAATGTGTTACTGTGGTTGAATTACAATGCATACCTTTGTTAAGCGAGATACCATACAAGACTGATTTGTCGAAAGGTGAAAAATTATTACACCCTAGTCAACTGCATCATGGTCTATGATGTCATGGCCTCTGATAGCAGCATGAAGCATTTGACCAGCCCATCATGCTATGGGCATGAAGGCTTCAAATGGTTATCCTGAAGTTTTAAAATTATTTGGTGCTGAAGTTCGTGAAAAGAGATCAGTTTTATGGTTTTTGTCCCCGACTCTCGTGGCAACGCCCTGTGCAACTGCCATCTTTTTGTGCATGCAGTACCAATAGATCGCTGTCATCACCGTATTAGGGCAACTCCAGTGGGGAGTGAACCCAACCCCCCAGCCCATATTTTGCCCTTAGTCCGGCGTGACCATTTATTCCCCAATTTCACACAAATTTTAGCAAAAAATATCTAATAAGTATCGAGAGCTTCTCTGGGACCGGCAAAAGCATCCTAGCGTGTGTCGGTCAATAGATCCGGGGCGTCGGCGTGGAGACTAACTACGGCTGTGGCGGGTCTAGAGGGAACGGCGGACAATGGACCTGGCGGCGGCACCAGCGAGAAGGGGGGAACACTCAGTATCGGAAGAGGGGTGGGAGGTGGGTATTTGTGTGGCTATCGACCGCGCCTGGGGCGGACACGGAAGGACAAAGGACGGACACAGACAGTGTCCTTCGGCCCCAATCCGAAACAAACTTAGGCCATATTTGAAACGAAACGACATGTCCGCCCCCGCTCGTCCGTTCGCGGTGTGCCGTTGGAACACGCCCGATTGTGCGCATTGGGAAAACGTCTTGTCTTCTGTATGGAAAGAATTCGAAACGTTGGGTTTGACTGAGATGGCTACGTTGTTTGGCCGTGTTTGGGCAGGGGTTTGACACCCGTTGTTTAGATGACACGCCACAAAACGGAAATCTGTCTCCATGCAAAATTAAAGGAAGGAAAAAATTATGTCAAGAGTGGGATTTGAACCCACGCCCTTTCGGACCAGTACCTGAAACTGCGCCTTAGACCAACTCGGCCATCTTGACAATATGTTGAATGCCAAAAATAGGCGCTATTTAACCCTTTTGTTTGAATTTAAAGTTTAACAACGAATAAGTAGTCCTACACACTGCTAGGGGGCTCATGAGGGAACGCTCAGCAAATGTTCCATCAGAACACTAGGCTTCTTTGGACAATTTAGCCTGGTTTGATCGATAGGTTTAATACAACCGAATAGTGAAGGTGAGATATGTACTCTGTTTATTTTTTACGTAATCTTTACTCTGTTTTGCTATGGAGTGGTCATCTGGTTAACGAACGAAACAGCCCCGAGTGAGTATAAAGACAACATCATACTACTAACATCCCCATGAATATGTGGACATTATTACAGGTCGCAACCATCCTCAGTCCCCACACATCCATGATGGATAGACTACATATCCAGTAGCTAGATTATGATCCAGGAGATTTAGTAACAAAAAAGAGTACGCGATCAACAGTGCGTTCGAGCTCAACGCCCTCATCAATCATCATCTTGGTTCAAGCTCCGTGAGCGACACCTCGTTGGGCGACATGGCCTTCGGCTTGCTGTGCCGGGTGGACTGGGACTGGGATGATCCCTTTGGATACGCTTCCGAGTACGTGTCCGAGAAACCCTCCATCTCACCGACGCAGAACGTTGGCCTCGACGGCGCCTGCAGCGACACCGTGCTGCTGCCGAGCATGACGTTCACCGTCGACATCGTCGGCCTGTCCGCGGGGTTGTCCTGCACGCACAGCAGCCCGATGTTGACCAGCTTCAGCGTCTGGCCTCCCGGCGGCGAACGGCCTCCCAGGGACGGATCCACCAGCTCCTCCACCGTTCCCTTGATCCAGTGCTCCCATACCTGCATGTGTTACACAAAATGTTGGCTGGTTCAGACAGTTTGGTGTTGGTTCAGACTGTACTGTATGTACTCACGAGGCTTAAGAGGTCAATGGACTGCTCCGAGTCATCGAAGCTGCTGTTCTTCCTCCCCATGACAGCTTCTGAGTCAGTTAACGATACCTGCTTGTTTCATTTCCTACTCATGATTCATGACTTCTCCATAGCACTTGAGAAGTTGAGATATCAGTTACAGATTTGCTTGACTGGACAGAACTATATTTGTATGTATGTCTTGTGCAAACTGCTAACAATTTGGAGTTAATGGCACCAGCGGTCACACAACTCGTCGTCGATGTGTACTTAAGTCACACTTCTCCAGAACGTGATTATTTGGTCACACAACTCGACAAGTGCGTGCACGCAGGTCACTGACCCCACTTGTCAGTCCGTTTGGACGGTAAATTTTCAGAAAACCCCCTGGAGTAATATTAATTTTACAAAATGGTCCTCCTAATTTTACAAAATGGTCCTCCAGGGGAACCATTTTGTAAAATTAATATAACTCCAGGGGGTTTTCTGAAAATTTACCGTTCAAAACGGACTGACAAGTGGGGTCAGTGACCTGCGTGCACGCACTTGTCGAGTTGTGTGACCAAATAATCACGTTCTGGAGAAGTGTGACTTAAGTGCACATTGGCGTCGAGTTGTGTGACCGCGGGTGCCATTAACTCAACAATTTGCCACTGCAATGCACATATAGAAAGGGCATGAGTCTTGACTACAGAAAATCTTGCAAATGGTTTTGTCAGCTATGAAAAGGTTTTATTATGAAAATTCCTGGAAACAAAATGTAGCAAAATATATGTGCTAAAAGATTCTGATTTAGTTGTAAATAAGAGGTATATACCTTTACCTTCTGAATTTGATAGTATACATTTACTTGCAGAGAAAACGAGAAATCATACAGGTACAGTTCTAGCTATTGTGATGCCCACAATTGCGCTGATATCGGTCATCTCCGTGGTATGCCTTTTCTGTTGGAGGAGGAGAAGACCAGAAGCAGATGTAATTCTACCTTGTAAGACTTCTTAACCATTTTAAATATCCAATGGTAGCCAGTCAAGTAATGAGTCGATTGATTATCCAGCAGTTGTTGGTTCGATCAGTTGACAGATGACTGTACACTTGGTTTAGTCGATTTTTTGTTTTTCATAAATCTTATTACTAGTTAATACCATATATTGTCCCTAGATGGAGGAAAATATATTTCCTGACAAGCTAAAAGTCTTCTTCAACATTGTGTACTTATCCAGTTATTATCATATCCTCCAACATATTCAGCTAGCTCAGATGATCTTCAACACGTCGATTTGCTTCTTCTCGATCTGGCAACACTAAGAGTTGCCACTAACGACTTTGACGAAAGCAAGTTGCTTGGTAAAGGAGGGTTCGGTATGGTTTATAAGGTACAGAATCATACCTTATGTAGCTTAAGGTTCGAGACAAAACCATATGTAGCTTTGTCAGTCAGGTTTTTGCCTAGTAGTGAGTATTTTTACTTGAACAGGGTGTCCTACCTGACAGTCAAGAAATAGCCGTCAAAAGGCTTGGCCAGACTTCCAGACAAGGAATAGCAGAACTGAAGAGTGAACTGGTTCTAGTTGCCAAGCTTCACCACAAGAATCTTGTCAGACTTGTTGGTGTTTGCTTGGAAGAACATGAGAAAATACTTGTGTATGAATATATGCCCAACAGAAGCCTTGATACCATTCTTTTCGGTAAGATTTTCTCATTAGTATTATTTTTTGCTTTTGCTTTTTTAACATTTTGTTCACAGGAGTGGCACACGTGCCACCACGATTACGGTACAATGATATTCTTGTTTGATTCACAGATTTTGAGAAAAATGAAACGCTGGATTGGGGAAAGAGGTTCAAGATTATCAATGGAATTGCTCGAGGCTTACAGTACCTCCATGAAGATTCTCAACTCAAGATAGTTCACCGTGACCTCAAAGCGAGCAATGTACTACTAGATTTGGATTACAATCCCAAAATTTCAGATTTCAGCCTAGCAAAGATATTCGGAGGGGATCAATCAGAAGATGTAACTCGTCGTATCGCTGGAACATAGTAAGCATGTCAAGTATATATATATATTTCTCTGGCAAAACACCAAAGTTAAATGAGGTTCTGAAAGTTCTGTTTCTATCACAGCGGATATATGGCGCCGGAATACGCCATGCGCGGTCAGTACTCCATCAAGTCGGACGTGTTCAGCTTCGGCGTGTTGGTCTTAGAGATCGTCACTGGGAGAAGAAACAGTGGCTCATATAACACCGAGCAAGACGTCGATCTCTTGAATCTCGTGAGCACCTGAAGCATGTTCATATTAAACCCTGCACGCAGCCAGATTTCTGGAAACAATGGCTGAATAACCTTGCCGAATTTGCTGCAGGTATGGGATCACTGGACCCGGGGAAACGTCCTCGAGCTGATCGATCCTTCCCTGAGCAACCATCCTCCTTTCGACCAGATTCTGAAGTGCATTCACGTCGGGCTCTTGTGTGTGCAGAGAAAACCGGCGAGCAGGCCGACAATGGCGTCGGTGAATATCATGTTTAGCAGCCACACTGTCCGTCTCCCTTCTCTCTCCAGGCCGGCGTTCTGCATCCAGGAGGTCAGTGTCGTGAAAGCTCGACTGCGTATTCGGAAGCATATCCGCTCACGGAAAGTTCAACTTTGATGTCCTCGAACCATGTGTCGATCACGGAGCTTTCGCCGAGATAAGTCATTAATATTTGGGAGCAGTTTGCTGAACCAGCTGTGTACAGTATTTTAATTTCTGGAAATGATCCTGATAGAGAGCTGTATCGGTATCACTGAATCTTGCGCTCTGGATGTAAGTAGAATGGCTATCTACCATGCTAAGGAGCTGAAACTTGTGGGACTGAATCGTAGAAGTCAGTGATGTTGATGTACAGCATGATAAATTGTCACAAATTTCAATTTTCTATACGAAAATAAGAAGTGGAAATTTCAGGAAACCAATGGATCTGAGCCGTTTATCCAATTTTTAGTCTATAGCTCACAGGCTAAGCCTTCCATGGCACTGACCTTTTTTTTCCCGAGAAAACCCAAATCTTGCATCTTGGTAGAAAGAAAGTTTCACAACCGTATAAACCTAAGACTAGGCCGAAACAACCAAGCACTCAAGACAAGACTACAAGCAACATAAACTAAACAAACATTACAACGAACTACACCAAACAAACACCAAACCTAGGGTTTAGTCCCTAAGACGCTGAGGGTACAGTCACCCACCTAAATATCTAAACAATTGTTGGTTCTCATGGTACTACAGCTCTTGGAAGGCCTTGAAATATGAATGCTGTGTTTTTGCTCAGGGCACCAATGAGCCAAGAATTTTGAGAAAAATGGTAGAAAATGGTATTAAGAACTTCAAAAGAATTCTGAATTTTTATCCATGAATATATATTCATGTAGATGTGTAGTTCTGTTAAATAATATATGTTACATTTTGCACTAGGCAAAAACAAATTAAATTGTGGCTCTAAAACGAAAAAACTCGCTTTTGATCCCAAATTTTTTGTAGACCACTCTTGATTAAAAATAGTACCCACACATTAGAAAATCTATGTACTGAGCAGTCGAAAAATTAGAGAAAGATCTACAAAAGGTAATTCAGACTTAATATTTCTATCAAACAGTTAAAATCCTTATAAACAGCCTAACGTTTTAGAAAAATACATAGCTTTTCATTAAAAAAATAGAGTTTCATTCTAAAAGGCAATGAAAAGGCCATTAATTAAATAAAAAGCATTTATAAAGGGTCAAAGTAGAAATTGCGGGCCATCAAGAAATTGCACGCCGAATGCATTAAAAAGGACAAAAGTCCTCATCCAAACAAGTCGTGCTAAAGATTAATTGTTGCTGCTATCCAATTTTGACTACCTATGGAGTATTAGGTGTAAAAAAATTGGATTTTTGTAAGCGAAGAATAAATAATCTTTTCTTTGCTTTATGTGCAGTGATAGAATAAAAAATAACAAGAGACCTTTTTCCTGAAATCTCTGAAAATAATAATATATTCCATCTCTTTCTATAAGTTTTCATGAAAACTGATAAGTATATTTTTCAAAACTAATAGTTTAAAATGATTTTTTTAGTTTTCAAAAATATTCGTGGAGCTCGGGATCTAAAATTACTACTATATTTGTTAAAAGCACCGGATATTTTTTCATAATTTTCAAAGTTCAAAATTGTAGTTTTTGAGTTTTCAAAAATATCCCTGAAGCTCGGGACACCAAATTTTTTTAAGAATTTTCTATTTTAAATATACAGTTTCTTAATTTTCAAGAATACCCATGGAGCTCAGGATCTAAAATGACTTCATTGAAAGCAGGTGAGGCCTCGGATGAGCTGGCTCCGTTGGACGCCATGTGCCCAAAGGCCTCCTAACGATCCTCTCAATTTAACAGAGACGTCAAATTCATCTTTATATACCGAAAAAAGTAGAATATAAACTGTTCAAAAAAATTACAATTTATAAAAGGGATGCAGTGTTCTAGGAAAAAAAAAGTAAACAAGAGCGGCAAAAAAAGCAAACGCTTACTAGCCCAACATCCTTCAAAGACACTTTTCGATCTGACTACAGGCCTTCGAAGTACGCCACAGTAGTTGGCTGAGGTGGGCCTTGGCTAAGTTGGCTTCGTTGGACCGGAAATTCATTTTGAGTCATAGCATTTGCTCCCACTATTTAAAAACATGTTTTGAAATGTTAATTTTTTTTAAAAAAAATCAGGTGAAGATCCCAACATTCTATACTCACACACGAAATTTCATGAACAAAAACATTTTCTTGTGGCCTGTATTAAAAAGACAAAAAAATGTCGGGTGGTACGTCGTTTTGTAGCACCAAAATTTGTCTTTCTTACACGAGCCACAAGTGCCTAGATGTATGTCTGAATTTTTTTTACCAGATTCTTCGGCATTTTAAATTATTTAAAAATATATTTTCCATAATGAGAGTATCTAATCCTACAAGCCAAAAAAACACCACCTCCTCGTTGGACGCGATTCTTCCAGACACCCCCCCCCCCCCCCCCCCCCCCCCCCACACACACACACACAGAGACTACCCGTCATAGGCAATAAAATAGAGACATCAAAGGCATGTTAATATACTCAAACAAATTAGCAATCTAAAATGTTCTACAAAAGCTATAATAAAAAAGCATATAAACAATAAAACACCAATCTTTTGGTGCAAGATACATCAGGCTGATAGCTTATGCTTAAACATGAGAATCAAGATCTCCATACACCGTGTTCGTCGGCAAAAGAATGATATCAATAATGACAACTTGTTGTGAGAGCATGTACAGTGACATGTAAGATCGATCATGGGAAGCACGAAGCCACGATCAAGGGAGTTATTATTATTCTCGGGGTACGGACGAAGCAACGACTTGTGCTCTCGTAGAGGCATTATATCAATAATTTACTAGTATTCTCGCATGTCAAAGTGATATCTAAACACAGCTGCAAAATCAACCAGGTGCGACGTTCGATCCCAAAATTTGTCCATTGAACTCGGCATACCTAGCTACGTGTACTCAGATCAACCTGTAATCTCTTCTCCTTTCCAAATGTTTCATGGCAGGCCATAAACAATTTTCCAATAGAAAAAACAATAGGTAGAGAACGTCTTTGACTGTTCTAGCGCACGGTATATGTACCCCCACCTAGCCTGGTTGTAGCAATATAGTTCATCAGACGATCGCAGAACCAAACACTTCCCGATCCCCTTTGCAGCTTCCTCGTTATCCTACGTACGAGGGGAGCTATGAAGGCTAGTTCCGGAGCATTGCTCGCCGTCATGCTGGCGGTCGCCGCATTGGCCACGACGGCGCTGGCGAAGAACTACACCATCAACGGCTCCAACGGCTGGGACACGTACGTCGACTACGACAACTGGACCGCCCGCAAGACCTTCATGGTCGGCGACTTCATAGGTAACCCTCGCCTTCGATGACCGTATAACATTCCTATGATCTAGGAGTACATGTTCTCTTCGTACAATGGTAGTGTAACACATTGCGTCCATCAACTTAATTTGACAGAGTTCAAGTACAAGCCGTACCACAACGTGCTGGAGGTGCTGGAGGCGGACTACATCAGCTGCACCACCAGCCACCCCGAGAAGACCTATTCCGGCGGCAACACCACCTTCGCGCTCACCGAGGCCGGCACGCGCTACTTCATCTGCGGCATCCCGCGCCACTGCACCAACGGCACCATGCACGTCAAGATCACCACCGTCCCCTACGACGCCTCCACCGCCGCCGCAATAGAAGCAGCAGCCGCGCCCGGGCCGCTCCTTTTGGGGCCCCGTTTCCCTCGCCTCCCGCGGACGTCTACGCGGACGCCAGCACCGCGCCGGCGGGCGCCCCGTCCGCCTCCTCGACCAGGTCATCGGCGTCCGCACCGCGGTATCAGCACACGTCGGCGGCCATGGCCGGGCTGGCCTTCGCTGCACTCGTGGCCATTGCGGCGTAAATCAAGCAGCAACGGGCGATTTCTACGAACGTTGACCGTTGTATATGCATCTGAGTATTCGTTTCGACTTTCGAGGCGTGGTTAACTAGTATTTTTTGTACCAAAGGCTCTCTCTTTTTTCCTTGTCTATTATTATTTCCATCTTCCATTGTGAATTCCGTGTATTTGATGTTCCATTTTGAAAATACTACATAATCTTTGCGAGGAAGTTGATATTTCATTTCGGTTTGTCCTAGTCTGCTTTCGGAGATATTATCCGAAATATTTTTGGTTTCGTCTTTTCGATGCAACCTGCTGCTGGCCTTGTTACAGTGCTTGCCCATTTCCTACTGAAGAGTTGGAGAAGCTCATAACCGCTACGAGCAAGACACGGCTGTTCTTGACAAAATTGATAAATCAAAACGAGATATCAAATCAAAGATGGAAATGGTAGCCAATTACGAATACAACACGAATATTGCAGGAGAATGTAAATTATTACTAGTATATAAGATCAGTGGACGGCACGTCTTGCTAAGATAGGTCACCACGTTGTAACCATTACCACTGCAGAGACTACAGATGCATCCATCCTGGTACATCCATTTTGCAACTCGTTGCACATGCGAGTATCGTGGGACCAACTCGGTCCAAGAAGACCAACCAATAGATATAGCCTAATTATATTATGGGCATATGCCAAGTCAAAGGTGACATGGCAAACAAGGTCACCAAAGACGATATTCGACAACATCAGATAGCCATTTCATTCAACGGGTGGTATTTATTTACTAACAATGTACAACGGTGTTGCAAGATCACATGTCACCAAATGATGCAACGAAGAGGCTTGAGTTCTGTTCTGGGTTTAACTACATAGTAACACTGACAACCAAAATAGACTTGAATCGAAGGCAGTTTCGCCCCCCTTCCCAACAAGATAGATGAGGCCAATGATCTTCGTTGTCTTATGCAACAGGAGGGCAAGACTTGGGATCATCGGAGGTATCAACATCAGAAGGTGGCATGAATTGCCACATGGGAAATCCATGGTAGCCAATGACAGGCATCATCAGCTTCTGCCCTGCCACTTGCCCTTGGGAGCAGCAAATGCAGTCGCCGGGATAACCGAAGGGTGTGGTAGGTGTGGTACGAGGCTCTGACGAGCATTCATGAACTTGATCTGCTGCTCCAGGCTCTCTTTCTCTGCCTTCAGCTTTTGCTTCTCATCCCGGAGCTCGTTCTTCTCAGCCTGCAAATAGAAGGATCTCATAATATTTTAACATGATCTCTCAATAACAATTAATGTTTAAAGAAAGAAACTAACACAAAAAATATAGAGCAGCTTGAAGAGATAACGAATTGCTTCAGATGTACAAGCCTATGGAATAAACTGACTGTAGTTCATAGCCCATATAGAGTGGAGCAGGTTAAAAAATCTTACGTGGATATCAGATCCATTTATGTATGAAACAACAAGTAGAAGTGCAAACCTTCAGCTCTTTAATCTTCTCTTGCAGAGACTCCTTTGAATCCTTCAACTTCTCTGCTTCACTACGCAATTCAGTTACAGCACGAATAGCATCATTTAATATAGCACACTTATCGATTTTAGGTGTTTTCCCTGGATCCAAGACAGCACTTAATTCCAAGAACCTAACAGAAACAAAACCATAAGCTCCATTGAAGCGAACAAATAAAATGCTGCCACAAGAAAATAATCCCAAGAACACAACAAAATGCATTTGCTAGCAGGGGCATACCTCTCGTTTAGCTTGTCCCTTCTCACTTTCTCCCTGCATGCTTTGGAGCTGGGTTGAGCACCAGCTTCTGACCTAGGACTGTGGCAATTTCATGCAAAGTTAACAACGTTAAACAGAAAACAGTGAATTATGGGACTCCAAACAAGCATAGACACAAACCGTTTATTTGTTGGTTGTCCTTTGGCATGGTCCCAGTCAACAGAAACAGAGCTATTGATTTCAGCACTGGTGAATAAGTAAAATTGCAGTTAGGAATGTAAAAGTCGCAAAATAATAAGGAAAAAATAGTACAGCATAGCAACGTAAGACTCAGCACTGGTGAAAGAGTAACGTTGCAGTTAAGAATGTCAAAATCTCAATATAGTGCACAACAATAAGGTTGCCTAACTAGCATAGCAAGGGTAATATAATAAGAAATGCAAATTTAACACAGATAGCATAGAGTAGGTGATGTATTGGAGCGGAAAAAAAAGATTAAACATTAAACAACACAAGAGGTCAACTTAGTTCATGTGGCGATGTGATGACTCAGAGAACTAACATAAATCAAAGAGAAGTCGTGCCCCAAAGTGTAATCATAAATAATTTCCTAACATGGAAAATATGCCAATACATGTGCATTCTATGTTCGACTTCACAATGGAATCCCAATCGTTGGGTCTGCAAAACAACCCCTATCTGACCCATTCTTGATACTTGATACATCAGTTGATGGCAGAACATGGGATTACTCGCTATCAGGCTCAAAATAACATGTGACACGATTATATAAGTACCCTTGATTTTGAACATTGGATCACTGACAAAATACAAACATCCGCCATGTAATTAGCTTTATGCTTAAAATTAATTCAACTCGCAAACCCAAGAAAGAACTCGCAGCCCATTCGGATATCAGAATTGAGCTTTGAATCATAGAATTGGAATCGCGTTTGGATGACGTTGGTATTGGCAATTGAAATTGGGTACCAATGCCAGTTGAATAGGGAACCAGCTATAATGGCAAACCCTCGATACCTAGCACATTACCTCGGATCCTGACGAAATGTTTGAACTAACTGACGACGCTTGCACTCATCGTCTCCCACCCACTCTGGTGGACGACGACTCCTGCAACACCTCGCTCATTGTATACCATCGCTGGCGACCTAAGCAACACTCTCCTACGGTGGCGCATCTCCAACAACCTTAGTGACACCGCACCTACGGCATCTGATCTTCTGATCTTCGGCTACCTCAGCGACACCTCTCCTACAGAAACCATCTCGGTGACCTCGGCAGGTGCCACTATGGCGACCTGCACCACAATTGGGCCCATAGTTCTCCACCATGTCGAGGCGTTGCTGACGTCGTCTTCAGCGACCTTGATCTGAGGACCTCCACTGACTAGCATTGGCAGAACGAAGTGGTGAACAAGGTGGGCCTTCCGCCACCCTTGATCAGTTGATCTTATAATTTCTTTGCTTAAATATCCCTATGTGAAGCTTTGCTACACATTAAAATTAGAGTTTAGTTCGTTTAACAATCACTGTAGGCACCTCCTTTATTTTATTTCAAGCTCTGCCACTGCCGACTGGGCCA
The DNA here is from genome assembly GCA_947311845.1 of Poa pratensis. Taxonomy (NCBI): domain Eukaryota; kingdom Viridiplantae; phylum Streptophyta; class Magnoliopsida; order Poales; family Poaceae; genus Poa; species Poa pratensis. The sequence goes on from CAMZMU010000102.1 coordinate 8,451,044, forward strand.
ATTAGCCTCCGCGCGCTGCCGACAGCCTGTCTTTGCACTCCATTTCCATCGCTGCTGCTAGCATCCTGGACCGTGCCACCATTTTGTATCTCACATATCCTCTCTGCAAACATCTAGCGAGCAACAGGCACCACATATAAGTCCAGATATAGGATCTTCATGATTTTTCTACCATCTCCTACCATGGCCAACATCCCCGGTGAGCACCCGGCAACTAATCTGATGTCTCGTACAATCATTTCACAATGTCCAGATCTGGTCTTTCTTTCCTATGTACCAGTTCATTCCTAGTTGCATTCAAACAGAAATTTGAATTGATCTGGATGCTCAAGTTTCTCCAGCAACCAAACATGAATAAAAATATTACTTGCCTATTCCAATTTTAGTTGAAAATGAATTGGCTTCGATTTCCACAAACCCAATCAGTTCTAACATCCAAACGGACCCTTGCAACTCGAAATGCCACCACTGACCATGTAAACTTTTGTCATTGGAACTATCCCCTTTAATCCAGAATAAGCATGGAACTGTGCATGCATTCTATGGACTGCATATGTAGTACATGCACCTTTCACAAAAAGACCCGATTAACATTATGTACAAAATCATTTCCCCTAACCTAATACCATTGCCACAACCAACACCACTCCTAGCACGCAAATAATGATACTCCAGCATGGAACTAGTTCTATGTGTTCTGGCATGCGCATGCGTGCGATTTCTACTACATGATACACATACACATAGGCTTTACTAATCTACAGTCACCCGCCTAATAACCGCAGTTATGCTATAATTTATCTCAGTTTACCTATAGGTGATAAGTGGTAACATACGGAGTCAGAACACGGGATGTATAACCATGGAGCCTAGCCGCTGGCAAGCGCGATCAAGCCCGAGAAGGCGATAAACCGCGATTACTTACCAGGGGATGGGAGCCGGGGTGGCGGATACGTCCTGCGCCTGCGCCTGAGTTTGCATCTGCGGCTGCATCGACGGGGCCCAGAAGAAGCCTCCTGCGGGTGTGGCGGTGAAGTCGGCGGCAGCAAGGTCGTCCATGAGGGGGCAGTCGAAGACCCAGCTGGAGCCCTCCAGGGATGCCATGGCGGCGGAGCGGCTCGCCGTCGCAGGCGACAGTGGCTAGGGTTTCGCGGTCGCGTCGGGATTTGGGGGAAATTTTGGGGGTGGTCTGGGGAAGAGGGACGAGGGGAAGCGGTCGTGGGCTCCGGCGCCGAGATAAGGATCAACCGAAGAGTTGGAGCACGAGGTTAACGAGTACGGACATTTGTTGGATCTGGGCCTAATGAGCCTAAAGCCATTTGTTTGGATCTGGGCCTAATGATAAAGCTTTTTTATATGAATGAGCCTAACACTGGCGGGCTTGGACATACGAATGTAGTAATATATTATGGGCATGTGTCCATTTCTGAGACAGGCCTTCCAATTGGAAGGGAAAATTGTTTGGAATCCCACTATTTCGATGCTATAGCGTGGTATGGTGTTATTCACGAAATAGCACGCTATATCGCGTTAAAACGTCATGGTATTATATGACGCTATTATTTTCTAGCATATCTGTTATTTTTCACCTTAGTGTGGAGAAGAAGTTGCTATTTTTTAGTGGTGATGAACCGCAATCGTCGGATCATATTCTAAATCAGAGGATAATATTCAGATTCTGAATAAATAAGTTATACTATTTGTTACTCCTGCTATTAGGCTTCCAGAAAATGGGTAAACAAATTTTGAGCTAATGGCTTCTATACCACTGACAAACTCATCAATGACTCATTTGCCATCCAACAAAGCTCCAGTTCTCATATACCAAACACAACAAATTTTATTGCTTATTTGCCACTGACTGTTATCCTATCGTTACATCATTCCACAAAGAGGCCAAAATGACTGTCTTGCCCTCAGTGGCAAATAAGCAACAATTGGCAATACAAAAAAAATGACACATTTCTCCTCTATTTTTCAGCCGTTCTGCAAAACAAGTGACAATATATAATGATTCAAGATATGTATATTATATTCCAGCAAAACTAACACAAACAGTACTAAGTTCACATAATTTAAAACCATGCAGCCAACAGAATTTTCAATGGCACACAATCAGACAACATCCAGAACCAAAAGAACACAACAAGAATTCGGTTGTTCACACAAGCAAGTCTTTGAATAAACTATAATACACATGCAGAGCTGCGATACATAAATACTACCCGAGATTTCCAAGATTTTCATAGTTTCAATTTATTTTTTGATGATTAAATTGCCACTTCTATTCCGATGAAAACAACCATACATTTGCATGCATTCTTCATCATTTGACACAGATATGTTTTTGCCACTAATTGAATCAACATACTCAATAGATATACTCTTCTCTGAACAAAGAGGAAAAGAGGAAGTACCAACAACAATACAGGCCAACAAATCCTTCATGTTTGAGCTAGCACCCTCAACAATCTGCAACTAAAACTTGCATCTCCACTGATTTTACTTTCACTGCTACAAATCTTGACATCTACCGTGTAAGTGCAAGATTGGATCATCCTGTGGATGATGCAAGCATGTCAATGTGCAAGAAAAACGTATGCAAAGAGATAGGCCGAGCCGTCACCGTGCGCAAATTGCAGAGAGAGAGATCGAGCCGTCTTCAGCCACGCCGTCCTCCTCCTGGGGCTTGGAAACCCGACGCCCCTGCTCCACTCTGCACCTGCCCGGAATCCCCAATTCTAAGGTTCTGGGCGACATGGTCAGAGGTAGAGGTCAGCGCCGCCAAGTTTCGTCGCGACGGGGGCTGGGGAGCGGCGATTTCGGCGATGAGGCCTGGGGGAGCGGCGACAGGGGTTGGGGGAGCGCCGACGGGGTTCCACCATTCTTCCTCGCGACGGTGGCTGGGGAGTGTCGGTTCCCGCAACGGGGGCTGGGGGAGCGGCGACGGGGCCTAGAGGAGCGGCGGCAGGAGCTGGGGAGCGCCGGCGGCGGTTCCGCCATGGCTTCCTCGATCTGTTTCGCGTGCGGGCGTGCGTTTGGTCTTTTTTTTTCCTGTGTGCGTTTGGTCCATGGAGTAGCACGCATGCCCAGCCCTCGTCGCGTGTGTGCGTGCGTTTGGTCTTTTTTTTTCCTATGTGCGTTTGGTCTTTTTATTTCTACTAGTTGACATGTACGTGCAACGCACGTTTTCACAATTAAATGGGGCAATTTAGAAGTATGGAATATTAAACTTGCAACGCAAGCATCAAAATGTGACATTCCAAGCTGATCGTGCTGAGACGGTGCTTCTCGTGAAACAACTCTTTGTCCAATTATACAAAAAGAAATATGATAAGTTTCCATGTTAAAAGAGAGACAGACTGTAGTACATGCATGATCCAAATTTGTGGATCAAGTCGTGTGCGTGTAGTTCGTTTTGTTAACACATGGGCCAGGGACAAAAAGAAGTGCACAATAACAAAACCTTAATTCTCGTCTGAAGTATGAAACAATAGAAAATACACATGAACATGTGTAATATATCATTTGAATTTCCGACTATCAAGCTGGCCGCACAGTGAACCAGCTCAAAACACTATTGCCGCTGCCTAGCAACCTCGACAACGATCTTCTCACTTTGCTACCGGCTCAATTCACTGGCATTCCTGCCAATTCAGTGCCTGAAATCAACTGATATACTAAGCAAGAATATCTAGAATGTATCCGAACAATATCGTCATAGAACATAAGTAAAGCCTAGCTAAGAGCCTGTTGCCTGATGGAAAATTTACCTGAACATCATATGTACTGCAGGCTATTCTTCACTTTCTTCTCCAGAAAAAATGTTGCTCCCTGCTCCTTAAGTCCTCTCTTAGAACAATCAAAAGAGGAAAAGAGATAGTATTAGTATTTCTCCTCCAAACACAATCAATATATAACCAACAAGTTCGTCATCTGAATGAACCGAGCATGATACAAAACTAATACAGTAACCTTGGGTTAACAAAATGGAAGAACAACAAATATTAATAACCACAACATGTGTATGTTGACCTCAGTGGGGTGCTATCAGATTCACAATGTCAAAAGGATGGACGGAGCAAAGAAAACCATGATATAAATCTAGGATGCTTAGTTATCTATTTAATAAGAGAAACTATTTGGGCTCATCAGTCACGTATTATCTTCATTGGGAAAGATGAAATTCCAGTCTTATATACAATCCATTGCTATTGATATGAATTTAGTCTCACAATTAGACTATTTGAGTCATGCACTTAGACAATCAAGAAGAAGAATATATTTCTGAAAATGAATGGAACTCCATTGGTATTCGATTGAACCCATCTCGCTGCCAGCTACCCCACAATAAAAACATATGTATTTACCCAGAATTATAACTGAAACTCAGATAAAATGATAAAATCTTAGTACTTTGTTGACAAACGTTGCATAATTAGTCGGAACATGTAGCATTACAGAGAAGCAATGCATCGCTAATCCTTTTATTTCTTCAAGTTAAGTGGCGAAAATATTAAGTATTCAGCAGATGGTTGTTGAGGCCTAATCCCTATAGCAGAAAATGAAATTAATAAAACACTGGGCATGAAACAATTTTTTTTAAAACTAACTTAACTGTCTGGGAGCAGAATATATGAACGCTATTACCTATGATGACCCCAAATATATGATTACCTGCAGGCCGAGCTGCACTTGTCTCCAAGCATGAACGCGATCACCGTAATCAATAGTCCTCTGTATACTTCATCCCTGCTGATCAAATACAATGGCATAAAATTTAATCAAAGCTAGTAGCAAGCAACACTGAACGCACTTCCTCTTAATTTCTCTGAAACAATTTCCCTCTCACTTCATCTTTGATTCTCTCAATTTCATGCACACACACCCGCAACAACAAGCAACACTCAAACTCTGACCCTTTCTCTTGGGGAAAGAACCTGCAGCCGCACCACGCCATGTGCAGGAAGCAACGACAGTGTCCTCGTCTCCCCGGGCTCATCTCCCTCCACAGCCCAGCACCGGCCAGATCTGCACCGCCTTGACTCCTCCACGAAGGCAGTGCCTCGCCTTCTCCCTGCTCTCTCCATCCATTGCTCGTATTCCACTCTATCCCTGCATAACCCAGCAACGTCCAGGGCTAGACCATCCCGAATCCTCAAAGCTGACGACGCTGACTGGACTGGTGCCATCGGGTACAGTTGATTGAACAGCCCATCCGTCGGGCTGATGGGATCTCGCAGGCGACTGGGTGCATGGAGGCGTATGCGGCAGGCTCGCGCTCGATGCGTAAGCAGCAGTAGCTCGTACCGGGATGAGGGGGCAGGAGATCTCGGCAGCAGCGGCCGCTCCTCGAGGCCGCGGCGTCGTAGGAGAAGGAGAGCAGGACGTGGGGGAGGAGTTGCGCGGGGAGCTGGCGTTCGACGGGGAGGATGCGCGCTGGGCGGGATTGATCTACTGGGGGCGGCGAGCTGTGAGCACAGGCCAGCGGCGTAGGACGGAGTGGCCGGCGTCGTCAAACCCATCGGTGGCGTCGGTGGCGTGGGGATCAAACGAAAAAGAACAAACGAAACAAACCGATACGATGGCATTAGCAGTATTATGTGATTTGGTGGGAGGGTAAAACGGGCAAAAGTGGATTTGTGTTGAGTTGTCAAACATTGGAGCGATCTGGACCGTTGGCCAAATATTGAAGGGCTCAGATTCAATGTATCAACACAAGTTTGCTCTTTTAATAGTAGTATAGATTCTATAAACTGAGGGTAAGAATGGAAATTTTAAAAAGACTGACAGGAAAACGGAGACATCTTGACGACGAACTAACGGCGATGGCATATAAGCACTACAAATTGGTTGTGTTTGCTATATAAGCACTCGGCTTTTGTTGGATGGCAAATGAGACATTGCAGCGTTCGTCGGTGGTACATAAGCAATTTTCTCACAAATTTTATATGTGGTTATTCTGCCATTTTTTGACTATATTCGTTATTCTTGTTAAAATCATTTATTCTTGAGCTATATATGTTATTTTGTTTCAAAAGGCTATTTGAAACGTAGCACGCTATTAGCACGCCATATCTTTTATAGCATCTGGAGGAGGCCGCCGCAATTTTTTATAGCATGCTATTTTTTACCATGATTGAGGCACCCCGTTGATTTGCTTCAATTGTTTTCTGAGTAAACAGTGACGCATTGATGATTTTTTCAATTTGAGCAGGGAGCTGAGCTAATGTTTTCTTTATTTTCATTTTTATTCTTATTCTGTTTCTGTTTCTTTTTATTTATTTTTTCCATTATTTCCATGTTTATGTTTATCTTTTTTCCTTAACGTAGCCTTCTTATTGTTCTATTTTAGACTAGATTTCTGTTTTTTCATTATTTTTATTTTCTCTTTTTAAAATTGTGCTTCTTTTTTATTCGTTATTTAATCAATGGCATAAAAAGTGGATCCATAATTTTGTTCTGTTTATAGTCGAGGGGTACTAACTCGATCATTCCACATTTTTGTTTCGTATAGTTATGATTTGTTTCATAGTGTTAGAATTTTGTTTAATTTTGTCTAAAATTGTGTTCTGCTAGTAGTCGTAACTTTTCCCTCGTGTGTCAAAACTTTGTTCTGTGTCGTCTAAATTGTGTTTGCTCTTCTATTAATGACTTTGCTCGATGTGCTATTAAATTATGATAGAAGTCATGGTTTGTTCATGCACTTTAATTTTTATTTCTTTGTCTGAAAATATGTTCCCCTTATAGTCATGATTTGTTCAATTGATGCTACAAATATGTTGTTGTTAGTGCAATTTTTGTTCCATTAGCAGATATAACTCATTTCGTTCTAGTTCTGTAATGTCCCAAGTTGGGCATCAAAACTATACCCAAATTTTTGTTTCCGCACATAATCAGTATATGTTTCGATGGGGTTGCTATTTTTTATTCCACTTATAGTTGTGATTTGTTCCACGGACGATTAAACTTTTATTTTCTTCCATTTTGTCCAAAATTTTATTCCGCGTGTAGTCGTGAGTTGTTACTTAGGTGCTAAAATTCTGCTCTACTTGGTTTAAGACTATTTCTTTGTAATCCTGATGTGTTCTATAGGCGCTATTTTTTCCACATTTGGCCTAAATTTTATTCAACGTGTAGATGCGATCCATTTGTAGTCGTGATTTTTCGACGGTTGGTACAATTTTGTTTCGCCTTGTAGTCATGATTCGTGCCATGAGTGTACTTGTCCCTTTAATGCAACGGGACAATATTTCTCCACGCCGGGATAACCAACTATCTAGATTGGCCTAGGTTGGTGATATAACAACGACAATTATTGTACTTGACTATTTATTTCTCTTTTTTTGTGTTACGAGAACATGTGTAATACTAATACTCTACCCGTCAAGTCGTGTCTAGGGCATGGGCATGCCCGAACCCATGAGGTGTACTCGTGTACTTTCATTATTGAGTTGAGACAACTTTTTTTAGGTAAAATGTGATTTCGAATTATGATGATAGTCATGCTCATGGGTACAATCATTCTTCCGAGTCCCGACTAGATGTGCTAGTGGGCTAGCTTCTTCTTGAGACACAATTTTAGTTCCTTCTATGCTAGGTTTGAGTGTCGGCGGCGACGTTTTGATAGTCATGACAACATCACATAGAATAAAAGCCTCTTCACAATATCTTAGTATGGTGTCGATGTGACCGAAGCTGCCAGCGACTGGGTCATGTGATGTCTTGGTCCCAGAGATTGGCGACTCTAAATCCGACGAGTTGTGTTCATGCGGATTTGGTGGTGGCAGGGCAACGGTGGTGTCAAGTTTGTTTCGTTAGCGGATATGCTTTTACAATATTTTGTGCTCGGTGACGACACACGGGTTCAGCAACCTGTCTTGCAAGTATTGTCCTAGCCACAATGCATTCAACGGTTTTATGTTCTCACCTATTGGGGTGTGCAACTAATGCAAATCTCAAAACCATTTAGGCTTACTCTAGCTAATACTGACTTGAAATTTTACAGATTTTTCGTCGAAGGTTTGTGGAATAATGATGAACTACAAAAGGTGGAGCTAGCGATGTGGATTTGTACAGATTTTGATAAAATTGTTTTTTTTCTCAATTTTGTTTGACATTTTGTATTTTAGACGCGAGTCACCTGGTTTTATTTCAAGTAATGGTCTCAGCTTACTTTTTTTCCGCACAATAATAAGAAATTTTCTCTTTATAGTGAAAACGAATTTGAAACCATGAAGATTCTAACTCGGTATTTTGTCCCATAGAAGACGCACCTTATGTTGAATCTACCGCGTTGCTAGAGCAATAACTACACAGTGGCAAAGCCAATGAGATGGCATGTACAATGATTGATAAGACAGCTTATAGCTGCCACTTAATTTAGATATGACAATAAAAAAGATGATGTACAAATGGTTGATAAGACATATATCCTAAAAATATGGTGAGAGATATTGTTGCTAAGTATCTCTTAGCTAAGAGAAGGCAAACTTTTTTTGTTTCTCTCTCTTCCAATTCATCAATCATCAGTGGTACTCTAAGATAAGACCATTGTACATGTAGCAACGTGACTTCTGAATGACTATCGTCACATTAATCAGAATTTTCTAAAACAAGCTCTCAAAGTGACCGACGAAGTAATGTCACTCGATTATTATCAACCTGACTGTAATCTTTTTCTATCGGTAAGGATTGCACCAGAGCACCTTCTACTTCTAATACTTCTAATAGGCCATGAACTATAGATAGAGAAGAATCATTCTGAACGAGTACATAAGAAGTGATCCACTTTTTTTCATTGGTTCCAGGGGAAGACCAAAGATTTTGCGCGCCAGAAAAACTCAAAGTACTATCTCTTCAAGAGACCATATGCCTCCTGGGGCGTCAACGTTCGCGCCAAACGAGCAAAAAGAAGAGGACATCAATGAAAATTACACGCACGGACGCACAAAAACCACAGCTCACAAGATCTCAAAAAAAAAAATGCACAGCTTACGCAAACCACACCTTCATGGACACCGACAGGAAGGTCCGTGCGGCTCCTCCCATGGCTGCACATCGCCAGGAAGGTCTGTGCAGGCTCCTCCCATGGCTGCAACGGCGACGGCCACTCACATACACAGACACGCCAAATCCACAAAAGATTGACCGAGTAAAGCAAAATCGGAGCGAGCTGTAAGTAATAGTAGTATCGAACACTCACGAATTGCATGCACACCATGCTCGTGACCGCACCGTCATCACAGGTAGTCAAGTTACAGCCATGGGGAAGCTGCCGGAGGGCCGGCGGAATCGGGTTCGCTTCTGCCACCGACGGTCGCCGGGAGGACGGTTGCAGTTGCATCTTCTCCTCCTCTCCGAGCTGTGGCCGCCGAGAGTGCGCAGACTTCTCCTGTGCCGCAACCACAGGTACATCCGTTACATGCGTAAGCCACTACACCACAACATACATTTAGGGGCACTTTGTCTGGGGCATTTTCTAAAGTGCCCTAAAAGATTATAATTAGGGGCAATTTGGCAAAGTGCCCCAATAGATAATCTTTTGTGGCACTTTATTAAAGTGCCCCCAAATGTCATTGCTATTAGGGCACTTTGTTAAAGTGCCGCAAATGTTATTACTATTGGGGCACTTTGACAAAATGCCCCAATTAGTTAAAAGCTATTGGTTCAGTTTATCAAATGATTTTTTAAGCATAGATCAAATCAGTTGGGAACTTTGAGACGCAATTTCTATTTGTTGACAGCCACAAAATCGTCTTCCGTCAGGGTTACGTCGCGCAAACAACGCGTCATCAGGCGTTAATTAGCGATCAACTTGCTTTTTTTTATTTAATTAGCGATCAACTTCTGTTTTGAGCTAAGTCAACTGGTCAAACTGGGCCGACCTACTGGGCTGGCCCAATTATTTTGGGTCAAACCGACCCAAAACTCACTCGTCCCTCTCATTCTCTCTCTCCCTCACGACACTCTCCTCTCGTTCCCCTTCCTCTCTGGCGACGCGATGCGCCGCCCGCGCCGTCGCTGCTCCGGCCGTCGACGGCCTCTTCCGGCACCGCCGTCTGCTGGGTATGCTCCGCCGCCTCCTACACCACCGATTCCCTACCTCGATTCGCCCCCGCGTGCTCCAATCGTACCTGGCCGCGAACCCTAACCCTAGCTCGCCCCCAGTTCGGCTCGGCGCCATCCGGCCTCTGCCCTGCGTCGATCTCCTCCACCAACAAGCGTGCTACTCCGCCGCCTCACCTGTACGCCTCCTTATCGACCACGGCTTCCTCCTAAGCTCGAGCTCCTCCGCGAGCACGTCCTCCTCTCGAACGCCCAGCTCGAGCACGCCCCTCGGCCACCACTTGGGCCCCGGCGCTGCTCGGCTCCCCCTCGAGCCCCTGTTCGAATTCTAGCTCGACCACGGCCTCCCTCTGCCGTCGCCTACCTCAACCTCGACGCCGGCGGGATGGCTCTCAGATAAAAGCAACCACGGCGTCCTCGACTTTCTACCCTACGACTCGGCTGCTAAGGTGGTGTGGGAGTGATTTGGTGCGGTCGTCTGCTGATGCTGGACATGGTGGTGTTGTGATGGTGCGGCTGGTGCTGTGGTGTTGCTGCTGCGACTACGACTCTGGTGGGACGGCAATACATCGACTGCAACCCCGTCATCGCCTCCCTCGTCTACTTCCTCGACTACGCCTACTGCAGCTCCTCCATGCTCTGCCTCGGCTACAACTTCCCGAGGTGAGCACATTGTGGATTGGTTTGGTCGATCTAGTGCTATATGTGTGGTGCTGGTGACGAACTGGTTTAGGATTTAGGTTGTGGTGCTGCTCTAATTCATCATGGCGATGAACTGATGCTGGGAATCTAGCAATTTGCCCCTGGTTGGTTTCAGTCAGTGGTGTTAACTGAAGAAATGTTCAGTTTAAATGTGTTGTTTTTGTTAGTTAATTTTTAGAGAGGAATTCTAGATGATTACTCATCTGCATCAGTGCTTTTGTATCCATCAAGGTACTCACATCCAGCTGCCGGACCTCAGGGACGTGCTCTCCGTATCCTTCAAGGTACTCACATCCATGGCCGCTCCCTCACATGTGACAATCGGATCCCTTCCCTGCTCCCCACTCGCCATCTAATCCCCTTCCTCCTCCCTCTCGACACACAGTTCATGACCAAGCAGGACAAGAAGGATGGCTCCCTGGCGCCTCCCCGCACACCGACCAGCTCTTATCCCAGCTCTTACCTCACATGTAATTTTGGTTTTACAATGGCTGCACTGAACGAATCAGAAAGCGTGTTTGCCAATCCATGCAAGGGTAACAATAATATGAGCACTCTTATGTACCGTCCCTTCAGTAGCTGGGCTGGTAATATTGAGGTAAGCTTTTTCTTACTTGTAAAATAGATGTCTCACAACTTATCGCTCCACTTGCTGGTTACTGAAATAAGATGCGTTTGTATATGTCCAAAATGTAGTGGTAAATGAGGTTTGAGGGAGAAGAAGTGAAGTCTGTGGTTCTTGGTGCTGGATGGGTTACTGCAGTCACAAGTTCAAATTATCTGCGCATTTTCACCGAAGGGGCCTTGCAGGTTTTTCCAAGCGTCTGCCTGAACTCTATTATTTAGTGGTTACGTTTCTATCTGTAATCTTTGTTTTGTGCCACCCCTTTGGTCCTCTTAAACCAGTTTGGGAAATGCAGGTTTACCCAAATGCTATATTTGTACATTACTGTAGTATACATCATTCTTGTTTGTGTAATGACTTTTTCCTAATTATACCATGTTAGTTTGTGGTATGTACATGCTTGACAACTGACACCACATTTTGGTTAAAACAAGCCGAGCTTAAGTTTAACAAGAACCGTACAAAGGTTAAGCCATGTCCACTGCGAAAGCTCGACATGCTAGTTTGGCATAACGTGTTGCTTTATTGGCCTTTTGATTGATAAACTCCAACTGAAATCTTGTCAATCCTTTTTTGTTGACCATTAAAGTTTACTATCTGATATTTTTCCTGCAAGCACTTAATGCTAGAAGCGACCTCCAGAACTGAATTTCTTTACACTAGCATCAAAAGACAAAGCCCAGAATGCTTCCCAGGAAAGATAAGAAAATTTATCAGGAGCTGATTTATTAAATTTGGTGATTTTGTCGTTGATACAAATAAACGGTATTTGAACACATATTGCATATACAACTGTGGCATTGTGACATCTTACTCCTTTTCATGTTATTTGTGGTCACAGTTTACTTACCAACCACCAGCATTTGATAGTTTAATTGGCCAAAATTCCTTCTGCAGATGCATATAATCTCTGTCAGTGGTCCAGTGGTTACCGTGTCAGGTCATGGGGATCAGCTAGCAATTATGACGCATGCTTTCTAGTCAATTAGGTGGAACTTGGCTTCCAGTGTTTAGGTTTAGAATCTTCCTGGCAAATTAAAACATTAAGAAATTACTACTGAAGCACACTTGTCTGAAACATTAAGAACTTAGAAGTGATCAAATCATATGCTCTTTTTTAAAACCATCAAAAGCTACTTGTCTGAAATATTCAAACCATTGAAGCATCAACAAAGTCACTTAAGACAGGTTCTTCTCCATTGTTGTAAAAAAGGCTCGTTGTTATGAGTTGGTATGGATGATGTAAGGTACTTGCTGTAGTGTTTTAGTTCATTAGGGGGTAGATGGAAGGAAGGATTGGGAAGCATTTCGAACCGTTGTATTATGGGCTTTGTTTTTCAATAAAATGAAATCAGGGCGGAAGCTCCTTCAATAAAAAAAATCATATGCTCTGGGTTGTAAGAATCTAATTAACTTTTGCACACATCTTAGCTTTACATTTTCAGTTTGTATTGTCTGATGTAGAAATAGCTTTCCATGAGGCATGGCCTGAAATTTAAAATTAGTATTCCTCTTGATTTTGCAGTAAATATACCTATCATGTAGAGATCTTTTTGGGTCCACTGGATTGGCCAATAGCAGAGTGTCATGTACCACTGTACCAGTGCTACGTGAAGCAACCGTACCAATTGTCTTGGGGTTATTATCCTTTTAATCCTATCTGTGATACGTAGAGAGAGCTTTCTAGTGTTCTCCTTGTGCCTTCCTTGTGCATCATACCAAAATGTGAAAGAGACCAGAGCAGTCGAATAATTAATTGAGTTCTATATTAAGCATTCAATGTTACATGATCCGTAAGAAGTTTGTTTCTCTTTTGACGACATATGACTATTGCAGGTACTGAATTTGTTGGATCTAGATGCAGTCCTGGAGCAGCACACTTGCAGTTTAACGGATGTGGAGAAATGATGCCTGCTAGACCTAGCACTAGCACACAACAAAAAGTAATTTTCTAATTGTGATCATCTGTACTCTTGTAAATTACATGGATAATATTGTTTTGTTCATTTGATATGATATTTACCACTACACTTGTAGTGCAATGTTGTTGAACTTGAAATTTAGGGCATTATATTTTGTGTTGCCTTGCTTAGATATTTTTCATCAATTGATAACTTAAATATATTTCATGCATAAATCTCCATTAACAGTATAAGCATCACTCGTTGCTTCTCAAGAAGTTTCTGAAGATAGCAGTTTCCATGAGCATTACAGCAGCATAAGCATCATTCTTTGCTTAGAAACTGAGATGGTTAAATGTATGCAGGGATCCGTGAATCAGTTTTCATGTCATATCCCTGCATCAATGGATGTCTCGTGGGGAATAAAGAATAAACACTACATACGGCTGTGAAACTACCAGAGGGGAACTCCCTGCTTTCAGTTTGATGCAGACCATTTGCTGCATGATCAATTTGTACTAATGAAAGTTTACCTTATCTAGATGTTGCAAAATATTGCAAGTTTGATTATATCTCATAATGGCAGTAGTACATGACCCTGTAATCTACATTTTATCATGTCCGTGTAACACTTGACTGCAGATCTTACAACCTGTTTGAATGATTTCCTGTTTTGATTGTATCTGTGATGAATTTTAAATTTTGTGTATTATTATAATATAAATCTGGAGAATTTTGAAACAATGCCTCAAAAATATATTAGGGTACTAATAAAATGTTCGCCCTAGTAGGTTTTTAGGGCACTTTTCCAAAGTGCCCTGAAAAGTTTTGGGGCATTTTGATTAAGTGCCCTAATAACTTTTCGGGGCACTTTGGAGAAGTGCCCTAATAAGTTTTAGGGGTAGTTTCTTAAAATGCCCTAAATCTATTCGGGGCACTTTGGAGAAGTGCCCTAAAAGGTGTAACTTTTTGGGGCATTTTTTCAAAGTGCCTTAAATACTTTTCCAATCACCAGTATATTGGGCACTTAAAAAAAGTACCTAATAAGTTTTTAGGGTATTTATGTGACTTTTCGGGGCACTTTAAAGTGCCCTTATATCCTTACCGTGACGTAGTGAGCAGTGTGGTATATGCACCCTAGCTAGCAGAAAAAAAGTGTTTCTTTGGCCACGTGAATCTGAGTTCATGTCTCGTTGCTCGCCGAAGCCTCCGCCATTGGACGCCGACGAGGAGACGATGCTAGCCAACTACGTCCCGGTCTTCGTCATGCTCCCCGTATGAACCAAAGCAAATTCATGTGGTTTTGCAAAGCCTTAGTCTCCTTAATTAAGTTCGGCACTGTAACAGCTGGAGGTGATCACCGCTGAGAACGAGGTGGGGGACGCGGAAGGACTGAGGGCGCAGCTCCGGCGGCTGCGGGAGGCCGGCGTAGACGGCGTCATGGCGGACGTGTGGTGGGGAATCGTGGAGGGCGCCTGGCCGGCGCGGTACGAGTGGCGCGGGTACAGGGAGCTGTTCCGGCTGGTGCAGGAGGAAGGTCTGAAGCTGCAGGTCATCATGTCGTTCCACGCGTGCGGCGGCAACATCGGTGACGCCGTGAACATCCCGATACCGGCGTGGGTGCGCGACTTCGGCGAGGCGGACCCGGACGTGTACTACACGAGCCCCGGCGGGGCCAGGAACCAGGAGTACCTCACCAGGGTGGACGACCGGCCCGTGTTCCATGGCAGAACTGCCGTCCAGGTACCGCCGTTGAAATTGCTTCAAGTTCTTAAAAAGTGAACGGCTATCAGTGCATCAAAACAATGTAATCGACTTGTCACGTGTTTGTGAGTTGCGATGGCAGGCAGCTATATGCTGATTTCATGGAGAGCTTCAGACAGAACATGGCGGACTTCTTGGACTCTGGCCTGATCGTGGACATCGAGGTTGGGCTTGGCCCCGCCGGCGAGCTGAGGTACCCATCCTACCCGGAGAGCCAGGGGTGGGCGTTCCCCGGCATCGGACAGTTCCAAGTACGGCGATTTTGTTCTCTGTCCGACTGAGGACGTTGTTGTTGCACGCCATATGAGTTGTAGAAGCTCATAACCGATTCAGAACGAGTAATAGTGGTACTCTGGCTGTTGAAGTAGCTGAAACAACAACGTTCCTGCACTGCAGTGCTACGACAAGTACCTGGAGGAGGATTTCAGAGCAGCGGCAACGGAGGCCGGACACCCGGAGTGGGAGCTGCCTGACGACGCCGGGAAGTACAACGACGCACCGGAAGACACACGGTTCTTCGCCGTAGACGGCGCCCGCACGGCGACGTACCTCACGGAGAAAGGGAGGTTCTTCCTGACATGGTACTCTAACTCCAGCAAGCTGATCGAGCACGGGGACAGGATACTGGACGAAGCGAACAGGGTTTTCTTGGGCTGCAATGTCAAGCTCGCCGCAAAGGTACGACGTGTCACGCTCACAGTGCAGAAAGCAAGAAGTTGTTGAGCCGGTGACTGGTGAACAGACGACGAGGCGGATTTGATGTGCAGGTGTCCGGGATACACTGGTGGTACAGGCACACCCGAGCCACGCCGCGGAGCGCACCGCGGGGTACTACAACCTGGACGGCCGCGACGGGTACCGGCCCATCGCGCGGATGCTGGCGCTGCACGACGGCGCGGTCCTCAACTTCACCTGCGCGGAGATGAGGAACTCGCAGCAGCCCGAGGAGGCCGTGAGCGCCCCTGAGGAGCTCGTCCAGCAGGTGCTGAGCGCCGGATGGAGAGAGGGGATCGAAGTGGCGTGCGAGAACGCGCTGCCCAGGTACGACCGACGGGCGTACAACCATATGGTGAAGAACGCAAGGCCCAGCGGCGTCGTCCTCGGCGAAGTCCCGGCGGCGCGCCGGGTCGCGGCCGTGACATACCTCAGGCTCACGGACGAACTGCTGAACGGGAACAAGTACCGGGCCTTTAAAACCTTCGTAAAAAAGATGCACGCCGATCAGGTAGGCCGAGTAGCATTGGCTGGGTTCGGCCCATTTAGCGATCTAAGTGAAAGGACTGTCACCATCTGACAATATGGACTGGGCTGTGACGATTGTTTTTGTTTGGATTAAGTATACCTCTAGGATACATTTCACCCTAAACTCTAAAATCGGATAATTTCAACCCCGAATTTTACAATACCGGACAAATCACCCCCTAAGATGGTTTTTGTTCGATTTGGGCGGTTTTGTACGATGATGTGGCGATGAGATGGCCATGACGTGGTGCCAGCTGTCCATTGAGAAGATAATTGATGCTTCCTGATCGTGGGCCCCACCTGTAGGGGATTTTCTCCCCTTCTGGCGAGCCCCACTCACCACCCCCGCCTCTGCTCGCGAGCTCGTCGCCGGCCCGTGCCGCCACCTCCGCATGCCGGGCATGCCGTGCAGCGCTGTCGTCCGCACCGCGCGCCTCGGCCCGCTGGGCCATGCAGGCGTCCTCTTCCGGGCGTTTCGCGCCGCGCCGTCGTCCGCACCGCGCCGCGCCGTCGTTTGCAACGCGCGCGTCAGCCTGCAGGGATGCGTCGCGCCGCGTGCCTCTGCCTTCCGGGCCATGCCGACGTCTGCGTTCTGGGATCGTTGCGCGCAGCGCCGCGACGAGCTACCTTTTGACTGAACCGGAGGGAGCACGCTGTTGGAGGCGAGGTCGAGCTAGGCCGCCGCCCGGACTCGACGTGTCGCTGCAGGGTCTCGCCGAGCACCCGTGGCGGCATCGGAAACCCACGCACCAGCGGGAAAACAGATCAACTAGTACTTGTAAACGAGTACTAGTTCGGTTTAACGAAGAAGAAATTCACAAAGAACAGCAGCATATATTCTTGCGACCTCCACATGGCTCGGCTGATTATAAAGATCGAAGAAAAGGAGAGAAGCACACAAGAAAAGCAGAGACATACGCGCTCTTCTTCTTGAGAAAAAGGCAAGCAGCAGCACAAATTTTTGCAAATAAAAAATGGATCAAATACTAGTACTAGATCTGCTCTCTCTCAAGTTCTGTACTGACGAACAACTCAAGAACGCCATGGGAAACTAGTCATGGTCGATCAAATACTAGTACGCAGCAGCAGCAGCTGTACACCCCGTTGCGATTCCAGGGGGAACTAGTAGAGGCCGGCCTGCTGGTCGCCGACCCAGCCCACCTGGATGCGCTGCTCGCCCACCGGTGGTGGCGCAGGAGACAGCCATGAAGACGACGGCGACGCTGCAGACGAGCCCCCTGCCGGCGAGTGCCACTCACCGCCCCCGCCTCCGTTTGCGAGCTCGCCGCCGGCCCGTGCCGCCACCTCCGCATGCCGGGGGTGCCGTGCAGCGCCGTCGTCCGCACCGCGCGCCTCGGTCCGCCGGGCCATGCAGGCGTCCTCTTAACGCCCCGTCGTTTGCAACGCGCGCGTCAGCCTGCGATTTGGCTCGATTCATTTGACGAAGGAACCCAGGGAGACGTGGCGGAGCTATTTGGCAAGGTTTGGGCGCTCCGAGAAGACCAAAACAGCGGGAACGCGAAGCATGCCGGCGGCGGCGTGAACCGAACGACGATTCCAGTGTCATGGGCAGGTCGTGACTGCATTTCAGGGGACCTGTCCATTTCAGCATGTCTTCGAGCTTCAACTATCATCCCTCTTCTCAACAGTACAATTCTTCATCGAATTAGTGCAGTACATCGCCGGAAGTCGTCGTCGTCCACAACTCTGGCAGAGCACCACCACCTAGCCGCACGTTTCGGTCGTTTCCATCCTCCCTGATCAGGTCCGACGTCGAACAGGTGGCAGGCACCGGCTGACGGGTGGGGGTCCACGAATTGAACAAAAACAGCCAAAAATTTCGCCACGTCATCCCGCCACGTCAACGAGCAAAACAGCCCAAATTTGCCCAAAACCGCCTAAATCAAACAAAAACCACCTTAGGGGGTGATTTGTCCGGTATTGTAAAGTTCAGGGTTGAAATTATCCGGTTTTAGAGTTTAGGATGAAATGTGTCCCAAAGGTGACATTTCAGGGTGAAATATATACTTAATCCTTTTTGTTTCAGGATTACTGCCCTGATACGACCCAGTATTTCCGGCCCCTGAAGCCTCGGGAGCGGTCAAGGCCGGCGATACCCATGGACCAGCTGCCGGCGGCGCCGTACCCTTTCGAGCCCGAGACGGACATGAGCGTCGGTGGCGACCTCGCGGAGCTCATCGGCTGGGTGTTCGACAAAATCGAATGGATATTCGGTTGAAAATTACGCCCTCCCCCACAGAAAATATGATTGATACACGCGTATGCAGGAGTAGAAGCCTAGTTAAATATTGTAGTACAAATCTAAAAAAAATTTGTAGTACAATAATAGCATATATCTATCTAGCTGACGCAGCCACGATTTTTTTTTGTAAGATGGATCTGGTCCACCTTGCTCTATTATAGAACAAGACAGAAGTACAAAACGTGTTAAAATTATAAAAAATACACACTACTGTCAATTGAGCGAGCCGCTAACACGTTGGCGTTCTTGATGACAGTCAGAAAGTTTTGGTTCATAAGCCCCTAAGGACGAGCACCCTAGCGAGCCGATTGAACCCTTGAACTTATATGAACCTTTTGACAATAAATCCGTAACATGTATACCGAGCTATATCCACCACTCTATGGGAGGAGTGACTAGACGATTTCCTACCCTCCTCGATGTCAGCGGCGAGATTGTCGCTGAGAAGGTAGACGGGAGACATGTATACCTTATTCTTATCAGCACATCGTCGCCATAGACACCATAAATCGATATCGCTTGACTAAACTCTAAATTTAGGGACATTACTCTAGCGCCGAGCACAGAGTCCGAGATCCCCACCCCTTGAGTCGCCGATGTGGCAACACATAAGACGGGGACCCGTTAATTTACGGTAAAAAATGGTGGCGCCGGCTAGGGTGAAACCTAGATGGATCGCCACCTTCTTGTTAGTCAGCCGGAGGAACATTTCGCTCACGCATTATTTCTCGGACGGACGACTTTCGCTGTCCGGGAGCAACAGGAGTAGAAATGCAGCGGTTACGACGGACCCACTGCACTGATCGGAACAACAGAACAGTGTGACTCGACAGCACGACGATGCACCGTCCGTTTAAAAGAAGAAAGAAAAAAAACACGGCAATAGGATAAGCTCCATGTGCACTCGTACGTGACCGTATCTGCATGCATTGAGTGCATGCCCCCGATGAGTCGGGATCGTAAAGCCTGACAGGACGGACAGCTACTGTGAGTGACCCCACCCAATCAAACGAGTCCGCGTGTGCTCTGTCGTGTAGTGGCAATGATGACTCGACGAAGAGAGCACATGGTGGATCGATGAAGAAGATCGACGATGCAGCAATATGGTACGGCGCCATCGCCAGATTAATGCAGGAATTCTCGCGGCGGAGAGGCGCTCCGTCTCTCGCAGCCCGATCACGATCAATCATGCATGATCCATGACCTGACCCCGGCCGGGGATTACTCCTCCTCTTCTGCTCACCTCGTCTACATTTACCGGTGGATCAGAGGGTAGTACTTACGTGGTAGGTGCAGTGCTGTGAATAGGCACAGCATGCATCCCAAGTTAAACAAGGAAAGAGTGCCCAAGCACTTCATTAATTTTCGTTGGTGGAATTACGAATTATAAGGACTCCAAAGAAGATAGAAATCACATCACGCCCCTCCAATTTCTACACGCGGCCCCCAAACAGAAAATACGCAATCAGATCCTCCACCTGAAACTCCCAGACATGGCCACCCACCCCATGGTCGGAGACTGCGCCACTTGGCATGCAGCAAGCAGTGGTTGAATTGAAATTATGCATGTAAAAATTATGGCCATTTCCTATTTTTGAAAAACAAGAAAATAAGTTTTTAGATTTCAATACTTATGCAATTTTTTATTCTAAGTATGGCGTACGTGACGTGAGTCGACTCTCTCCTCGAATCATAGGGTGGTCTATGACTGCGGCATTGGGTTTTTGATGATCTGCCCAGGTACTTTTCTAATTCAAGCGCAAGCACAACTCCACACCTAAGGGTATGTTCGGATTGTGTCCCAAAAAAATGTCATGGCCAAAAAATTAGTCGCTCTTTATATACTTTCTGACTTTTTGGCATATCAATGTTGCTTCACCGTCTCTAATTTATTTTTCTACCAAATGTAAATTTTGTCTGGTCGTGTTAGTTTATGCTTCAAATTAGAGAAAATAACTCGAATTCATCCATGTCTACGAGTCAGTTGGCATTTTGTAAATTAAAAAAAAAACTCTAGAACTTGTACTCAGTTCTGATTGCAGGGTTGCGCTAGTAATCGTCAGTCATGACCACCTACTCCCTTCAAGGCATGCGTCATATCTCTGAATCGTTAATTTGATCAACGTAATACAAATTATTTATGAAAAAATACAATTATAAAATATAACATATAATATTTCTAATGATATAATTTTTGTAATATATATTTTGTATTACGTTGGTAAAATTGACGATGTAAGGATACGCGTAGGACTTATAAAATGAACCGGAGGGAGTACCAAAAACCAACACGCAATAAATGCTTGATGGGCATCGAGTCGGCAATAATGCATCGTCGAAGGACCAACAATGCATCTGGCAATAATGCTATGGTTTAAGTTTTAAAACTTAGGCTTATTTTTAAGTTATTAGCTAATCATTTGATGTAAGACTCATCAGGGTGCATAAGTTTGGTGTGTGTTACAAAAGTTTCCTCGCCCAAATCACGAATTGGCCCCAACTAAGATTTTGCGTACAACTATCACCAAGTTCCGCTCTGCCACTTATAGGAGAATTATATAACAATAGAATTCTCTATAATTTCTAACAAAGGAGATCTAGCGTCTATAGTACTCCCTTCATTACTAAATATAATATAAGACTTCCTAGACTTTCTGGTTTTGTCCTGTTTTGTTTTTAAATGAGTGAATCACCATATTAAAACATGTCTACATATGTACGAAACATGACAAACTTAGAAAGATTAGAAAGTCTTATATTTTGGATCAAAGGAGTATGTAACATGTTGTCACTATCATGTACTAGTAGAATTATGTGTCTCAAAGGACATTAGATTGCTTTCAAATTTTAATAAAATACGACAATTTACCAATATGGCCACACTCCTTCACATGCCCTTATTTTCACTCGTATGCACATCCACCTGCTATAGACGGACGTGTGACATAGCCACGTGCTATGAAAAAGTGTGTCTGATCACACTAACGGC
Source organism: Poa pratensis (assembly GCA_947311845.1). Classification (NCBI taxonomy): domain Eukaryota; kingdom Viridiplantae; phylum Streptophyta; class Magnoliopsida; order Poales; family Poaceae; genus Poa; species Poa pratensis. The sequence continues at coordinate 8,472,598 of CAMZMU010000102.1, forward strand.
TAGTCTCAAGAAGATTTTTTTTCTTTAGGACAAGGTGGTCGTTTCACCGCTCGAATAGATAGAATAGAATTGACCCAGTTTATAAGAAAAACCGGGTCCAAAAATCATACAAACTGTACAAAAGAATCACACAGACGAAGTGACCCGCCGCCCACACGACACAAGTCGACCAAACGCCACAACACACACCACCCTCTACGGGGCCGCCGCCCCGGCGTAGCAACCAGATCAACCTTCGCATTGCCCGAAAGCGATCCAGTCATGGTCGGCGAACCCTCTGCCCGCGCAGTCTTTATCCAGGTTGCCACCAAAACCAACCTGTTCCGGGGCCGCCGCCCCGGCGTAGCAATCAGATCAACCTTCGCTTTGCCCGAAGGCGATCCAATCAAGTCAATGAACACTCTGCCCGCGCAGTCTCCATCCAGGTCGCCACTCAGACCCACGCCAAACAACGGCTCTGCCTCATAGAACCGTCATAGCGTGGGAGCCCGTGGCCGCTGCCTCGGCGTACCGCCACCGTCCGGGGCCGCCACCCCGGCAACCACCTCCCATGACCACATCGCCATCCTACCCATCCTCCGCGAACCCGCCGCACCGAGAGAGCCGATGACTCCAAGACGACTCCTCCAACAAGGTAGTGACGCGAAGATATGGACCACCAGCCAAATCCCGTCTAGGTTTTTTTTTTTTGAAATGAGGATTACCCCGGTCTCTGCATTATGACGATGAACACATGCTCAGTTTATTGTATAGTTTTCAAAGTATCAAAGTATAAGGTTTACAGCTTAAGGATCGGCCAAAGTGGCAACACTTTGTTCCAAAATAATATTACCATTGTTCCAAAATATAAAACTTTTTCGCGAATAAATATAAAACGTTTTGGCATGCTAGTAACTATCAATAAAGATAGGTGCGAACAACTTTTTTATATAAAAAACACATTTGTGTGTTACGTAAAATCTTGAAAAAAAAACACGCACATAAGTGTTGTATTCAAACTTATGGATGCAAAATTTCATCAAATGATATAGCCATTTGCCATGATTTTAGAAAATGTGAAAGTAAATTTTTTAGATTTCTATATTTATTCCCTCTGACGAAAAAAGATTTCAATAAAGTTCTTAGGTAAAATTTAGAACTTGGTCCCGATGTAGTGTTAGTTTGACCAAAGTATATGGCGTACGTTGCACGACTCTCCCCTTGAATCACGGGATGGTCCATTTTGAGAATAGACGCGGTCGGATTTCAAAGATCCGCTATGGCACGTTTTAATTCAAGCGCGGCTACAACTCCACACCGTTGATTTGAATTGTGGCCAAAGTGTACCCTATACAAGAAATGGTGATGGACAAAAAAGTTTTGTCATGCCAATGTTACTTCACCGTCTCTAGTTTATTTTTCTAGGCCAATTTGCCTAGATCATTGGCAAGAAAACCTCAACGAAAATCAGAGTGAGCAATAAATAATGCAAAAATTGAACGGTCGGAGATGTTCAGAATAAGGTGGCAATCGGGTCAGGTTAGGCCGGGTCAGCCTAAATCAGACCCATGCCCGAAAGCTTTATCGGGTTTGTCGCTGACCCATGACCCTGCCCATGGGTCGAAATACTTCGGCAATTTGAAAATTGAGAATATTGGCACATGCAATCGGTTTAATTTGAGTCGTCCGATTAAGGCGTGGTGTGGCGGGAAGCCGTCACTTTTTCAGGACTCGAGTATGTTGATGAGTAAGCATGGGGCCGCACCCACCAAATGGCAAACACTTATACGGAAACACCACATCAGATGTAAATGATTTGAGGCCCTCTCAAAGAACAAACTTGCTTGAACCGGCCTATACAAAATTTGGATAGGTTTGTTTAGTAGTATTGGGGCGCGATGTTGCGACTGAACTGAATGTCTATCGGGGCCTAGCTACTAGATCTATCCAACTGATTTTTTGAATGTTAAGTATGTTTTACCTGAATTGCATTTTGTGGCAGCACGAACGCACGGCCGAGAGATCGAGGCGACCGGCATCCTAAACTTGCAACAGGGGCAAAAGCAGCAAGGGTGGTAATTTTTCTCTGACCGACATTTCGAAGGAAAAGTTCTCGCGGCTACTTGATGGATGATCTTCGATCTCTCGGCTCGTCCTTAGGGTTTGGGTTATTATTGTTGTTTTGGCATTGCCCATTGACTTTTGTTAGGTGTTCTAATTGAGGTTTATCAAGTGTCAGCGGTTGTGTTTGTTGTGTATTAGAAGAGTTTGCCAGGCTATGTAGGTTTGGGTTTCATGCTCTGTGAGTAGTCCGCTTATGCTCTGCTTGTGTCGGTTTTCGCCTGGTTTTTTGTAAATTAACTTGACACTTTTCTGTTTCTTAATTAATAGAAGTATTAGTCTCTTTGTTTTTATAAAAAAATTATAAGTTTCAAAAAATGAATATAGTTGATGTTGTATCCTATAAGGATGCAAAATCACAACACAGAATTAATTGTATTATGGCCTATACAAAAATGACAAATTTTAGAGATTTGAAAATATACATTGTTCACTATACTAAGATAGGTGCATTTTTCATTTTTGTGTAGCTCAAAATACAAAGTATTCCAAACTGAGATTTTGCATGTTTATGGGATACATTGTTGAGAACATCCAAAAAAATCAGATTTTAAAAAAACTTGTAAATATGATTTTTGAATTTTAAAAAATAAAGGAATCACTGTAACTCGGGAGTCAGAAACCTCCACTCTAGTAGATTGGAGAAAAGAATTTGCCCCGTTTCAACAAAAAAAAAACTACAACAGGCTGCGGCAGTGCACGTCCAAAACGAAAACAAATTCTGTTGCGCCCTTCACACAGCACACACACGCGTACAAGCAGAATTAACGGTTCGACGGGTACCTGCATTTAAGGGAGTAGTGCATCATCACAGACCTAGGAATTGTAGCAGATAAGAGGTCGATCCAGGCATCCAGCTATGTGTAACCGTCTGACATAGTGTTATTTTTACGATACAAAAACCCTATGATGTTTTGCTATGTAGCACAGCCGTTATTTCGTCACCTATCCATACAATTGTATGGATCCCGGTTCGTCGACATTTTCATTTCAACGGATAACGTATTGTATTTCAACCAGAAACTATATAGTCTGCTGCTCCAAAGTCCAAACGCACGTGAACAAATCAGAAGTTAAGAACTATGAGGATGTGTTCCTCACCAGCCTTCATCCCAATCAAAAAACAAAGCCGTGCCACTCCAGAGAAGATGAATCCTCGGAATCCTTGAAGCTTTGGCTATGGGCTCGCGGTGACCAAAATCAGTTCACGGAGCGACCTTAATTTCTGACAGGAAGTAGGTGCCGGACTGGAAACGCTGCAGGCTCACCCGTTCGCCTCGCTGGAGAAGAGGACCCCATATACTCCTCTTTCGCAGTATAAATAGACCCCCAGAGCTCCCTGCAACATCCAGCAAACCAAGTTCAGTGAGCGAGCACGGAAGCCAGTGTTTTCTAGAGCGCACATTTTAGCCACAGCCACAATGGCAGCGAACATGCTTGCCAACTATGTCCAAGTCAACGTCATGCTCCCTGTAAGCTCCATTCACCTCACTAAGCATGCATAAACCATTTCAAGGGTCTAATTCACATTGTCGTACGTGTATCTAGCGATATGTAGAACACATTAACACTTCAGTTGAAGAGTGAAGTCATATGAATCCATCAATAAAAGCTTAGATGGCGCTTTTGTACTAACTTGACTTCAATTTCGTTGTGCAAATAGCTGGATGTGGTGAGCGTCGACAACAAGTTTGAGAAGGGCGACCAGATCAGGGAGCAGCTGAAGAAGCTGGCGGAGGCCGGCGTGGACGGCGTCATGATAGACGTCTGGTGGGGGCTGGTGGAGGGCAAAGGCCCAAAGGCGTACGACTGGAGCGCCTACAAGCAGGTGTTCGCGCTGGTGAAGGAGGCCGGGCTGAAGCTGCAGGCCATCATGTCGTTCCATCAATGTGGTGGCAACGTCGGCGACGTCGTCAACATCCCCATCCCGCAGTGGGTGCGGGACATCGGCGCTACCGACCCCGACATCTTCTACACCAACCGGAGAGGGACGAGGAACATTGAGTACCTCACTCTTGGAGTGGATGACCTGCCTCTCTTCCACGGAAGAACTGCCGTCCAGGTTAGCTAAGATAAACCACCACTTCAGCTCTCCTGCATTTTTGGTGATCAGATACTCAGATGAGTTTTGGCAACAGTATAGTTGTGGTTTTTATAGGTACTACTATGCTGACAGTAGCAAGCTTTGATCATTCCTTTGTGGCTGTGACAGATGTATGCTGATTACATGACGAGCTTCAGGGAAAACATGAAAGAATTCCTGGATGCTGGTGTCATCGTGGACATTGAGGTGGGACTCGGCCCAGCTGGAGAGATGAGATACCCATCCTATCCTCAGAGCCAGGATGGGTGTTCCCAGGCATCGGAGAATTCATCGTGAGTTCTTTTTGCCAAACTAAAACTATCCTCTTCTGTTCTTACAAACTATTCTAATACGTATGGAGTACATGTGATGACCAAAGGCAGTTAAATCTTTGTCCAAGTGACGATCAGCATTGAAAAAGGTTTTTAAGATTTATCACCCAATGGTGCCGGTAAAAAAAGACGTTTGGTAATTTCAGCTTATCACTACTTTTGACTTCTGAGAGACCATACTGTTCTTTTAAGAAAAGTATCAGAAGCAAACACAAGACCATGGCCCCATAGTTAAGTGGCAAAAGTAGAAGAAATCAAATGTACATCTAGCTAAGCAGGCAGGATACGAAATAAAACAAATGTAAAATTAAAACATCACCAGTAAAGACAAAAGTACTTCGCTTAATTGTTCTAACTATATTATTCCAAAAAAAAATGTTCTAACTATTGCAACAAATATAATCAAGACATCTAATAGTACACAGATGTATCATTTGCAGCTGCCCATTACAATAAACTTATTATTCTTTTCAGTGTCATGACCGCAGTGTTGATCCAATTGCGCCCCTGAAAAGATCAAAGCCAGAAATGAAATTGAAAAAGATCATACAGGCAGCGGAACCAAAACTGGAGCCATTCCCCTTTGATGAGAACACCGACCTGCCAGTTTAAAAATCTCAATGATGAAGTCAACAGGAAGGACCAAGAGGCGCTTTAATGAGAATTGAGGTGCACCGCGAAATAAGCCTATTGTGGAACAGTAGGCCTAGGATAAATAAACTGCTGTGCAACCAGGTTATCATATAATGTTGAAATAATATGTACTGTTAATGACGAGGTTTGATGCTTCTCTGATGAGCTGGAGTACATTAGACCTTGGCCCCCACTTTGCTGTATGCATTTGGGAGCTTGAACGAATAAAGCAGTTTGTGTGTATGCCTTATTTATTCTGTAGTTTTTTTAGCAGTACAAATAAAAATGATGCCCAGGCTTCTGCAGCTAAGTGTTCCAATTGTTCACATCAACTGAGTGGTAACTAGAAATGTCACAGTTCAGTAGTTTAAATTGCACAATGGAGACCTTTTGGGTAACTGAGACACTAGGTTTGTTTCCACTCTCCAATCAACAGCAAACACCAAACATGCCTCAAATGAGCAATGTCATGTTCATCAATCGTCATGTAGTTATGTTCTCTAATACCCCACTCTTTTACAATGCAATAGCTGCAAGCCTGCAATAGATGCCTCTAAACTACCAATGGTCAATTAATGAGCGCAATACTGCAGCTAGAGCTGAATTTGGTAAAGCAGGCTTGACTGGTACAGCCAAGTACCCGCATCTACTAAAATCGAGAGTATCGAACCAGCACATGCACATTGATACAGCATAAAAATACCTGCTGTAATTTTCTCACTCATCGTGCATAGCCTAATGTTACGTTTCACATCACTTAACCTGGATAGATCGTGACGATTCACATACAGTCAACTGTTAGAATATGTGTATGACTAGGATAGGATTTAGAGGTTGTCTTGTACTCCAAGTCATTGGCTTCTTGGCTCCCAAGTTTGTACCACTATATATACCCATGAGGTCAAGACAATACAACACAAAATTTTAGGGTTCTATATTTTTCACATGTTATCAGAGCGGTATGACTCACGTCACCGATCTTAGGGTTTCCACAGCTTCCGCATCGCGTGCCGCCCCCGGGAGATCAATCTCCTCTCCTCGGGGCGCGGCACCCGGTTTCGATCAAAGATCGGATCGGTTCTTTTGTTTAGATTAGATCCAATTTCGAAATTCTCAATCAGATAGATTAGATCCAATTTAGCTAAATAAATCCCTAAATCTTACGACCCTCAAATCCACGGTGAAAGTCAGTGCAAGATTCGGTGAAAACTACAGACAACTCGAGCTAGTCTACTTTGACCATGGATGCGGCCAAGGCCTCGCAGCAGGACACTGCGGCCACGCGCCGTCAGGGCGCCACCGCAGATCCCGATCGCCACGCACCTGCACCAGAGGAGCTGACTCGCCCCAACGGCAACATGTTGCATCCCTTCTCGGCTCAGGTCTCGATCAACGCGTTCGGCGGATCATGCGGAAACGTACGTCTCCAGGAGCGCATCGGCACCCGAGGTTTCTCTACTTGATTCATACGCACGGCCAACACGTCTACGAACACTCCGCGCTCCATCGACGTGGCTGACGACCACGACGCGCGGCAACACGTCTACGGCCTGCACCAAGCCTATCTACATCGAGCGGTCTACACTGCATCAAGCCGGAACAACACCAAGCCGAACATCGACGCCGAGCTGTATGACTACATCAAGATCTTCGTCGAGTTCTACATTGCCAACACAATAATCGCCAAGGTCTACATCCACGTGGTCTTTTTGCCGACGCCGCCTAAAAACCCGCCGCCGCCGCAGATCCCTGCCGCCGCCGCACAATGACCAAAAAACCCGCCGCCGCGCGAAAACCAGCCGCCGCCACCGCACAATGACCAAAAAAACCCGCCGCCGCCGCAGATACTTGCCGCCGCTGCACAAAAACCCGCGGCCGCATAATGATCCAAAAACCTGCCACCGCCGCAGATCCCTGTCGTTGCCGCACAAAACCTAAGACACTACGACCAAAACCGTGCAAAAAACATTACGCCTCCGGCGCTATCGGCTACAACAACATCGACCACGGCTACATCACGACCGGCTATCTCGACATCGACATCAAGAACAACGTCTACAACAATACATCGGCAACAACACCAGTCAGCAGCGTTCGCGTCGTCACTGGCGTCCACGTCACTCCCGCTGTGACTACGGGAGGGAAGAGAGGAAGAGCATCAGAGACGTAGTTGATGACGACGGAAAGGAGGAACGACGAATGCGCAAGACTTCAAATCCATTCGCAATCGTCCGCTTCACTCCCGCTACGACTGAGAGGGAATGTTAGAATACGTGTATGACTAGGATAGGATTTAGAGGTTGTCTTGAACTCCAAGTCATTGGCTTCTTGCCTCCCAAGTTTGTACCACTATATATACCCACGAGGGTCAAGGCAATACAACACAAAATTTTAGGGTTCTATATTTTTCACATCAACTAGCCAAGCAAGCGTCATAGTTTCTTAGTCGACAATGAGATGGGAACACGCTCTCAGGAAAACTCGGTTTGACTGAAGTAGGGATGGGATTTAGCTCACCGAGGGCGCTCGCCGAGGGATGAAGTTTTCGGGTGAGTGTCCGAAGAGCGTTACCGCGCCGCGAGCACGGAATTCCCGATTCACGAACAGTCACCGGATCAGATCCCGTGTGAGCGGAACTGTGGAAGGCCCCTGCACCCGCGGCCGCCATCAGTAGGAAGAGAGGCTGGTCTGCTCGCCGAGGGGCCGGCCTTACGCAACCTCTTAACGGAGAACGAGGTCTCGTGGAGGGCACGGTCCTGGGAAGGGGAGGGACCGCCAGCCGCGGCGAACCGCCGTTGATGGTGGCGGGCGCTGTCGCGGTGGGCGGTCACACTGATACTCTGAACTCGAGTCCGTTGCGATCGAATCCAACGGCTCATGCTTGATAGAGAGGCAATGCCAAGCAACTGTTCAAAATCCGACTCAGAGGCTCTTTCTTTTTGCCAAAGGGTTTATGGTTTACATTATTTCCTTTTTCTAACAGTACACATATGTCATAATGATTAACTAATTCGTCTGTTACATATCATGTCATGGCACATATATGACCAAGCATCTTGGTGCTTCTTTGTGGACGCCACTAACGAGCGACGTTTGTAGTTTCTACGAGCAGACCAACCAGGAGTTGTCACGTGGCAACATCACATTTTGATAGTTGTCATCCACCGTCGATCCAAAAATTGCACGGCTAACAACTCGATCAATCCGGTGATAAATATCTCACATTCGCTCATTATAATTTCTACTTCTTTCTTGCCACTTCGGCTCCAGCATCATCATCATCATCCTTATTCCAACATGTCATTGTGAGATCCTGGCTCAGGGCTTAACAGGATTGATAGAATACTCATATCAACAAGTTGCAACTTCTTTTCCGGAAGCTCCTCTGGAAGGAACTCCTAGGTTAAGCGTGCTTGGCCCGGAGCACTCCCAAGGATGGGTGACCGACCGGGAAGTACTTCCCGGGTGCGCACGAGTGAGGACAAAGTGCGCAGAAAAGACCGGTGTTGATCTGTGGGGCCAGTCTAGAGATCCTAGCGAGCTGCCAGGGGTGACAGGCCCGGCCCGGGGTGGCCGGGGTGTTACAATTTGGTATCAGAGCCGACCCTCGCGGTAACTCGGGCATGTGCGGGTCAGTGGGTGGACATGTGGAGCATGTGCCTGCACTGGGCGCACAGACGGGTGCCAAGGGGGGAAGTTCCTGGACTGGGGGCTGACCGACGAGGGCGTCGGTCTTCTAAGGGGGGAAGGATGTGAGATCCTGTCTCAGGCTTAACAGGATTGATAGAATACTCATATCAACAAGTTGCAACTTCTTTTCCGGAAGCTCCTCTGGAAGGAACTCCTAGGTTAAGCGTGCTTGGCCCGGAGCACTCTCAAGGATAGGTGACCGACCGGGAAGTACTTCCCGGTTGCGCACGAGTGAGAACAAAGTGCGCAGAAAAGACCGGTGTTGATCTGTGGGGCCAGTCTAGAGATCCTAGCGAGCTGCCAGGGGTGACAGTCCCGGCCCGGGGTGGCCGGGGTGTTACAGTCATTGTCCCTCATATTCCTATACCGCCGGTAGCATTGGTGGGACTTCCTTAGGGCCTAAATGTGTGGCACCCCTATGCCAGAAAATCCTTGAGAACATCTTTAATTATTAAGATTACATATCAATGATTGATCAAACTTTAACATTGTTTGCCTTCTTCACCCCTCAACCTTGCGTGTCAAGCCCTAATTCTTGTCAACGCATTCTCAACGCACATCAGTCCTCATGCTGGCATCACCATCCCATAATCCAACATTTCATACAAGCAGTTTGTCATGGTGGTGACTAGGGCTGGATTTAAAACTTGAAACTCGTGAGCTAAACGAGTAGCTCGTGATCGGCTCGGCTCGGCTCGAACTCGGTGTCTCACGAGCCGAGCCAAGTTTCATTTCTGAACACGTTTGTTGACCAAGCTACTCGCGAGTAGCTCGATAACTCGTTTAACACATTCTAAGTGTTAAAACATGCGCGCATACGAAAAACAAGTAATTTTCCTACTAATTCTGAAATACAACAATGATGATCTTTCTACAATGTAGATCAGTGATGAAATATAAAAGCTCTACACCATTATCGATGCAAAAATATTAACAGTTTAGCACTAATATATCAAAAAATTCATATTTTTTATTTCAGCGAGTTAAACGAGCTACTCGCGAGTTTATCGAGTCGAGCCAAGTTTCATTTCTGAACTCGTTTGTTGAACGAGTCGAGTCAGCTCGACTCGTCAGTTGAAGCGAGTCGAGCCGAGCTCGCTCGTCTCGGCTCGAATTCCAGGCCTAGTGGTGATGGTGACGAGAGCCGCTGATGTCACTGGGGTGCTGCTAGTACCAATTGTTAGGAGGTCATGATCAGGGTGTGGGATGATATTTCTAGCTTCCAATGTGATCAGATGGATGCAAGCCGGGATGAGCGTCAAGACTATCACACAGCCAAATGCCCACTTGAAGATAAGATTAGGGAGAACAAGATGGAAAGTAAATTTGGAGAATTCTCCCAACAGATATGTTTTGGTATGAGATATTGGTCATAACTGTTTCGTTAAAAGAAAGATTTTTCAAACTCTTAAAAGAAAAGAGCTATCCAGGTAACAATCGGACAAAAGAAGAAAATCTTACTGGCCAACTGAAGGCCAAGCCCCACGACACATGTCAGAGGTCCATTGGCCAGGACGCAATCCAACCGGAGGCCAGGGATGCACCATGCCACAAGCCGTTGCCACATGGCGCGCGCGCATTGGCCACCAACTTATCCAGTCAGATAAGGTTTCGCGCCGCAAAGGACAGTAACACGTTACACGTCCTCCTCATATATTTCTGCCAGTGGATCGAGAGATCGCTAGCTAGCTTCTCAAAGGGGATAGAGAGAAACTCACTCAGTGAAGGAGAGAAGCTGAGCTTGAGATGGCACAAACCATGGCGTCCATGACCGGCCTGTCGCAGGGCGTGCGCCTACCAGGCCCGGCCGGCAGACGCGCCAGCAGGCTCACTGTGAGGGCGTCGGCGGAGGCCGAGACCGCCGGCCGCCGCGCCGTCCTTGGCCTTATGGCCACCGCCGTCGCTGGTGGAGCGTTCGCGCAGGTGGTGCACGCCGGCACCGTCGTTCCCATCAAGGTTGGCCCGCCGCCAGCGCCCTCCGGTGGACTCCGTGAGTGCCTCTACCTGCTCAGCTTGTGTTTATACATGCATAACTTGGTCTCATTTACGCGTCATCTGACTGATGATGATGATCTGGGTTTGTGGCAGCCGGAACTGAAAACTCGGATGAGGCGAGGGACTTCGACCTGCCCCTGAAGAACCGATTCTACCTGCAGCCGCTGCCACCGGCAGAGGCGGCCGTCCGGGCCAAGGAGTCTGCCCAGGATATCCTCAAGCTGAAGCCACTCATCGACAGGAAGCAATGGCCGTACGTCATGAACGACCTCCGCCTCAGGGCCTCCTACCTGCGCTACGACCTCAAGACCGTCATCTCCTCCAAGGCCACCAAGGAGGAGAAGCAGAGTCTCAAGGACCTCACCGGCAAGCTCTTCAACACCCTCGACGGGGTAATCAACTATATCCGCAAACATCTCCCAGTTTCTCCTCTGAAATCTTGCAACTTGTCTTTCAGAACTGTTGACCAATGATCGCTCAAACCGTAACATTTTTACAAGTACTTCAGGACTAACAGGTGTGAGATTCTTCCTTTTTTGCAGCTTGACCATGCTGCCAAGATCAAGAGCCCCGCAGAGGCCGAGAAGTACTTCGCAGAGACCCAGACTGTTCTTGGCGATGTCCTCACCAAGCTAGGGTAGATGGATCATCCACATAATGGCCTTGTTGATTTCGGCCTTTTCTGTTTGTTCATATGGAACCGGCAATGTAACTTCCCTGTTGATAATATGTCAACAAGCACTTAAAAGTATGATCCTATCCTGAGTCATTGACGGTAAAGTTACAAGCAGATTTAATGACACGGAAGGGATAGGGAAACCAAACACTTCTTCAAACAACATTAAGCTAAACTGCGCATACATCCGATGTATTAACTTACGAGTTAGAACGCCACAGCTAGGGTAGCAGTACACACAGTTTAGTCCAACCAAACAATTCATCCTAATCTTCTCTTGCTACGAGCAGGCACAATTTAAGATTTTCTTTTCCCGCTTGGCATAAGGTAAACGCCATGCTGAGTGATCGAGAAGGCTATAACTCCAGCTAATTAACGTTTATCCTGACAGCTAATTAAGCTTACAAAAAACCCTCTTCGGCATTCAGTTGAATGGGCTAGAAAAACTTGAGAAGAAAAACATCTCAACCCTGACACTTGAAAATACAGTAATTGTACAAAATTTCCACCAAATATACTTGCAACACCGAGATGCTGTGGGTAGATGGTAGACTTAAGATACACTGCTGCTCCAAGAAAGAAGGGGTAACCATGTTTATATAAAATGAAAATCTTCCATTATTTTGTCACGGACATCGATGTTTCTCTTCCTTTTTTATCTGCAGAAAAATGAATATTTCAATCATAACTTTGGGCTAGAAAAGGCCTGTTCTGAAATCGACCATTTAAATTAAAAGTGTATGTGAAATAAGTGTGACATGTATTTCTTGTGGTCCTATGGAGAATCAGATGATTAATTCCAGAGACTCAATACAAAAAAATGCATGAAAGTAGATGACATTTAACAACACCCATCATTAAGCCTGTGCAGACAATTGTTTGCCCTTATGTGACTTCACATCACATAAGAAAGATGCCAGATACATGATGCATGTCCTAAATAGTACTTCAGACTGCCATGGCATGGAGAGGTTTCAAATGGACAACTAACGTGTCAAATATAAATTACATAAAAACAACTGCAAGCTCCTTCTCTAGTACTAATAAATTTTCAGGGATAACAAAGTGGAGCCGTACAAGTCAATTATCACCAGTGTTCCAACAGAATCTTCAATATTTAACAGTTAGCATGGATAAACTAAATTTCAATAGATTCAAAGATATGAGGGATATTCCTGAAAAGGAAACTACAGAATAACATTAACAACACATACCGGGCACGCAAGTCCAGTCTAAGACTTCTCTGGGACATCAGACACTCTTCATTTGTATCCACGACCTCAGTTGCTCCGTCATCTTCAGCTTTAGTTGCTTCTAGCTGACTCTGTTTTGATAAAACAATAGCTCTTCTCGATTCCCTACGGAACTCTCTCTTGGCCGATCGAACCTCCTCAAAACCATGTTCTATCTCAGCCTCTTCCTCAGGAGGGAGCTCTGAATACATCTTCTCAATCTTTGCCTTCCAGGCAATACCCATCTCAGCATCTATTTTGTTGTAAGGTGTCTTCAGGAGGTATTCATCAATCCCACCAGCTTTGTCAATGCACCGGAGTGCATGAGTGGTTACTTTGAGTCTAATGTGCCGCTCGTGAATATAGCTGAAAAGACGTTTCTCCTGAACATTTGGCTTCCAGTTTCTCCTTGACCTGAACAAAGAATATACTCCATAACCAAAAGGTGCCAGAAAAACTAAGAGTTTGAGAGGAAGGGGGGTTAAGAAAGGCTTAAGCTATTGCTACAGACATGAAGCAGTGCAAGCCAAAGCTTACAAGAATTATTTAACATGACTAGCAGCTTTGCAATACCCAATGATTGAATCAAGTAAACCCTATCAAAACAAGTATCTATTCCCAGGAACCAGAGCGAGTGGAACATTTTTTTCGTCCGCTGCTCGTGGGCGAGAGAGCTTTGGGATTTTATCCTCTGCCCGAAGACTATGGTTCTGCCACCCTATCTGCGAATGACTCCCTGGAGATTGGTGGCTGACTATGTACAAGTGCCTCAAGCAAAAAAAGAAAAGAAAAAGATAGCCACTCTATGGTCATCCTGAATGTTGTTGGTACATCTGGCGTGTACGCGAGTGGCTGATGGCATCAAAGAGGTTGAGCGGTGGCGACAGGCTTTTAACTAGCGGCTACTGAGCCACCGTGAGTAGTAGCTTGGGTAGGGTGTCTGTGTTGTGTGTACTGTCTGGTCTATGGTCATAGCACTTGTTGCCCTAGTGTGTCTATTTTGCTTATCCTCTCAATTAAAAGAAGTGCAAAACACTTGTTTGCACGTTCTCAAACAAAAGTAAGTATCTATGAGTAACTATTGAATTATCTCAAGAATAAGAACAAGTAATTGGATTCGTTCTCCTACTCCTTCCGAAAATGTGTCTTTGGTGTTATTAACTTTGCACCATGCAGGATCAACTGAATAATGAGGCCACACTAACTGTTTAACATGGTATTGGGCCTGGTGGCAATGTCAGGACTAGGAAGGAGATAATGAGGTTTTGCACGACTATGAAGTTTCTCTTTCACGTGTTTTAGATATGACTGGTAACTTATTAAGTTTGACACTATTGGTACATTGCAAATAGTGTGGCATAGCATAGCTGAAGCAAGTAAGTAGCATGCTAACTGCCCTGACCAGCTTTCCGAGAAATAACACTGATGGGTACAAAGGCATTCCGTTTCTCTCTTTTGATGGCCAAATAGTTTGCATGCGCCTAGTTGAGGGGGGGGGGAGCCTACTGAAATCAAGTAATGGCATGCTTCCACTCAAAGAGCATGCAACAAACATCAATCACACGAGCCAAAAAAAGGTCAGAAATCATATAACTTAAGAGTTAGCATAATATGTTGTGTTATGAAATTCTATAGCTGATCTTCTATACTCTTGACATTCCAATCATCAAAGAATCACATGCATCTCGTGCTGACCCTAACTATCAAAGACAGTACAATAATAGAGAGTGAATCCCAACAAGACATGGTATGATCTTCTATCCTCGACTCGTCTTACTCTCAAGTCGGTGCTGATTAGGAAAGTAAATCAATGAAACAACTAAACAATCCAACATAGTGCCATTGCATAATCAGGCCAGATAGAAGGAGTAGCCTCACTCCCCTTACCACTCGTTTTTCCCCTTCGTCTCACACTCCACTCAGCAGCTTTCACATTTTTTTTCTCATTCATGAAAGTGAATTGTGGCATTTTCTACAGAGACTTGGCATCGAGGTTGATAAAATCAAACATAAAATAATAAAAGCACCATTTTCCCAACTAAATTTCCCAAACAAGATGAACAATTAAACATCACTCGTTGCACCTCCTATCCCACGCACTCAAACCGAAATGACTTCAGGAAACATCAAACGCGTCATTTCCCCCATTCCAACCACTGAACCTTTGCATTACAGTGCGCATAGATCAGAAGAAACCAAAAGCACATGAAAATGGGCGAGTGAGAATTTGCCTACTTGTTGCCGCCATCCTCGGAGACCTTGTTGCCGAACTGGATGTGGCGGCCGGCGAAGATGCGCTTTGCCCGGCCCATGACGACCTTTCTATTCGGCAACATGTTCTTCACCGACTCCATCAGCTCCGCCGGCAGCTTCCCCTCCCCGCCCACGCGGCGCACCACCTTATTGTAGATCTCCTTCGCCCGGAACGACATCTCCCTCCGGCTATTGCTGATGCTACGGCGGCGCGGCGGCGGCGGCGGCCGGTTGCCTCCGAGGTTATGGCGTGCGCGGTGGGGGGCGAGGTTTCTTGGTTGGCTCCGTGAGGTCTTTGGGCAAGCCACAGTGCCGTGTTTTGGGCCAGATGATGGCCCATTATCAGAACGATTCGACCCATGTACGTTTTGGCCCAATGATAGCGCTTGAAGTTTGTAGGCAAAGGCTGAAAAGGCCTCAGCGCGGAAAGCTCCCGTGCTAACACTCAAGTGTTGCGCCGAACCTAAAAAAAACAAACAAACTCAGTGTTGCACCGAGTCTCCTCATGTGGGCGCTTTTTTTCCTTACTTTTTCCTGAACCACGGTACAGACGCAGACACATATATGTGCATACAAATATCCTTATGAATGCACGCACACACAATGTGTCCATATAAACATCTTGGAAAGACTAAGTCAGCACTCAAGTCTTGATATTGATGAAATCACCACAGGCGACTCACCACCGTGGGAACATCGTCTCAACAAACCAGTGAACAAATATTCATCTGAAGATGGATTATTGTGAGGTATGGTATCGTTTTGTAGACTTGAATGAGACCTATAAATGTGGGTCCTCCTAATACGCATCTTCTTTTTCTTCTCATAATCGAGAGAAGGTTTAGATTGAGCTTCACTGACATCTTCATCTACAAATATTTCTTAAAAAACGGTATCACCCTCACAATGCGCAACAGGGGTCTTTATTATTCCGTGCCTCCTCAATCTTCTGAGCAACATGTATCTCTTTTTTTTCATTTCTTCATAATTTTCAACATTTGTCTCTCATGTCATTATCTTAACTCTGATATTATTCATGATTTGAGACTAATTCATTATGAGCCTCTTCAAACTCTATTTTCTTTCGCTTGTGAACATTCATGCTTTCTTGAGTGCAAATAAGGATTAGTGCAATAATAAGGATCTTGATAGCCTTCACTTGTGAAAGTTAGTCCTTCATCATTAACACTATACACAACAGAGAGAGGGACCGAAATCATAAACCACTGGTTCTGCATAATTAACTACACTGGATGCTAACTTTGCATAAATAACTTCTACTTTTGCATTAACTTTCACACCAACAGTAGCTTTGTCCCTCTTTACATCAAGTTAAAACGTTTGTTGACTCACATTGTGCTAGTGTTTCCTTTATCTTTGCATTGTTATCAATCAAGTCCATCCGTTCTAACCTAAGGCCCCAGTAGAATGAATCTCTGATACTATATTCATGGGTCTCAAGCATGTCTATAAGATTTAAATACGTAATATCTGAACACGAAAGTTTCCTCTCCAGATTGTCCAATCCATCAAAATGAACTTTGATGTCCCAAATTTATGCATCCAAACTACAAAGCAATTGAAAATCTCCAATTCAATAAACCATAACCCTAAATCCCAATATGATCATCACCCTGATGCCCACAAATGGAGAGAAGCATCAGGGTTACTTACTCAACTCCGCCAAAGTTGTAGGTCTAGTGTTGGCTCGTCACCTGCGCCTAAATATGCGCTAGCATCGCCGCCGTTGTCGATGGCCAAGACAAACGAAGTTCTTCCAAGTCGTCCACGCCGCTTCCACTTGCAGCGCCTCCACCGTCATCACTTGAGCCGCCGACAGCAGCGTCGCCACTCCCACCACCCCGATTTGCGCCTCCTCCATCTCCTCTGTAACGAGCGGGACAAAATGGGAAAAGAGAGAGAGAAACGGATGCCAAACCTTTGATCAGACTAGACCAGACTTAACGGTCCAACACACTGACGAGTGGGTCCTTTCTGTTTGACTCGGTGTCAAACTGCAATCAGCACAATTTTGAACAGTCTGCCGCAAAATTGGTAGTTATTTGCATTCTTTGACAAAGGAGCACTCGTTATGCGTACCTTCTGTTTTCGGTGGCTACATAAAGATTAAAGCGCTGAATAAGATAAATCCCAGCTAAACATGCTTTAACTCAGAGTTAGTACTTGATACGTAGCACCAGACGTGCTTATGGCTTAGCCATGTTCATTCCAAGCAAAACCAGAATTTTCAGTTTCGCTGTTTTCATTTGCCTAGTATTTTCTTTTCATATCCCAGTTACTTAAAACTACATTTTACAATTGAAATTGCACTATGAGATTGTACAATTTTGGCAACTCGTTATAAAAAAGTCTATTGACTACTGCTTAGACGTGAAATGTTGTGAGGATGAGGACTTCTTTTTCAAGGACGCGCAACCAAAAGTTGCGGTCATCTCATTAAGCATGGAAAGAGAGAGTTTTACAAAGTGTTAACACACGGCCTTACCGTCCGCGGACGCACGCGCTACTGCCTACTCCTCACGCTGATCTGCTAATTTCCGCGCTTCCTCCCACAGGGCCAACTCCTCACATGTTTTCCTGACTAGAGTGTCCATGGTTGCTGCTTGCCTTCGAATACTCGTGCATTTCGCTCCAGCCATATCCAGCGATCATCAAGGTTGCTGTTGATTTCTGACGCTTGCCCTTGTGCCGTGCAAGAGTGCTGTTCCACCAGGTTACCACCGATGTCTGACCTACTGGGGTTATGTTCGAGTGTTTTGCTTCCTTGCAAACTCTGAACCAGAGGGTTTTCGAGAAGGAGCAGTTCGTCAGCAAGTGATCTAAGGTTTCTGGTTCTTGATCACAGAGAGTGCAGATGGCAGGTCCTTGTAGCCCTCGCTTTGCTAGTCTATCCGCAGTCCAGCATCGATTTCTCATCACCAGCCAACTGAAAACCTTTTCTTTGAGTGGCGCCCTGCTCCTCCACAGCGTTCTCGCGTAGCTGGCCTCGACCAAACCATGAAAACGTGCTCTGTACGCGGAGGCAGCAGAATATTCCCCGTTCGCCGTCAGACGCCATCTAAATTCGTCTGGCCCGTCCGATAGAGGGTTTCTGTCACGGATGATACACCACAGGTGCATAAATTGCACGATCGCAGCTAGCGACAAGTTTCCTCTGATGTCCTGCACCCATCTTCCGTTCAACAGCGCCTCAGCGACAGTTCTTTTCTTTGCTCCTCTTGCCTTCACGAATTGCAGCAAGTCCGGCGCTAATTGGCTTGGGCTACTCCCGTCGATCCACCTGTCGGTCCAGAAGATCATCTTATCGCCGCGTCCAACGGAGCAACACAGAGCTGCCTGGAAGAAGCTTTCCGCATCCGGCGATAGCTTGAATTGCAGCCCGGACCAAGCGCGTAGCTCGCCTGCTTTCTCGTACCACCTCCATCTCATCCGCAGCGCGTCGTTCAGGAATCGAATATTGTGAATTCCCAGCCCCCCATATTCAGTTGGCGTGCACACCTGATTCCAGGCCACTCGACAGTTGCCGCCATTTGCTTCTGCAGAGCCGTGCCAAAGAAAGGCCCTGCAGATCTTGTTTATCTTCTTAATGACCCACTGCGGCAAGTCCAAAGACAGCATATGGTATACCGCGATCGCTGCCAGCACAGACTTGATCCGGGCTGATACAAAGATTTATTGTCGAGTGAGATCAAGGGAAACCTCACACAAAAGATCCCGTTATTTAATACCACCATGATGGGTTATTAGCAGTGCTATCGATGTCTCGAGCCTTGTCAGCTCGTGCCACCTTAACATTCCCCTCTTTCTTTGGTTTTAAGCACAACCTAGCAGAGCTTTCTACCTTTCTCGTGAGGTGGAATCGGTAAAGAAAACCAAGGCATCGATATAAAACGATAAAGAACATCAAAAGCCGAGTCCTAAAGCATCTTCGCTGCACACTGATCTAGTAGCGACACCGAAGCTTGTCGTGCCCACACATCGCTGCTTCTTCACATATTCACCACAAAACAAAGGAAGAGGGGAGAGCCGAAGTCGTCCGAGGTCTCGGAAGCCATGGCAAGAGTCGAAGCAGTGGTCGTCTGCCTCCTCATCGTCGCCATGGATGTCGCCGCCGGCGTGCTCGGGATCCACGCGGAGAAAGCTCAGAACCAGGTAACTACCCGCGTGTGGCAGCAATATTACCAAGAAGCAGGAGCGTCAGGCTTGCTGACTTCGTCTCGTCGAACTTATGTCATCTTGCAGGGGAAGCACTTGCGGATACTGTTCATCGAGTGCAGGCAGCCGGTCCGGCAGGCCTACAAGCTGGCCTCGCGGCGGCCGCGGTGCTGGCAGCGTCGCACGTCATCGCCAACATCGTCGGGGGCTGCGCATGCGTCTGCTGCTCCGGCGACAAGCTCCGGCGCTCGTCACCCAACCGGCATATGGCGTCCTTCGCCCAGGTCCTCACATGGTACGCTCCTATCCTACGCGCGATTCGATCCGAAGAACACTGAATACATATTGATGAGCTGCATGCATGTTTTGTCTGTCTGTCTGCCTCGATCGATTGGCAGGATGGTTCTAATCGTGGGGCTGGCGCTGCTGGTCCTCGGGCGCTGCCCAACTCCAAGAAGTCGCTGGCGCAGTGCGGGGTGATGCGGCATAACTTCCTCTCCATCGGCGGGATCCTCTGCTTCGTGCACGCGCTCTTCTGCCTAGTCTACTACGTCTCCGCCAACGCCGCCGCGCGGGAGGAAGCCGGCCGCGGGTCCAAGGCCGTCGGCGTGCACACATGATGGATCGCTCTGAATATCGACCATGCAAGATGCAACTGCGTTTGCTTTTTGGTAAAATTTCCTCAATCGTTTGTGAGAGAGGATGTGAAATAGTCTGCAGTGTTAATTTTACCAGTTCGTTCTGTCGTGTGCGATTAAATCTTTATGATTACTGGCTGGTTCATGAGTACAGTATATTTTAAGGATTTTCCGGATGACGAAACAGTGCGAATTCTAGCTTGATGTTTACCTTTCCCTCTCGGAATCGTTCCCTCTGCCGACAGAGTTCGGTGCTTCGACAACAAAAACAAAACGGTGAATTTTGGGATGGAAGTCTCGTTCCATCAGGCCAATAAGGTTTTGCCGAGTCTCGATCAAGGCCGAAATGGCTTGAAGCCTGTCCGATTCTAAAAACCGGCTTGTCGGTAGGATCGCAGGCGATCATACCGAGCACCGATAGCCAGGGGCGGAGGCAGAATTTTTTTACGAGGGGGCCGATGGAAGATTTATTCCTCTTGCCAAGTGATAGAGGGCCTAAGTACGAAAATACGAATTTTTAGGGGCGTTTTCGCAATGAAATTAGGGAGTATAACACAAATTCAGCATGTTTGGGGGGGGTCAGGGCCCATGCTGGTCCCCCCCCCCCCCCCCCCCCCCCCCCGTCTCCGCCACTGCCGATAGTGGCTGGCGTGCACACATGATGCTGACGGATCACTCTGGTCGACCAGTGACCATGCATCATCTCTTCCTTTAAACCGACTGCTTTTGGCTTTGATGTCTCACATTTTCTCCGCTTGTGAGACATGGTGTGAGTCTGCAGTTCTGATTGCTGTGCGCATGGTGTGCGGCATCGTGTCACTGAATGAACTACCTAGTGATGCTATGAAGATCTGAGCAGTTTTGTCGTGTTCAATAAATATATTTTGGGGTTACTGGATGGCTAGAGTACTCTCGGGACATTTCAGGATTTTCAGGAAACACTGTTGTGATTCTCAGGGCGGGTGTTCGGGTAACCCGAATATTTCAGGTCGGGTAGTTCGGGTTTTATGTAATTCGGGTAATGAAAAAAGGTACCCGAGTTTTAGCCTAAAATAGCTGAGCCCGACAATTCGGGTGCCCGATATTTCGGGTTCGGGTTCGGGTTTTCCCGATTCACCCGAAATTGAGAAGTGCCGCAGGGAAGATCGATGTGGAAGCACATCCGGAAGAGGGTGTGGAAGAAGGTTGGCGCACAGATCGAGCCAGTGGCAGCCGGTGGCCGGCGAGGCTGCTCCTTGCTGCCACGCTTTAAGAGGGTGGCGGCAGGTGTGTCCCTTGCAGCGAGGCGGACGGCCGAGGCTAGACCTTGCGCCGTTGTGCGTGTTTGACGCGGTGGGGGGGTGGCGGCGGGATTTCACGGAGGCGGACGGCCAGAATGCAGGCGGTGGCGGCGACTAGCTCGGATGAGGATGAAGATGCGAGGTCGTTCGTGGATGCGTGCGGCTGTGCGCTTGTGCACTAGACTAGGTCCTGCAGTTAGAGATAAGGATGTGTCGTGTGTCTCCTGGGCTGGGGGTAGGAAATTCCTTTGTTGGGCTGCGCTAGAAGGGCAAGGGTGTATTGAGCTTCTGTATTACGCACGGAAATTATTAGACTTCTAATTATTTCGGGCTGATCGGGTTGTTCGGGTACCGGGAATAAAAACCCGAGTTTCCTGAAATAAATTCGGGTTTCTAAAACTGCTACCCGATGCAGTGGTCGGGTTTTTCGGGTTCGGGCTATACGGGTTCGGGTTCGGGTTTTTCGGGTTCGGGCTTCGGGTATCGGGTTTTATGCCCACTGTGAGTTGTCATGTCTAGCTTCATGTTCACAGTTCTCATACGGAATCGTTATCCTCAGTATACCTGGCCATGGGAAGCCCGGCCCGGCCCGAAATTACAGGGACTGGGCCGTCCTGGGCGTGTCCATGGGCCGGGCCTGGGCCTCATATTTCGGCCCGACAGTCGCGTAGGCCTGGGCTTGGGCTTCGCATATTGATGTTTTAAGGAAGAGGCCCGTCCCGAGGCCCGAAAGCCCGATGGGATTCTGTTGTTTTGGGTGGGCATGGGCCTTAAATATAGGCCCGAAGGTCGGATGGGACTGGGCCTGGGATTTTTCCCGTGGGCTTTTTAAGGCCCGGCCCGACACATGGCCAGGTATGATCTCAGCCGATAGATCCTGGTGCTTCGGCAAACAAAACAAAAACGGTGGATTTTGGGTGTCACGTTATAAAATTTGACCCCATATCTTTCATTTTAGCGGATTTGAGCCCATATATGGGCAGCCCAATAAGCAGATTTCTGAAAATGTCTCAATGGCCCCATGTATGGCAAGAGGTGGAGTCACGAGTGCTAAATTTAGTCAGCAAACCATATTTGCCGCCGTTGCGGCGCGGAAGCTTGGCTCGCGTCGCGCGCCCCGACGCCGCTGCGACGGGACGGTAAAAGGCGCCGCGGAACAGCAGGGTCGGGAACGGCGATTACATTAACATAAAAAGTTGGCAAAAGCAAGAGAGAGTTTTTCTTTTTAGAAAAATGCAGGTTTAGTATATGAACTTGCCGAGAATGTGCGGTTTGGTCACAAAGTTGCAGAACGTGAAAACCGGGTCACGAAGTTGCACGACAGCCCATATGTTTTTTTTTTTCATCATAAAACATTTTCTTCCTTTTCGTTCTTTTCTTTGTTATTTTTTACTTTACTTTTATGATTCTAAAAAAAACATTTGATAAATGTTTAGATTTAAAATGTTTAGATTTAAAAAATACATATTTTAAAATGTTCACAATTAAAAAATGTTCAGATTATAAAAATTGTACACATTTTAAAACATATTGATATTTTAGATGGTTAGGGTAAAAAATACATTTGGAAAATAATAAATTTGAAATATGTCTAGATTTTGAAAATGTTCATATCTGAAAAATGGTCTCCTGGTTCAAATATATATTTTCTTTGAATTATTAAGCTAATTTAAATATTAAATGTAACTCTGTTATGTTTTGAGACAAAAGAAAAGATTTACAAAAAAATAAAAGCATAAAAACTCACCTATTAGTGGGACGCGCAAATGCGTTCAATTGCATGATCGCTTCAGGCTGCGGGAGTAGGTTGCGCCGCTAAAGGTGGCATATAGGCGCTCCCAGTTTAGTTTCACATGGAAATTTGGAGGAGAGTTGCACCACATGTAACCTTGCAACCCACGTCGTACCCGTTAGATTTGTTCGAACCGCTCGATACAAAGGCATCCGTTGTGTACACCATAACACGCACCAAAACTAAGCTAGTGATGTAGCCCGAGTCACGTCCATCACCATGTCAAGCACTCCAACACTTCACAAGTCACGCTGGACATCAAAGGTGAACTCCTTCCTCTATGTGAATCTCGATATGACACCTTGGAATGGTATACTACTTGACCATTGTTCACATTGCATTGCTAGGTGTGCCACCACGGGTACAAGACCACGAGAAGATGGCCAAGGCGCAAGAGGAAGCAAGCCCGACAAGACGGTGGCTTGGAAGCGGAGAAGAAAGAGAAGCCGCAGCTACAGGCGCCGGTACTACCGCCAATTGGCCGCCGGTACTACCGACGCCCTTCGACCGGTACTACCGGAGCAACTACCGCTGAAGCTCAGAAGCTCCTGTAGTCGGCCGGTACTACCGGCAGTTTGGCCGGTACTACCGGACCTGCGCGAGTCCGGTACTACCGGGACTTAAACGCCGGTACTACCGGCCCTGCGCGTGCCTGTGTGCAGATCTGGGCTTTGACCCATGTATCCCCTTTCCCTTTGCCCTTTGGGTCTAGACTATAAATGGGAGTACCCCTCCTCCTTTAGAAGAGAGAGACTATGATGAGAGAGAGTTGAGCATAGGCTCCTTACCCACCTTTGTGGTGTTGCCTCCCCTTGTGGAGAAGATCCCCTTGTGGATTCAAAGCCTACCCTTGTGGAGAAGATCCCTCTTGTGGATTCAAGACCTCTACTTGTAGTTTGACTACTTGCCAATCTTTCATCTTAGGGTGATGATAACCCACAAGTATAGGGGATCGCGTGTAGCCTTTTCGATAAGTAAAGTGTCGAACCAAACGAGGAGCTAAAGGTAGGATAAGTATTCTCTCAAGTTCTATCAACCACGGATACAACTCTACGCACACTAAACGTTTACTTTATCTAGGAAATAATACTAGAGTAACAATACGGGTATGAGAGATAGCTTTGCGAGATAATAAATACAAGAAAGTAAATGTTAGTGCTGCAGCAATAAAGTACACTAAGTAACCATAAACTAACAGTACCATGAGTGTGGAAAAGTGGTGGTAATTGTGATGGCTTTGTCCAAGATTAATTACCGAATATATCGGGTTCATTGTCTTCGATGCAGTTTTCTATGTGGGAGAGGCTAAATATACATGCACTCCACTACTTGGGATTACAAGTACTATATGATTGGATTGTTAGAAAGCATCCGCGAATACTAACAATGCATTAAGGTTTCCCCAACCATAGCCTTAAGTTTATGGTCCTCTTACTCCCATACGTGTAACTAACCGGTTCGCGCCCTTAGGTTTCTGTCACTCCGGCAGGACTCCCCCCTTCGTTTACAAATACTACCAACCCCGTGATGTTGATCCATGCGCGCACAAGTATAATGGACACCAAAGGACAGTACCATATCAACATACAACTCTAATGAACCAAAGACATTCAACCAAGCAATCAAAAGACAAATAAACTACACAAACATGTCATAGATCATAGGATAAATATTATAGCATCAAACAACATGTTTACATAGGACGGTACAGAGGTTTGTGGGAGGATGAACCACTGAATACAAGGAGGAGTTGGTGATGAAGACGGCGGAGAGGCAGCGCGGTGGCGCAGGGCGGCGGCGCGCCGGGGCGGCGCGGGGAGCTCCTTCCCGCCGCCGGCATCATGGGGGAGCGCCGCCCCTTAGCCTCCCTCCTTCATGGCTTCTTGGGAGCCCTCCCCCATGGAGATGGGATCCATGGGGGAGGCAAAAACGTGGCTTTGGTGGCTGCAAATTCGTGGTATGGGGTGTTGGCCACGACCTAGGTTTCCTCCCTTTTATATCTTCTCGGATTTCCGTCATCCCTTTTAGGGTTTCGGTAAATCGGGTTATCTCGGCCGTCCGGACTCGGATTGGGCCGAATTTTATATCCAGATCCATTAGGAGAAAATTCCCTGCAAGTTTTTTCCATTTGACGTCGTCTTCGAGGGTAAACTGACAATCTTCGTAAAAAGTTCTCAGACAGATTTCAGGAAAGTCCCAATTCGACTCCAACAAGGTTTCCTCTTGTATTCTTGATAATTCCTACACATCAAAGTGTAAAACAAGAACATTGTGCACTTTTGCAACTATTAATAGGTTAGTCCAAATAAATCATAAACTTAATATAAAAACAAGTGCCAAAGGCATAATATTAACATGAAACAATCAAAAATTATAGATACGTTTTGGACGTATCAACATCCCCAAGCTTAATTCCTGCTCGTCCTCGAGTAGGTAAATGATAACAAAATAATTTTTGATTGTAAATGCTATGATCAGGTCTTTAACAATTGCATGATGTATGGATAATAAAACTTAGCAATCATGTTACCTAATGAAAAGTATCAACGAACTAAGAGCTTATAACATGAAATTTATAAACATCAACAAGATTGTAATGATCATAATAAAGCATGATAGAGTGGTATCTCGCTTGCCCTTAATTGTGGAGCAAAACATAAATGCCAAGGCACCTCTGAAGTTCAAGTGAAGACTAGATGTAAAGATATCAAAGGTAAAAGCATCATAGTTATACCGCAGATAACCGTATTCTGGGACAAGCACATTACACTAAGAATGACAGTTATGCTCTCGAGGAAGTGCTCAAAAAAGGATGATGACTCAACATTAAAATAAAAGATTGGCCCTTCGCAGAGGGAAGCAGGGATTAACATGTGCTAGAGCTTTTTATTAAAAACAGAAGTAAAAATGTTTTGAGAGGTGGTTGTTCCTGTCAACGAATCAGTAATAGAGTTCTTGTTATCTTCCATACTAAACAAGTTGAGAGCGGTTCCGAGTTATTGATATTAGGCATTTATAGCATGCACTTTTATATAGTATGACACTCCTCCCAACCTTTGCTTTCACAAACCATGGCTAACCGAATCCTCGGGTGCCTGCCAACAATCTCATACCATGGAGGAGTGCCTATTTTATTTTACTTTTTAGATGTTATAATGGTCTAACCAGCTCTTTGCAAAATTAGTGACGAGCAGATGAAGCATGCAAGTCGGAACTTAATTTAGTATGGAAGATAACAAACCCAACTACTACGTCCTCATGAGCTAAAAACAGTGTCACAAAATGAGAAGTATTTTGAAGGTTTTAAAGGTAGCACATGAAAATTTACTTGGAATGGTTTGAAATACCATGCATAGGAATTTATAGTGGACTCTTTGGGATAACTTGGTTTTAAGGATTTTGGATGCACGAGCAGCATTCCCGCTCAGTACAGTGAAGGCTAGCAATAGACTGGGAAGCGACAATCAAGAGAGCAATAACCGTCATAATCATACTTGCGACAGAATAAAATTAACGGAGGCATAAAAATGATACTAAAACTCTGAGGCAAAATAGATCATCAAGGCTTAATTGACTTTTATTTTTCAGTCATGAACATGTGTGAGCATGTGCCAAGTCGATTCAAGTAAATCATTCAGAGGAGGATACCACAATTCCATACCATCTTATGAACAGGACAATGCATGTTAATATCAAAATAACATAATATGCACTATTAGCTAGTTGAGACTAACCATAAGAAAACATAAACTACTAAACAGTATTATTCACACATCATTTTTAAGTTTCAACAATAATCCATTAACCAAGTAAACATTGAAAACAGAGGATAAATAAAATATGTGACGATCAACTTATTAATGTAACGGTGTTTGATGCTAAGATAAATAAATAATAAGATACAGACGCTCCAAGAACAGCACATATGATGTGAAAGAATTAAAATATAGTTTCACTAGAGATGACCTGATAATTTTGACGATGAAGAAGGGGATGCCTTGGGCATCCCCAAGCTTAGACGCTTGAGTCTTCTTGAAATATGCTGGGGAGATCCATGGGAGCCTCCCCAAGCTTAAGCTCTTCACTCTTCTTAATCCTATTATATCACTCTTCTCTCTTGACCCTTGAAAACTTCCGCCACACCAAACTCAAAGTAAATCTCATTAGAGGGTTAGTGCACAATCAAAAACTCACATGTTCTGTAAGGACGCAATATGACCGTTACTTTAAACATTAGCTACAGCCACTGATGTTACGTGAAGCTCTTCCACCCAAAAAAGAATTCCACTCAACACTAGTAAAAGAGAGAATGCAAAATAAATGACATAATCTGTCTAAAACAGAACAGTCCGCAAAGACGAATTTTTTCGAGGCACTTACGTTACTCAGATCGAAAAACTTTGAACTAACGAAAGATGCATACATATATCAGGATTACGCACAAAAAATTCAGATTTAATTCACAATCTGGTGATTTTATGAATTTCGTACAGTGAACAGCAGAAATCTGTTCCTGCGCAGCAATCAAAATTTTAGCAACATCTTATCATTAGAGACTACTCTTGGCACAACAATGCATGAAAGTAAAGATACAAAGGAGTTGCTACAGAAGTAAACAAACTCCTTGACTCAAAAAAGAAAAATTGCAGAAATAAAAATAATGGGTTGCCTCCCATAAGCGCTTTTCTTTAACGCCTTTTAGCTAGGCACTTATTGCAATACATAATATTTCCAAAGTGCTGCTATTAAACCAAATCAAATTTTGTTTTAAGTTACAGAAAGGTTGCTTAAATGGCCAACTTCTAAATGAAAGGTAAGAACCATTAATAATCAAATGAAAACGCAAAGAGGCCACTCTTGCAACAAAAGTCAGAATCTGTCCAGAAAAACAGCAGCTGGCAAACGTAATTTTTAGGTGCTCTAAACATGTCCGAAATTTTAGCCAATTTTTGTGCATGCAGAGGATTCGGTGATACAACATCAGTAATTTTTCGTGATTTTTAGAGTTTCCAGTAAAATATGAAAAATCGCGCAATGAGCAGTAGATGAAAACAGAAAATCACTTTTTACATATGTATCAACTAAGCTAAAGGGTAAAACTTGGTACTTTATTTTTGATAAACTAAAGACCAGAGGCTAAGCAAGACCTAAACATGCTAGCTACAGCAAGGAAAACTCTAAATAAAAATCGAAAGTAAAACCTATAGAATACAAAGAAAGAACCAAATAAAGAACAAAAAAAAGAAAATATTTTTGTTGTTTTGAATTTATAAGTGAAAGTAAAGAAGCAATAAAACCAAATAAAGAGCCTAATAAAACTAAAGAAGGTAAAACCAAGACATATAAAAGCAATTATAATACAAGTTAAGACAATACATATCATGTGGACGGGTAATATAGAGTATGAACGAGACAACCTCATGTTAGTTGATGAATAGGGGGATGACTCGGGCATCCCCAAGCTTAGATGATTGTATCTTCTTGAATATGTTCTTGGGATGCACCTACACATCCCCAAGCTTGAGCTCTTGCGTCTTCTTGTTCATCTCATATCACCATATTGATTAGATCTTATAAGCTACATCCACATAAAACTTCACAAAACTCATTAGTAGGGTTAGTACTCATTAAATAAAATCCACTCATGTTCAAGCATTGACAAGTTTAATTTAACATTACTACTGTATACTAACCAATTTATAATTTATTGATCAAATAAAGATTATAAACATTGAGTATAAGCACAATACTAAATAAGCATAACAATCTGCCAAAACTGAACAGTCTGTAAAGATGACACTTAAGAGATAGTTACGTAGCTCAAATCAAAAAACTTAAAACTAATGAAAGACAGATAATAATCTCAGGTTTATGCACAAAAATTTTCAGTCAAAATACTATTCTGAGATTTATCACGATTTTTTACAGTGAAGCACAGAATCTGTCTAAATTAAACAGTCGGTGAAGATCGAATTTTTCGAGACAGCTACGTAACTCAAATCAAAAAAGTTAGTCTAATGAAAGAAAGATAATAAGCATTACTTTGCACTCAAGAAATTTCAGATCAAGATCACGTTCTGGTGATTTTAAACATTTATACGGTGGAGCACAGAAAATCTGTTTCTGGACAGCAAAGCAAAACTATCAACTTTCAATTAACTAGAGACTATATTAGCATTTTATTTTTATGTACAGAGGTATATACACAATATTTACATGTTTTTGGATGAGAAGCTTCCATGGAAAGATTTGCTTTGGTTTCATAGGCATGAACACAAGTGTTCAAGGTCGACCCCCACTTAACCATTGCTCATCTTTCCAATCACTCTCTTTTTGAAAACGTTTTTAGATAACAAGTACAACTAATTTTTTTATAATTCGTATTCCTATCCATACTAAGATAGAAAACAACTTAAAACTGAAAATAAAAATTACTTAGAGATAAAGCAAACAAGTGCACACAAGAATATTCACCTACGCTATGGCTCCCCGGCAACGGCGCCAGAAAAGGTCTTGATAACCCACAAGTATAGGGGATCGCGTGTAGCCTTTTCGATAAGTAAGAGTGTCGAACCCAACGAGGAGCTAAAGGTAGGATAAGTATTCTCTCAAGTTCTATCAACCACTGATACAACTCTACGCACACTAAACGTTTACTTTATCTAGGAAATAATACTAGAGTAACAATACGGGTATGAGAGATAGCTTTGCGAGATAATAAATACAAGAAAGTAAATGTTAGTGCTGCAGCAATAAAGTACACTAAGTAACCATAAACTAACAGTACCATGAGTGTGGAAAAGTGGTGGTAATTGTGATGGCTTTGTCCAAGATTAATTACCGAATATATCGGGTTCATTGTCTTCGATGCAGTTTTCTATGTGGGAGAGGCTAAATATACATGCACTCCACTACTTGGGATTACAAGTACTATATGATTGGATTGTTAGAAAGCATCCGCGAATACTAACAATGCATTAAGGTTTCCCCAACCATAGCCTTAAGTTTATGGTCCTCTTACTCCCATACGTGTAACTAACCGGTTCACGCCCTTAGGTTTCTGTCACTCCGGCAGGACTCCCCCTTCGTTTACAAATACTACCAACCCGTGATGTTGATCCATGCGCGCACAAGTATAATGGACACCAAAGGACAGTACCATATCAACATACAACTCTAATGAACCAAAGACATTCAACCAAGCAATCAAAAGACAAATAAACTACACAAACATGTCATAGATCATAGGATAAATATTATAGCATCAAACAACATGTTTACATAGGACGGTACAGAGGTTTGTGGGAGGATGAACCACTGAATACAAGGAGGATTTGGTGATGAAGACGGCGGAGAGGCAGCGCGGTGGCGCAGGGCGGCGGCGGGCGGGGAGCTCCTTCCCCGCCGCCGGCATCATGGGGGAGCGCCGCCCCTTAGCCTCCCTCCTTCATGGCTTCTTGGGAGCCCTCCCCCATGGAGATGGGATCCATGGGGGAGGCAAAAACGTGGCTTTGGTGGCTGCAAATTCGTGGTATGGGGTGTTGGCCACGACCTAGGTTTCCTCCCTATATATCTTCTCGGATTTCCGTCATCCCCTTTTAGGGTTTCGGTAAATCGGGCTTATCTCGGCCGTCCGGACTCGGATTGGGCCGAATTTTATATCCATATCCATTAGGAGAAATTTCCCTGCAACTTTCTATTTATTGAGTTTTCCATTTGACGTCGTCTTCGAGGGTAAAACTGACAATCTTCGTACAAATTTCTCAGACAGATTTCAGGAAAGTCCCAATTCGACTCCAACAAGGTTTCCTCTTGTATTCTTGATAATTCCTACACATCAAAGTGTAAAACAAGAACATTGTGCACTTTTGCAACTATTAATAGGTTAGTACAAATAAATCATAAACTTAATATAAAAACAAGTGCCAAAGGCATAATATTAACATGAAACAATCAAAAATTATAGATACGTTTTGGATGTATCAGGTGACACTATTGGATCTGTTTGGTTGGCCGTTGGAGAAACAACCATTCAAGATCCCTCCTTGTTTCTACTTGCCAATCTCTCCCTTTGGGATTCTATTGGACCGGCTTGGACCGACCGGTGAGGGAAACGTGTCCTTGTATCATGTTTGTGTTCGTGTGTTCTTGGTGTTCTTCGTGTTCTTGCGTGTGTTCGTCCATATCTGCCGTCAATCCATGAAGATCGGGCCACCCTAGAGGTCCCAACCTCATCATATGGTATCAGAGCAAAGGTTGCCACGGATTTGACTTTGTTTCCCCACAAATCCACCAAATTTTTCTTTGATTTTGAGAAATTGAAAAATTTCCACAAAAAATAGCCCCAAATTGCTTTTGTTCGATTCGGAGATTCTTGTGCGTTTTGGTAGGTTTTGATCCATAGATCTATTGCTAAACTTGTTGATCTACCTTCCTTTGTGTTCCCATGGCCCAATTCCATTGATTTCCCCTCCGATTCGGTGTTTTTTCGGCGAGTTTTTCCGCCAAAATCGCGCATTTTCGCGTTCTCGGGCACGAACAGCGACCACGGCCGGTACTACCGACCCAAATATCCCGGTACTACCGACCGGATACAGAGAGCAGGCGCGAATTTCGCGAAGGGCCGGTACTACTGACCATTTAAGCCATGTACTACCGACCAGAACCAGAACTGCAATTTCTGCACACGGTTTTGGCCATATCTTTTGATTTCGGACTCCGTTTTTTGTGTTCTTTGGCTCGTTTCGAAGCTACGGACAAGCTCTTTGTCACCATTGCGGTTGATCCATCATCCACCACTACCAAAATCCGTGGGCAAGCACGACACTTCGACAACAACGGGTGAAGAACATCGACGAAAGGTATAAACATCTCGAGTCTTCTACCCCTTGCCATTCCTTTGTGAGCCACACTATATCTTTGCGATTACCATGTCCTATTGAGGCTAGCCCTTGATGATTGCTTGGGCTTTGCACATTTGTATCATGTAGTTTCCGAGCAACATTTGCATGCGCTAGTTGATACAAAGTTGGTGAGAAAATAGTTTGAAAAGAGAAAGAGACAAGAAGGAAAAATAATCAAAAGAGAAAAGAGAAAAGAAGAAAAAAGAGCAAGAAAAGAAAAGAAGAAACACCACTTGCCATATCTCTTGTAGGAAGCGCGCAAGCTCGATGAACATCTTGTAGGTGGTACATTTTGTGCAAATCTTGTAGCCCACCAATAAATTGCAATCGAGCTAGAGCTCTCCTTGTACTTGTGCAACACGAGATTATAGTCTTCGCTAGGATCATATGGTTCTTTAGCTCACTTCTTGGTTACATGAGTCCCATTTAT
The DNA here is from genome assembly GCA_947311845.1 of Poa pratensis. Lineage (NCBI taxonomy): Eukaryota > Viridiplantae > Streptophyta > Magnoliopsida > Poales > Poaceae > Poa > Poa pratensis. The sequence goes on from CAMZMU010000102.1 coordinate 8,504,811, forward strand.
CTATCCGTGCGTGTGTTTCTTCAGCTACATTCCTATCTTTGAGATTGACTTGTTTTTGCTTTGTGATCATCGTGGTTCTCTACTTGCCTTTACAATATCTTGGTTTCCGGTTGGTTCAATTTGCTTTCCACCTACCATACCTCCCTATCCACTTTTAATCCGTGTGTGTTTTGGAGTTTGCTTTGGATACTTGAATACAAACACTTTACTTTGTGATCGTTCTCTTTGGTTGTCCACGACGTCCAATACTATCTACAAAGGTGAGAGGTTGTGCTCTAGTTCATTTCCACTCCACATATATACACTTGTCTTGTGAGTTAACATGTCTAGGGAGAGCGAATGCAACTATGGCGGCCAAGATGATAACGAGTACACGATGAGCCACAACGATTATGATGCCTTATGCATTGAGGACATGGGGGACTTCTACACCGACAATGAGCCCCATGACATGATGGAGCATCACCAAGACTTCCGCTACCACTACTCCGACTCCGATTACACAAGCGTCAACGACATGGAGCGGTACCACGACTTCGGCAAACCTTCATCATATGGTATCGACTCCGACTACTCAAGCATCGATGACATGGAGCGGTACCACGACTCCAACTACACAAGCGCCAACGACAATGAGGTGCAAACTTCCTCATATGCCGCATCATATGGTACCGACTTTGACTACAACAACATGATGGAGCCCTACACCGACATTGATACGTCTCAAACGTATCTATAATTTTTGATGTTCCATGCTGTTATTATATCAATTGCTACATGTTTTGGCTACACTTTATATCATTTTTATGCATTTTCTGGGACTAACCTATTAACAAGATGCCACAGTGCCAGTTCCCTGTTTTCTGCTGTTTTTGGTTTCAGAAAATCTATTCAGGAAATATTCTCGGAATTGGACGAAACAAAAGACATCGTCAATAATATCACGAGGAGATCACGGAGTCCAAAGGGGAGTCGGAGCAGACCCACCAGGGGGCCACGCCACACTAGGGCGCGGCCCAGGGTGGGCCCGCGCCCCCCTATGGCGTGGTGGCCACCCTCGGCCACCGACGCCGCCTCTTCGCCTATATATTCTCCGCGACGCGAAAACCCTATGACGGTCGATCATATTCCACGAAAAGTTCTGTCGCGGCCGTCATCGTCAATCTCAGATCGGAGGAGTTCTGAAGCTCTTCCCGGCACCCTGCCGGAGGGGAGATCATCACCGGAGGGCTCTACATCACCATGCCTGCCTCCGGAGTGATGCGTGAGTAGTCCACCCCTGGACTACGGGTCCATAGCAGTAGCTAGATGGTTGTCTCTCTACCTTGTGCCTCCATGTTTAGATCTTGTGAGCTGCCTAACATGATCAAGATCATCTTATTGTAATGCTAGATATTGTGTTTGCTGGGATCCGATGAATATTGATACCATGTTTATTCAAGTTGTTTATCTATGTGCTCTTGATCTTGCATGCTCTCCGTTGCTAGTAGATGCTTTGGCCAAGTAGATGCTTGTGACTCCAAGAGGGGGTATTTATGCTCGATAGTGGGTTCAGTCTCTAGATATCTGGATCAGTGACAGAAAGGTCTAAGATGGTAGATGTGCTGTTGCTACTAGGGATAAAACATTGGTGCAGTGTCCAAGGGCACTTGTATTGATTACATTACACACTTTACTTCATGCAATAATCTGTTGTTAGCAACTTAATACTGAATAGGATGCGGATGCTGCCTTGAAGGTGGATTATTTAGGCATAGATGCTGTTGGAATAACGGTCTATGTACTTTGTTGTAATGCCCAACTAGATTTCATAGTAGACATCTTGGCATGTATTGCATTGTTATGCCCTCTCTATTTGTCAATTGCCCAGCTGTAATTTGTTTACCCAACATGCTAGTTATCTGTTCTGAGAGAGACACCACTAGTGAACTGTGGACCCTGGTCCAATTTCCTCATACTGTTTACACAACCTGCTGCAATCATCTGTTTCCTGTTACTTGCTGTGTTTCCTGCTGTTTTCCACACCATACGTTTAACTCTTTGTTTCTGCAAGACCGGAGAGATTGACAACCTCTCTGTTTCGTGTTGGGCAAAGTTCTGGTTTGTGTCTGTGCAGATTCCACGTTGGTGCAAGCTCCCTAGCGCCAGGGGAGTCAACATCAACAACCTTCCAATTGATCGTCAAGTCCTACTGGTCCGATTAAACCTTGGGTAGATTATTCAAGGGAAAACTTACTGCTGTCTACATCATAACCTTCCTCTTGGGGTTCACCAACACGTAGCCATCAAGCTATTTTCTGAAGCCGTTGCCGGGAAGTACTCATCATCACCATCATCATCATCCTCAAATACTCTCCCGTCAACCAGGCACCAGACATCAACTCCGCGAGCTTGGATGACTTGGTGGAGCCATACATCGACGAAGATTGCTCAAGCTTCACCGACATGGAGAACTACTATGACTACTACTCCAAGTACTCCGATGAGAACTTTGGTTCTACCATGGTCAAGAGCGGCACCACCAAGCGTCATGGCACAACCTATTATGATTCAAGCTCAAGATGGAGCAACAAGAAGACCACCATGAGTTCATCCTATGAAGCTCCATCAACTTCAAGATGGCGCTATGACAAGGACATCGCCAAGAGCGCCAAGCATCGACATTCTACATCAACAACAAGATGGCGCCCCAAGAAGTGCATCGACAAGGCCAAGCCAAGTCAAGGCCCATCTAGCTCATCACGGCGCCACAAGAAAGATGCCAACCAAGTGAACAAGGTTGATCCACACTTGAACAAGTTCGGCGACACTAATCGAGCGTTCAAGAACCTCACGGACGCCATCGACAAGCTTGACAAGCGTCTACATTCTTCATCACGCTCAAGAAGGTGCCACAAGAACAAGGCCACGATGGCAAATGACATGGACAAGCTTGAAGCCGGCATCAACACACTTGCCAAGCTTCGAAACATGTCACCAAGCTCAAGTTGAAGATCCAAGCAAAAGTCGCCAAGACATCCAAATGACTTTCGACGACACCCCTCCACTCAAGAACGACAACATGGACGTGAGAAGAAGATGGTGATGAGTACACATTCTATGGTGTCTCCTTCAAGTTCCACCACTACATGGGCGCCCTTCTCAAGCACTTCTCTTGAAATGGTCTCTACACTAAGTGCCACCACCACATTGGCCCCCATATGGCAAGACGAAGACCTCAGATGTGACAATTGCCAAGGTCAAGACCATGACCATGTCTCAATCTCTTGTGCCCAATATGCAATGGAAGAGATCACATGATGTGGGAGTGCACAAATGAAGACCAAGATGGTGAGAAGACGGTCGAGCATGGGATTTTCCCTTCGACCAAGGAGGCAAGCATGGATGATGCTATCACTTTGGTGGATGCGCCAAGTGAAGTTGCCGAGCATGGGATTTTCCCTTCGGCAAAGGAGTCGAGTGATGATGCCTACACCATGGCATTGACCTTTGGAGACGAGATTGTTGAGGAGGTTGAGCATGGGAGTTTCCCTTCAACATTGGAGGCATTTGGAGTTGAGAACATTGAGCCTACCCTCTTGTGTTTGAGTTATGAGATGGTACCAATCCCATGTGAGAATGAGAGCCACTTAGCCCACTTGAGTGAGAGTGAGAGTGAGTTGAGTGCCTCCACCATATGTGAGTTTGAGTGCTTTCACTTTGAGGAAATGAGTGATACACCACTTGAGTTGAGAGAGGTAGTTGATAGGTCTTGTGAGGCCATTTCGATTTCTAACAACTTAACCTCTACCTCTAGTGTGTTTTCTCATTGTGTGCTAGGTTTCATGGATGATGAGACGCCACTCCTCGACATGACGGTGCCTCAAATGGAGAAGATGTACATGGAGGATGATGATGATGCCACCCCATGTCTACTTCAAGATGGACAAGTCGGCTACATGGAAGCCTCTACTACTTCAACACCTACTTCACATGAGCGGGACTACCAAGGTATGGGTATTGATGTGACCATGATCCCACTAGTGGACATGATGAACGATGATTGCTTGCATGCTATGGATGATTATATTGATGTCACATATGATTCGTTCTTATTCCCTTGTGATACTTTGTTTGAAACCAATGTTGATCATGTGGAATTACCTATTTGTGATGATTTTTCCATGAGCATGACTTGTTATGAATGTTTCCATTTTTCTCCCATTGTGGCATGCAACATGTTGAACAATTTCTCTTTCACATGTGTTGCTTGCAATAATGTTGAAATGCTTGTTAATGAGATTGCCCCCATAGTTTTCTCACATGTTGGAGATGTTTCGTTTTCTCTTATGGACCTTGTTCCATCCTTCACTTTGCATAGTGACTATCCACATATGTCATATTTTCGAATTGATTTTTGTGCGGTTGGTGATGTGCAAATGAAGAGACACTTCATGATGGATGATGTGTTCATATACCGTGCACATAACTTATTCATATGGTGTTTTGTGTGTGCCGGTAACCACATGATAATGTCAACCTCAATTGAGCATGAGTTGACAATACGAGCTCTTGAGAGCATACATGTGAGTAGTGGATTGAATCCAACTCGAAATTCTTTTCCATGTTTTGCATCAAACAAGTGGACAAATTTCTCTTGCTTTTGGTTTGTTTGCAAACATGTTTGTGATATTGGTTGTCCCTATGGCAAGAATATTTCCTTGATCCTTCACATGAATGATTTGTGTGTTGAAACAAAAATGATGAACTATTATTCTTTCCAATGGCTTGTTTGCAACCATAATGACATTTTGTGCATGTCTTGCCATGAGTTTATTGGTTTCTACCAATTTGGTGTTGCAACAAATATGTTGAAAACTTGCTCTTTCATATGCTTTGTTTGCACCCATGATGATATTTTGGACATTCTACATTGTGTGTTTTTGCCAAATTCTCCTCTTGTTGCATCAAGGTTGATGACAAATTGTCCCTTCCAATGCCTTGTGTGCAATAACGATCATATGGTTCAAGATGAGATACCTAGATGGCATCCTCATATTTTCATGGAGTTTTTATGTTCCCACATTTTGAAGATGTTCCATTGGATTGCTTGCACATTGACCTTGCAATTGCATTACCTTGTCATATTCTTGTGTTGTGCTAACGGTGCTATGACAACGAATGGACATGTCATTGTTGATATGCTCCTCTTGATTGCACACACATGGTTTGCTTGGTCTTTGATGTTTATAGACAGGGTGAATTCCAATTCTTCGACAACACATCTACCTCCTTTGCATGGTGATGAAGAGCAAGAGTCGAGGACGACTCTTTTTAAAGGGGGGGGGAGATGATGTAGCCCGAGTCACGTCCATCACCATGTCAAGCACTCCAACACTTCACAAGTCACCCTGGACATCAAAGGTGAACTCCTTCCTCTATGTGAACCTCGATATGACACCTTGGAATGGTATACTACTTGACCATTGTTCCCATTGCATTGCTAGGTGTGTCACCACGGGTACAAGACCACGGGAAGATGGCCAAGGCGCAAGAGGAAGCAAGCCCGACAAGACGGTGGCTTGGAAGCGGAGAAGAAAGAGAAGCCGTAGCTACAGGCGCCGGTACTACCGCCAATTGGCCGCCGGCACTACCGAAGCCCTTCGACCGGTACTACCGGAGCAACTACCGCTGAAGCCCAGAAGCTCCTGGAGTCGGCCGGTACTACCGGCAGTTTGGCCGGTACTACCGGACCTGCGCGAGTCCGGTACTACCGGGCCTTAAACGCCGGTACTACCGGCCCTACGCGTGCTGATATGTCTCAAACGTATCTATAATTTTGATGTTCCATGTTGATATTATACCAATTGTTACATGTTTTATATACACTTCATAGCATTTTTATGCATTTTCTGGGACTAACCTATTAACAAGATGCCACAGTGCCAGTTCCTGTTTTCTGCTGTTTTTGTATTCCAGAAAAGCTAGTCTGGAAATATTCTCGGAATTGGACGAAACTTGGACAGAACCTCCTATTTTTCCAACACGAAGACGGAGTCCAGAGGAGACACGGAGGGGAGCCACGTGGCACCCACACCATGGGGCCGCGCGGCCCCCCTGCCGCGCCGTGGGGTGGTGTGGGGCCCTCGTGGCTCCGCAGCCGCCGCCCTTTCGCCTATTTATTCCTCCCGACGCGAAAACCCTAAATACCCGAGCCATTATCCACGAAAAGTTCCAGAGACGCCGCCGCCGTCAACCCTAGCTCGGGAGGGTTCAGAAGCTCTTCCCGGCACCCTGCCGGAGAGGGGAATCATCCGGAGGGCTCTACATCACCATGCCTGCCTCCGGAGTGATGCGTGAGTAGTTCATCCTTGGACTACGGGTCCATGGCAGTAGCTAGATGGTTGTCTCTCCACTTTATGCTATCATGTTTAGATCTTGTGAGCTGCCTATCATGATCAAGATCATCTTATTGTAATGCTACATGTTGTGTTTGCTGGGATCCGATGAATATTGAATACTATGTCAAGTTGATTATCAATCTATCTTATATGTTATTTATGATCTTGCATGCTTTCCGTTACTAGTAGATGCTTTGGCCAAGTAGATGCTTGTAACTCCAAGAGTGAGTATTTATGCTAGATAGTGGGTTCATGCCTCCGGTAATCTGGGAGAGTGACAATAACTTCTAAGATTGTGGATGTGCTGTTGCCACTAGGGATAAAATAACCGATGCTTAGCTTAAGGGTACGCCGTTAGGTCTAATGCATTTGTTTACTTTACGCACATTACTTAATGCAATTATCCGTTGCTTGCAACTTAATACCAACGGGGAACTCGGTATGACAACCTGGCGGTGGATTATTAGTCATAGACGCTGTTGGATAACGGTCTATGTATTTTGTCGTAATGCCCACATGAATATCATAGTAATCATCATGTCATATATATGCATTGTTATGCGCTCAATATTTTGTCAATTGCCCAGCTGTAATTTGTTCACCCAGCATGTTAGTTATCTTTTATGGAGAGACACCACTAGTGAACTGTGGACCCCGGTCCATTCTTTTACACTGATAATACAACCAACTGCAAACATGTTCCTTTTCATTCTCTGCAATTTACTACTGTTTTCCACACCATACGTTTAATCCTTTGTTTTCAGCAAGCCGGTGAGATTGACAACCTCACTGTTTCGTTGGGGCAAAGTAGTTTGATTGTGTTGTGTGCAGATTCCACGTTGGTGATCGTAACGCGCCACCAACAACTTCAGAAGTGATTTCTTGCTCCTACTGGTTCGATTAAACCTTGGTTTCATACTGAGGGAAACTGCTGCTACACTGCTTCATACCTTCCTCTTGGGGTCTCCCAGCGAACGTGTGATCCACGCAATCAAGCTCTTTTTCTGGCGCCGTTGCCGGGGAGAAGAAATATTTCTGAAGCTCCTCTAACTCCCTGCAACAGCTCTTTTTCTGGCGCCGTTGCGGGGCAAGAGGATTTCTGCAAGGGGAGTTTCACGCTTCCAATCTCTTTACTTTGTTATTGTCTTGCTTAGTTTATTTTTATTTAGTCTTGTTTGCTTTATTTATCAAAAACACAAAAAAATTAGTTACTTTTATTTTTCGAATTGTTATTTTTCAGTCTTGTTATCATGTCTAGCCCTGTTCCTGTCATCATGTCACCTGAGGAAGAGATCTTCACTTTCAAGCAAGGAGTGAGGAGAGTTTTAAAGATGCTTGGTCTAGAATTTTTGAGTCTTATGCTAAAACTGAACCTAAAATGACTTTAAGCCTGCTTCTTAGTAGCTTTTATTTTGGTCTTGTTCTTTGCTACAGATATGCTTTAGATGCTGTGGTAGGAGGAGATTTCCTTCGTTATGATGGGGATCAAGCTTTTAATGCTATAAAAAAATGATTACAATTTCTAGCCCTCCAATCAGTAAAATTGATTTGGCTTTGACAAGCATAAGTGATAGACTTAATACTCTTGAAACAAACATATCTGGTCTAAAAGAAGGGTATAATCAAATTTGTGAACACTATGATAATGTGCCAGTAAATTTTGAACCATCGGGATGGGTTCCCTCAGTAAAAGTTGTTATCAATGGTGAAACTTTTCATGCTCGCTGTGATATTATGTCTGAATTCTGTTTAATGCCCAAGGATATTTTTGATTCCTTAAATCTTTGGGAGCTTTCCAAATGCGAAGATTGTATAATTTTGGGTGATAATACTATTAAATTACCAAGAGGAGTAGCCGAAGGAGTATTTACAAAACTCCTAGGGATAACAATATCTATTGATTATCTTGTCATTGAATGTGCAGGAGTAGGACAAATTACGCTTGGAAGATCTCTGTTGAAACGCTTTGGAGCAATAATAGATGTGGGCCAAGGCACTATGAATTTCGCCTCTTCACCTATGTGTAACCAAGTATTTCCTAAAGATAAGGGTAAAGGTAAGAGAGCTAAGCGTAAGATTGTTGATGCTTCATCACTTGGAAACACTTGATTCTTACTTTCTGCGCCTAGCTGAAAGGCGTTAAAGAAAAGCGCTTATGGGAGACAACCCATTATTTTATTTCTGCAATTTTTCTTTTTTTGAGTCAAGGAGTTGTTTTTCTGTAACAATTCCTTTGTATCTTTATTTTATCGCATTGTTGTGCCAAGTATTGCCTCTAATAGGAAGATGATGCTAGATTTGGATTTCTGCGCAGGAACAGATTTCTGCTGTTCACCGTTTTAATTCTGTAAAATCACAGAAAAATTATTTAAATCTGAAATTTTTGTGCGTGATCCTCAGATATGTACGCATCTTTCGTTAGTTTAAAGTTTTTCGATCTGAGCAACGTAAGTGCCTCGAAAAAATTCGTCTTTGCGGACTGTTCTGTTTAGACAGATTCTGTCTTTTATTTTTCGCATTCTCTCTTTTACTAGTGTTGAGTGGAATTCTTTTTTAGGGTGAAGAGCTTCACATAACATCAGTGGCAGTAGCTAATGTTAAAAGTAACGGTCATGTTTGTGTCCTTATAGAACATGTGAGTTTTTGATTGTGCACTAACCCTCTAATGAGAATTACTTTGAGTTTGGTGTGGCGGAAGTTTTCAAGGGTCAAGAGAGAAGGATGATATAATGTGATCAAGAAGAGTGAAGAGCTTAAGCTTGGGGATGCTCCCATGGATCACCCCAGCAATTTCAAGAAGACTCAAGCGTCTAAGCTTGGGGATGCCCAAGGCATCCCCTTCTTCATCAGCAACTTATCAGGTCATCTCTAGTGAAACTATATTTTAATTCTTTCACATCATATGTGCTTTACTTGGAGCGTCTGTGTGCTTTTATTTTCAGTATTTTATTTTTCTTATGGTCAACTTGATTGGACCCCAGCATTCTTGATTGGGAGAGAGACACGCTCCGCTTTTTCATATGAATACTCCTATTCTTCACTTATACTTGTTGAGTATTCTTGTCTAGCTATTGCTATGCTTTTAGCTCCTGTTTTTCATGCATCTCTTATTCAGAGCTGTTAGTTCTTTTAAAGAAAGTACTCTCTTGCTTCACTTATAATTGTTTGGAGAGTTTATGTTGAAATAAATTGATTGGTGTTTGGTTGGAACAGAAAATGTTGCATGTGGTAGATGGTATAATGGAAAAAGCTTACATATTCTTGTAGATCATTGTATTGGATAATTTGATACTTGTCAATTGTTTTGAGTTATCAAGTAGTTCATGTTTAAGCTTTTGTATCATGTAGTTAAAACCTATTAATGAAGAACTACCGTAAAGCTCGTTGAAATTTGGTTTGCATGTTTGGTATCTCTAAGGTCTAGATATTTTCTAGTAAAAGGGTTTGGTTAACAAGGAAGACAGTGTAGAGTCTTATAATGCTTGCAATATGTTTTCATATAAGCCTTGCTGTGTCGGTTGATATCCTGTGTTTGCTTCAAATAACCTTGCTAGCCTAAACTCTGTACTGAGAGGGAATGCTTCTCGTGCATCCAAAACCTTGAGCCAAATCCATGCCATCTGTGTCCACCATAACTACCTATATGTGGTATTTTCTTGCCATTCCAAGTAAATTTTTCATGTGCTACCTTTAAACTATTCAAACTTTATTACTCCTATTTTGTGTCAATGTTTACCAAGCTCATGAGGACGGGGTGGATGTCTTTATGTCAACTGTCAAACAGACTTTACCACCGGACTAGCGGCATATACATCCGCTTATCCATTAATTTTGCAAAAAGAGCTGGCAAATGGGTGCCCAGTCCCAATTAATTACAACTTTAACCGCTTAATTCTCTTCACATTTTTGCCCTGATTTATCAGTCAAGCAATGACAAACAGTGAAATATCTGCATGTGTAAACAAAAGAGAAAGAGGGATGATCTGCCTTGCTGGTAGAAATAACGTCCTTCATGGGAGCCGCTCTTAAAAGTCTGGTTGGCAGGGGTCATATTGTACTTTCCATTTTCTGATTCGTTGACAATTAACAAACACCTCTCAAAACTTATTTTTACTCTCTATATGATTTCAAAAACTTAAAAAGCTCTAGCACATGATTTAATCCCTGCTTCCCTCTGCGAAGGGCCTTTCTTTTACTTTTATGTTGAGTCAGTTTACCTACTTCTTTCTATCTTAGAAGCAAACACTAGTGTCAACTTTGGTGCAACAATTTTTATATGCTCGTATATTGCACTTATTATATGCTTTGTGTTGACAAATATCCATGAGATATATATGTTGAAAGTTGAAAGCAATTGCTGAAACTTAAATCTTCCTTTGTGTTGGTTAAATACCTTTTACTTAGAATCTATTGCTTTATGAGTTAACTCTTATGCAAAACTCTTTGATGCTTGTCTCGAAAGTACTATTCATGAAAAGTTTTTGCTTATATGATTCAGTTGTTTGCTCATTATCTACTTGCTAGCAAACTATAGACCATTGACCTGGATCACTTCATTCATAACATGTGCTTTACAGTATTATTTGATCAAGATTATGATTGTAGCATGTCACCTCAGAAATTATTTTGTTTTTATCGCTTTACCTACTCGAGGACGAGTAGAACTAAGCTTGGGGATGCTTGATACGTCTCAAACGTATCTATAATTTCTGATGTTCCATGTTGATATTATACCAATTGTTACATGTTTTATATACACTTCATAGCATTTTTATGCATTTTCTGGGACTAACCTATTAACAAGATGCCACAGTGCCAGTTCCTGTTTTCTGCTGTTTTTGTATTCCAGAAAAGCTAGTCTGGAAATATTCTCGGAATTGGACGTATTTAGTCGTACGTGCTCGCAATGAGAATTTGCACAACATCTTCTGTCCTACCAGCCCGTTTGCAGCGGGGCCTCAAGGGAAACTACTGGTAATTAAGGTGCTCCTTTTAATAAAGCACCGGAGCAAAGCATTAACACTCCGTGAACACATGTGATCCTCACATTACAGCCATCCCCTCCGGTTATCCCAATTGCTGTCACTTTGGGGCCTCGGGTTCCGGACAATCATATGTGTAAACAACTTGCAGATATGATCTAAAACAATAATTATCCTCATGATTCAATAACATGTTCAGATCTGAAATCATGGCACTCGGGCCCTAAGTGTCAAGCATTAAGCATAACAAGTTGCAACAATGACATAAAGTACTAACAACGGATACTAGGCACCATGCCCTAACAATCTGATATCTATTACATGAATGATCTCATCCAATCCCTACCATCCCCTTCAGCCTACAGCGGGGATTACTCACACATGGATGGGGAATCATGGATGGTTGATGGAGAGGCGTCGGTGATGATGATGGCGATGATCTTCTCCAATTTCCTGTCCCGGCAGGGTGCCAGAACGGAGTTTCTGGTCCCCGAATTAGGGTTTTTGGTGGCGGTGGAGCTCTGGAGTGTTTCGGGGAAAAACGTCGATCCTCCTGACGTTTTTAGGTCAAGGGCTTTAAGTAGTCGAAAGGGGGTCGCGAGGGGGTGACCGAGGCGGCCACACCCCACCACGGCGCGGCCCCCCCTTGGCCGCGCGGCCATGTGGTGTGGGGCCCCTGTGGCCCGCCTCCGTCTCATCTTCTGGCTCCCGGTGTCTTCTGGAAAAATAGGAGCTCCTGGATATTTTTCGGGAATTTTCCTGAAACTTGACTTTCTGCACAAAAACAAGACACCAGGGCAATTCTGCTGAAAACAGCGTTAGTCCGTGTTAGTTGCATTCAAAACACACAAATTAGAGGTAAAACAACAGCAAAAGTGTTCGGGAAAGTAGATACGTTTTGGACGTATCAGGGTGCATCCTACTTGCTTGCTCATGAAGAGCTAGAGCATTTTGAGGAAGCTCATCATTGGAATATACAAGTCAAGTTTTACAAGTTTTATAATGTAAAGATCCCTATCTGGTATGAAACAATAACTCAATAAACATATGACAACTATATATATGAAAATCATGAGCTAACATGGCACAAGTGTGGATAAAGAATAGTAATGTTGCCCCCTCTCTCTTTTTGGGCCTCCGTGTCATTCTTTTTGAGATATGCAAGGGACAACGTAGCAACTACTCAACTGATTTAAGTGAAGCGTAATGCATATTCTATAAATAAACGGAGTGTGTCTCTCCCAAAACAGGTGTGTCACAAATGAGCAGCAAACAAAAACGTAAGACGCTTGAAGAACAACACATAATATGTAAATCAATAAAAATATAGTTTCATGGAAGGCGACCTGATAGTTGTTGATGAATACGGCGATGCCTAAGTCCCCAAACTTAGACGCTTGAGACTCCTCCAATATTTCTTTGGGGGTGACTTGGGCATCCCCAAGCTTGAACTTTCGTCCCTTTTTGATCTTCTCCAATCATTCTCTCTATGAAACTTGAAAACTTCCTTCACACGAAAGGGCATCACCGTCCCGACGTGCATCAACGTGGTGGAGCTATCCGGGACAATTATAAAGGGCATCATCGTCCCGACGCGCGTCAATGAGTTCCACAATTGTGCATCTAGTTGTAAACGACATAGCCGACCTTCAGGGGGGTTGAATCATGGTGTGGCCGCGCTAGAATTTTTGTGTGTGCAATCTTCGTACCCGACGTTACCTAACCCCCTTCCGGCAACCATGCCCACTGCTGCAACTGTTATAATTTTCCGTCTTGACGAAGAAGAGCGAAAAAACATATTCAATGTTTTGGGTTCAGATTGACCGGGATTTGTAAGTTTAGTGTGCCAAATTCTAAGATTTGAAATTTACGGTTTCAGTTAGCCAGCTATTACCATTTCTACTAAAAACTCGAAGTATTTTTGTGTACGACTCACATTTTATCATGAGGAGCAACGTGACAATGATCTTGGTGAAATTAGGTATGTTATAGGCTCTGGATATGTTTGTTACGTTGTGAGACGTTTGTTTTGCTTAACACTGTACATACGCAGACGCTCACATACATGCACAAAATCATCCTTGTAAATGTACACACTCTACTTGTATGAGCACCATCGAGAGACTAAGCCGATAGATCAAATCTTAAGATTGACGAAGTCACCACGGGTGGCTCGCTGTCGACGCAAATGTCGTCTCCCACATTTCGCTTAAAATGAGAAACACCAGCATCAAAATTAGAGTTTAAACTCTGATGAGGTAGGGTATAACCATCGTACTAATCATCCAACCACCCATTGATTCTCCTGTGAGACAGTTTTGTGGATAAACCATAGAATAAATAAACGGGACTCCATAGGATGAAACGCTCAGGCTCGGATGCCGGCAAGTTCCATTGTACTCCGTACGCAGGGCCGTCTCCAGAAATTTGAGGCCCCGGTGCGGAATGTAAAATGAGGCCTTCAGTTTTTTAGAGTATATAATTAACATAACTAAAGCATTATAAGACATAAATGCAGAAAAAACAAATGATCCACAAAAGATTTGAGCTTCAAAATTTAGGTAGTACAACTACTAAGAATGTGAAAAATATATAAAAAAAGACTTAGGAAGTACTAACATGGGACTCCTGCTATCGCTTGTTGGATATCACAGTATACTAAAAAAAAGCCTAGAAGCTACTGACACGGGGTATTTTATCGTGAACGGCAGGAGTGTGCATGTGGTGCGTGTGCCTAGCAAAAAAAAAAGGAAATCCAGTGTAGTTGTGCTCAACAAGTCTGATGGGCCTTATCACTTAAGCCCAGGCGTAAAGCGAATGCCCACCACGCTTATCTTCTTCTCAGTTACACCTTTGACCTGGAGCGACTGGAAGAAAGCTCCGATCGTCCATCCATGGCGGCTCGATCCATCCATCGCTGGAGGCTTGGGTCGGACGCTAGAGGCAAGGTTGGAACTTGGAAGTGGGGCGGACTACCCTATTCTGCCATTGGAGACCGGGGTTGGCCGCCGCTTCACGTCCTAAGGCCGTGTCTCCCGATTTGGGGGCCCCAAATTTCTGGGGGCCCTGTGCCGTCGCACAGCTCACACACCCTTGTCGACGGCTCTGTCCGTACGTAGCATTGCTACATTTCTACATATGCAATGTTGTTACAAAATTACGAACAATATTTTGGAGCTAACACGCGTACTCACCGGAGAAGAATCGGCACCGACAGGTGGGTCCCTCGGAAATAAAACACGTGCCTTCTCAGCCGGCTCCCCTAGGCGCCCGCGAAAAGTCCTGGACGAAAACTTCACCCGCCCACGGCCCCCTCCCGCCGCTTCCGGATCCGAACCCTCGTGGCTCCGCCACCCGCATCCACCGTCCATCTGCCCACATCCGACGGTCAAAATCCACGATCCGCGTGATCGAGCCCCATTGGCTGGCGCTCGTCCCCACCCTCCTATATATTCTCCACCACGCCGACCGATTCCCCCAACCCGCGTTTCCCTCTCGCTCCCGCCGCCTCCGTCTCCTCGCGCGTTCCGTTTCCCAGAGGCCAGTCTCGCCGTTCCCCTCCTCCTTGGTAGCTGAGATGGCCGGTCGTGGGAAGGCAATCGGCGCCGGTGCCGCCAAGAAGGCGACGTCCAGGAGTTCCAAGGCCGGGCTCCAGTTCCCCGTCGGTAGGATCGCGAGGTTCCTCAAGGCCGGCAAGTACGCCGAGCGCGTCGGCGCCGGCGCCCCCGTCTACCTCGCCGCCGTTCTCGAGTACCTCGCCGCTGAGGTACGTTTCTCTCGGATCTCATCCCCGTCCTCCCTGTTGGTGTCTTGGGTTTCTCGATCTGGTTCCTCCGTCGGTTCCGATTATTTGGGCGTTATTAGATCTGATTCGATCCTTCTTGATTAGGTTTGCCGATGTGTAGATTTCGATCAAGTCAATGGCTTTTGTTGGTACTATTTCTTATTTCGTCCTCTGTATCCAATTGAATCAGGTCCTGGAGCTTGCCGGCAACGCAGCCAGGGACAACAAGAAGACCCGCATCGTGCCCCGCCACATCCAGCTCGCCGTGCGCAACGACGAGGAGCTGACCAAGCTTCTCGGCGGCGCCACCATCGCCAGCGGCGGTGTGATGCCCAACATCCACCAGCACCTCCTCCCCAAGAAGGCTTCCTCCAAGGCATCCCATGCGGACGACGACGACAACTAAGGCCCAGCGTTGACCTTGGCACCACCATCGCCATGGACTGCATCTCATCAGAGGAGGAAGGAGTTTTCTTGTTTCGTAGGATTTAGCCTCTTGGTTGTCTAGCTGTTGGTTGGATTAGGTGCTCTGATGGATGTGAATATGGCAAAACAAATTTTCGGGTGCTTATCTCAGATGTAAGCCAGGCTGGTTGTTATGTTGGGTTTCGATTTGATAAAGAAATGAGAAGGAACTGAACTCTTAGCTTATTACCATCTGTTTCCACACTATTTCTTCGTTGCCTGAGCATTCTTTTTGCAATTTAGAACACGATATAGTTGGCCTTGTTTATATAGTTTGGGGCCTGTGAAGTACTGATGCGATTTATGGACTTGTTGACCGTTTCGATTCTCCTGCTAGAGTCGAGTCCCCGAGCTAGCTTGTTGCTATTTTGGCAACATAATTTGTTGTCCTATGCAGGTCAGTTGCTTTCATTCTGCTGAACTATGAAGCTACTATTATCATCTGTTTCCTTCCTGATATACTCCATAATTGTAGTGTGCAGGCCAAGTCATGCGTCAGGGATAATGCCAGCGAGCGAGTACTTTCGAACGAGATTAACCCCACTTTAGATAACTTTCATGCCGGAAACACAGCAGTCAGCCACCAAACCGCATTTGTGTGGTTAACGGAAGCACATCAGATGCTTGATATGACATTTGCTCTCTCGTATGTGTGTCTGCACTTTCAGTTGAGACCACTGTAAAAATAAAGCTAGGAAATTTAGTCTATGGTGCTCTTTTTTTTGAAAGGGAGTTCGTGTACAAGATCAACAAGGAAACGAACACACACGCACGAACAGAGGCAAGATCCAACCCACACACAGCGAACACGGCACCACCAAGCAGCACACCACCTTCGAGCACCAGCAGCACGCCGCCGGGGAAGAAGGAAGCGAGCTCACCTCGCACCGAAGCAGCCGGCTCGAACAACCTTGTTGAGATGCCGCAGGAGCCATCTGACGCAGGCGCCAGAATCTGAACGCTGAAGGAGCATCGGCTTCGAGCCACCGCCAGATCGTCGTCGCCGTCCCACGCCGGAGACGAAAACGAAGGCGCCACCCATCTTCCACAGCACCCACCGCGACCACCGAGGAGGGAGAGCAACCCACCTGCAAACTCCCAAAGAGGTTAAGCAAAAGCACCACCAACCACCGAAGTGGAGGCTGCCGGACCCCAAGAACAAGAGCCAGCACCGCCATCACGGCCGCCGGCTCGAGGGGAAGCACGCCGCGGCTCCGAGAAGCAGCGGACGCGCCAGAGACGGCAGATCTGCCCAGGGCCTCCACCGGAGCACCGAGGACAGAGGAGAGGAACGCTGCCACCAAAAGCCTCTCCGGCCACGCCGCCATCTCCACAGCCGCCGGCAGGCACCCCACACACACCTAGACTATGTACACGCCGGGATCCGTCGATTCCCCGTCCTCCGCCGCCGGAGCGGCCGCGGAGGGCGAGAAATCGAGCGGATCGCCGGCGGTGAGCTGGTCGCACGGGGAGAGCCCAAAAATCGCCTCCAGACACTGTAGATGGGGAAAGGAGGAGAGGACCGGCATCTCCTTAGTCCATGGTACTCTGTTCCGGCTTTATTCGTGAAACAGGGATTTCATTATCTGTGAGAAGAGTTGTGCGACAATTTCATTAATTAAGCACAGCTCGAGACTTAAGGTTCAGTGAATCATCTAGTCAGTGATGTATTTTAAAAGACACCACACCAACAACGCCCGCCTATGATCAAGAGCAATATGTTTATTAAGACCATAGAATATCCAAAATCTATGAAAATATATTTTGAACTTAACCAAGAAGTTTGATGTACTAAGGTACCAATCCGTTTTTGTAAATTGTAATAGCGTGCATTGCCACACCCATCCATCTCCTTAAGAAAGAACTATGGAAATATATAAAAGTTTGGACAGTCCAGATATCTAATAAAATATGAACAAGAAAACTGTAGTGACTCAATATGTATAGAATCACAAAAGTCAGTGCACTTAAATGGTAATATCTAGATTATCATTGGCCATTGCGCAAAGGTATCAAAAATATGTATTCCGAGACATTGAGATATCAGATAACAACAATAGGGAAAAATATAGCATTGCAAGAAATGAGGGCACTATTCTAGCAATCTAGTACAACATAAGACAATAGTTACAGCACATTGATTACCAAGTTCTAGCATTGCAAGAAATGTTCAATCCAGTGGAGTCAAGGGTGAAAAAAAATCTCACTTGAAAAAAATGCCAATCCAAGTGTATTCTTCCCTATATCGACTTGCTAGGATGAATTAACAAATGATATTTTTCTATTCCTTGCCTAAGTAAAAATCTTTCGCTCTGAGCCAACAAATGATCTTCGAATGCAAATTACGCAGTATTTGTAGATTTAACCTGTGCACAATGTCATTCATTTTCAACATAAAATTAATAAACTTTGAATAATATTTCATTATTTATGCACCATAAAAGTAAAACCAAATTTGAATATATCTTTAGATGGAACCAAGCTATGGATCTGCAGTCAAGACGTAATTAAGGAGGTTGTACGCTTAGCTAAATGAACACACCAACTAATGATGATTTAGGGATGATATGCAGAGGCTATCCAAATCTATCTTCTGTAAAGGTTAATCTTAGCAGCTTAGGTCATTTGCAGAACTATAAATCTTTGGAAGAGTTTCTTTTGTTTTTTATTTGACAATGAGACTATCACTCATATTGATAAGTAATACATGTATAAGTTACTCCATGAGAGAGGAAGAGCTGCTAGCTTGTACTACAACCGAACATATCTAGTACAGAATTAAGTAACAACAATTTGACATATATACCATGTGCATATGTAAAGCACTGTTCTAGGGAAAAGCAAAATTGCTTCTTCAATCAATAATGAGGGCACCGGGGAAGCCTTTACCATGTACTAGATGACCCGTTGCGCGACTGCGCAACCGCCGGATGCAACTACCACACTATTTCAACATAATTTGATTTTGAAAGTTTTGGACCTAAATTTATTTCCATGTATGAATTAACAATGGAAATTTGAACACTGCACTTGCACTACGCAACAGCTGAAAGCAAGACCACATTGTTATCATAGGCTATGAGAATAAAAAGGATTCCATATTTGTCTATTACACAGAACATAGTCGCACAGACATTTTACAAGAGCAGGAATCTTAGCATCACAGATAACCCGGCTAGTTTGGCAACACATACAGGCTAAGCATCTACCTTCAGCATCATTCCCAAAAAATGGGAAGAAATAACATAAGCAATACAATGTCTAGGCATACTATTTAAGCTTTATTTATATGAATACCAACATGAAAATGTTGAAGTTGATTCTATGAAACACTAATTGATCAAAGATGTGACAGATCGAATTCAAGTTTCTCTAGCTTCAGCACCACCAATCGTAGCTATTTTTTCGCCCCTGCCCTTCAAGTTTTGCACCTGCATTATAGGCTGTCATGACTGTCAGTTGAACAACCTTTCCTTTTGGATGCAGTGTTTTTTCGCAAAACCTGGGTGTTACTATAGCAGAAGGAATACTCAATGTTGTTTTTAGTCCAGACAACACTTTTATAGTTGTCGATATCCGGTGACGAGCCTGGATCATAGCCATCTGCTTGAAACATACAGAAGGGCTAAGCAAATCACATGATAAATATAGAGTTCGACACATAGACCAGAACAGTACAGGTAGGTAGTAGATAAGCAGGCTAATTCAAATAATCCTCTCTAATGTTAAATTCTATGTAATTGACCAATTTCATGGATGGACGAAGAGAGTGGAAATAGTAGAATATATTTAGCACACTCAATGAGAAATGGGAAATAACAATGGGAAAACAGTTGTCATACAGATGTAACAGCTATATCTTCCAGAAGAAAGATCATAACATACCTCCTCTTAGACAAAATTAACAGGTAGAGAACAATCGAGTATGTATATGAATCATATAGATGAAGGTCTGCTGAGTGGAGATAATCAGACAAGTGTAGAAAACAGGGCAATCAATACCTCACACATGTTAAGTGTCAGGGCCAAGTGTGGAAAAAGTTTAAACTGATCTGTTGCTTCTAGTGTGTCAAATTTGATAATTTTCAGGATCTATTTTCAAAATCTTGCCAGCTAACGATCTGGGCCAATACCAAGAAAACAACCTCTGCCACTCATAATCTCGCGTGTCTAACAGGGCAGCCAGCACTACAGCCTGATCATTCATGTAGACCTATTAAGAAGAGAAGCACACACTATGCACAATACATTTACTTTTTAATTGATACTTATTGAAAACTGCACTAACTCGTTTAACAATTGGTAGGTTCCTTGTGCATTTGGGGTGAGATTAAAAAACAAAATAAAGGAACTTTAAACTAATATACTGAGGATTAAGGAAGACAGGAAAAATAAACCCAGCCCAAAACAGTATCACCCGCTAACAACAAACTTGTATTCATGTCCACACATAACCAGATAGTTTTTGAAATAAAATAGTACATGTCAAAAATCTGCTAGCTCTTGCCAACTAAAGTGCAGTCTAAAAGATGAAATAATCAAGTATTAGTGAGTAACATTTTGTCTGACTTGAGTAAGATCAATACAGCTCTGGTTGCTGATTTGGTTGGTTAGAAAACCAGGGTGCCAGATAAAAAAAAAAGTAACCTTTTCAGTTTTCTTAGTGAAAGCAGATCTGCACTGAATCGTTTTTTCAATCTTTTAGAATGCACTTTAGTTGGCAAGAGCTAGCACCTTCACAGGCCATCCCATCCCCTCTCTTAATTACTATTCTACCTAACAAAAAAATAGAGAAGTTGCGGCAAGGAAACACAAATTTGAGGAAACCAACAGACAATAGAGGCAGGCAGCGAGCCGGAGCACCCACCAGGAACCCCCTAGTCAACATCACAAAATATGACCAGCAAGGCATGGACATAAACCGGAAGTTAGAACCACGATTCCTTATGAATTATGCTATATATAGACAAACTAATTGAGTTCAAAACATGACAGAAATACCATAGTTAGCGACAATTATTGTTTATATGAAGAACAGAGCAGAAAAGGGACTATAAAATATTTTGTTGGTACCTTAATAGTTCCATCAATTACGTGTAAAGCAGTGCTATGGGTTTTATAGTGACTTAATAAGCATATTGTGTCAATAATTGGAGGGCACACCGTAAAAAATGTTCGATGTTCAGCCAATAAATGACAAATCAGAACTATATTGTGTATTGCGACCATTTATTCATGACTATTGTGTATTATTACTATTAACTGGTTACTGCAACAAATTATATAGATGACAAATCAAAACATCATTTTCTTTTCACCTAAAAGGAAAAAAGATCCCAGAAAGAATTAGACCGAATCTACCAATGCAGCAAGAACATGTATGGAGTTTTCTCCTTTCCTTCCTCTTACGTGCACACTTCCCCTGCGGAGCAGCACCTCACCGCTTGCTAACTGCTCCGGCAGAGAGGCGTGTTTCTGTAGGTACACTAATCAAATAAGAAATCTATTCCAGAACAATCTTCATAAGAAATCTGCAATGTGTCAACTGACCAAAATTGCAGGAATGTGTATTACTGACCTAACACATAAAGGCATAATTATAAGAACCATATGCAAAATTTGACCAGGCTGCACCTATTCTCAGATTTTAAATCCAAAAGAGGATGAATCCGGGGAGCACATAATAGCACTGAAGCTGTGGTGGATGAGTTCAGCAACGATAACTTTACAGTTAAACAACGTATCCTCAAAGAAGTATCCGTCTATCACATCCAGCATTCAGACATCATTTTCATCTCCTCTTGACTATAATACAACATAACAGCCTTTTATTCTGAATCGGGCCATCATATGAGAATGCATTACAACACCAACAATGTGTTCATAGAGATGACAAGGACACCGATCGAGGCAACACAACGTACCTTGATGGTTTCGTGGTAGTTCCATCCGACCTCCTCAGAGAGCACACTGAGCAGGCAGTACTTCTTTCAGTGTTAGCTGGAACCAATCATGACAGGTCAGGGATTAGCTCCATTCTAGACAACTGGTGCATGTGATGTCATTAGGAAAAACATTAGTAATATGGAAATGCTTCCTGGTGTAAGGTTTAGAACTGTTTAAAGTACATGGATGAAAACCCTACTAAGATGCAGTCAGCAACAGAGCAAAACCAGATGATGCTGTTTTGAGAAAAACAAATAATGAAGTATAAATCCATATTATGATGTTGTTACGATGTTTCCTATTCCCAGTCTAGTTGTAGAAATACTGCAGAAATCATAAGCAGTCAATATCAAACGTGCAACTAAATTCAGTAATGTATTTGTAATGACGTTATCATAACAAGTAGAAATGGAAAACTGGGAACTTGTACGGTATATACCTCATTTCCAATGACATCCATATTTCCAGCATAATCGCAATCAGCACAAGTCTAGATTGAATAACCTGACATAACTCTCCCAAGCTTAACAAATGTAGCAAATTCATACCCTACCACACGACAAGAGTACAGTATACGTAAGGATGATTTTTTCTTCTGATTTCTTTCAAAAAACACAATCAAGACAACCTACATAGAGATAAAAGCAGTCCTTATAAAACGATTCTGAAGCTGCGACAGTGACAGAAGAGATCCTGACCGGCTGCACACACAGTTTACTGACCAGGTACTTGTAAATTCTCACCCTCATAAAAAAAAATGCGTGAACCAGTGGATGTCGCCGGCCATCAAATCCAGCAATGAGTCCAGCACGCATGCCGCAATTGCTTTGGAGCCCGTCCTGATGGTCAAAACCAGCGGATGCATTTGTAAATAAGAGGAAAAAATTAGCACACAAGAAAAGCTATAATATGTACCCGTAAAACAGGCAAGCACAGGATATGGACACTCTTTTTTCTTCAAGACACCATAAGGTATCATACGTAATAAATAAAAGGAAAAAAAGAAGCTATTATTCAACATTAAATTTCTCTTCCTAACTTATCTCATACAAGTTCAGTCTAAAAGTAAAATTTTAGACGATGACAGTATGAAGGCTGAGTATTATCTCCCTTGAAAGATGTCATCAAATAAGTCATATAATTATATCTGATAGACAGATACAAATCCGATATTTTAGTTCCTACTATGCACCCCGGTCTGATTATCCACAACAGGTCCGACAAGCATCGAATCAGCTGGAGCAACAAACTGAAGTATATAAGATTCATCAAAAACCTAGTTTTTGCTATTGAGAAACCATGAAAAAATTGATTAAAACACGCTAACTTATCTTAACTGCTTCTCACGCAATGGACATACAGAACTATCACACCACAGCAGGAGCAGAGGAATGTTGTTAAATCATGTATCCAGCTTTTGCTAGGACTATCCAATGCAAGCCAAAAAAACTAAGCTGGGCATCATTTTTACCAGGAAAAAAACAAGGATAGAGCCATAGAGGAACAACATCTGTTCTTGTCAGGACCCAAAAGAGTAGGAAAAACCAAGCCCTCTCTATACACAGCATGCTTGCCACTCATTGGTGTACAAATCTACCGATCACCCAACACCGTTGCTGTAGAACCGAAATTAAATTACTGGCAAAGATAGGAATGAGGAACTCAACTCCATTTTTAGTTAAAGATAGGAATGAGGAACTCAACTCCATTTTTAGTTAAATAAAAAAGGATACCATCAATGCAACGGTTCGATGCACTCCAATCCATACCATGATCATATACTGGTTGAAATTGCAGGTCTATGGATTGCACTGCTAAGAATAAAATTGAAGCTCAAATGGGAAAAATACTGAACTGATGGAATACCAAATGGGAAAACTAATACTGACCCTCAGAAACCATCATATACTGAAGCAAAGGGAAAAATCATATATTGAACTGATGGATCTGTATGGAAGATGGTCTGGAGGAGGAAGGCCTAGTCAAGAGTGTATCCGACCTGGAATAGCAAAAGTATTAGATTGACAGTTAATGTCCAAGCTGAACACAGGGTTAACAACTGAAAACAAGAATTCATAGTACCAAAGCACTATACCTCGGCAAGTTCTTCGCTGCACTCCAACTTGTCTTCTGCCAACCAATTTTCAGAAGGTTCTTCTTGTTCTAATTGACAATTCAGGACACTCATAATCATTGAGCTTCCTTCGAGTAAGCAATGTGCCAAAGTACTGCAAGAGTTGAGGCGTTTGGCCAGCTTGAACAGGAACATCTGCATTTGTAGTACACAAATAGCAAATCAGCCAAGCACAAAAACATACATTATAAACATATTACATCTAGCATATTTCTAAAATAAGAAGCGCAAGATCATATACAAAAGTGAAACAATGGAATTTAGTGAAAAAACATGGGTTTGCATCTGTAACTGTAAGAGCAAACTCAATAGAAAAATCAAACCTAAAGTTGCATAGTTTATTATTTGAAGAATGGGGACATTTCTTCATTTACAGAGCTTCCATTGGAATCTTTTAAATGTAAAAAAATTAAAGCTAGTATCGCATGAATCATTAGTGTACTGTAAAATCAAGATGTGTGGCGTTTGGATAACCAATAATTCACAACTTAGAGGCATCTCACCCACTGGAAGCACATATACCAATTATTTTCATGAACTATCTGAAGGTAAGATCAAATCAAACCTAGACATGGCAAGGCCTGGTTTCTAGAGGATGGAAATAAGGATCGTGAGATGCTCACCTTGGCGTCAAAGGCCCAACAAGTGCACGAGGTCATATCCAGCCATCGGGCATCTAGATGGGAAAGATCTACAATCCTGTCCAAATATAGATAGAAATAAAGTTAGAAATCTACAATCCAAGAAACAAACACCCAACAAGCAGTAATATAACCAAATAATCCAAAGGAGCCGTAGGGTCAAGAAGAAGAAACCAAAAGATGAACAATAGATGGGAAAGATCCAAAACCTAAGGTCAAAAGGACTAAGAAAAATCAAATCCACGGCAGAGGCTCACCTTAATCTAATCAACAGAATGTAATCTTCATAGCTCGTTGCTCCGCAGCAACAAGAGAAAGGCTCAAGCCCAGAACTGCAGCGGACAAACTTTACGCGGCGGCGCCGCCACCCTCCGTGCTGCTGCCCTCGCCCGGAACGTGCTCTGCAGCACCTCCTCCTGTCCGGTTCCGTCCGCTTGTCGTGCCGCCGTTCTCATCCTTGACCGACGATGAGCACCAGCTCCGGGCATATACAGGCTGCCCCTTTTCCTTTCTCCTCCTCAGGCTCCACTCACAAACATGGCTGCCTACGGGGAGAGGAGAGAATGAGAGCAGATAGAGGAGACAGAGAGAGAAGAGGGAGAGGGAGAGGATAACCTGGACAAACCCTAGCCCCTGCTCCCATGGCCTGGTCGGTGACGCCCTGCCTGGCCGGCCGCCGTCGCCGTGCGCGACCGCCGCGGTCTGGCTGCCCGCCGCCTCCTTGTGCGGCCGCCGTGGCCCGGCCGCCCGCGACCGCCCTGCCTGGCCGCCGCCTCCGTGCGCAGCCTCCGCGGCCCGGCCGCCCGCCTCCGTGCGCAGCCACCGCGGGGCCCTCCTGCACCTCCATCGATGCGCCCCAGCCGCTGGGCTCCCGTCCTTGGCCCTGCTCCGCCCCATGCGAGCCACGAGGTGGCGGCGCCCGCACTCCCTCCCAGCCCTGCTTTTGCAGCACACGGAAGAGGGGAGGGAGATCGAGGCGAGGGGCCAGAGGCGCGGCGGTGGCTTGGGCGGGTGGAGAGGGAGGGGATTGGGCGTGGAGGACGCTCGGGGATTGGGCTAGGGTTTCACCCCCGGGCCCGAGTTTTGTGTTACCCCTTCGTGCGGTGAAACTGCTCGTACTCGGACGCGAGCACACGCACGTTCGGCTGACGAACATGGCCCAGCAAAAATTGGCCCCAGCGGTCAGCGTCTGTGCCCCTCAGTCAATTAGTATAAAACGGAATTCACCGCATCCGACGGTAACAAGGAGTGACAGCACGATTTTTACTTCGATCCAACGTCCAGGAATCGCTCGGCGGGGCGGGGCAGATCGGGGCAACCAGGGGCATATGGCGGGTGGAGCGTGAGGCTTTATAGAAGTAATAAGGCATCTTGATCCCGGCTGAACCATTAATACTTACACGGAACTGAACAATACGTTGAATAACCCCAAAACAGTCCCCGCAAAAAAAAAAAGAATAACCCCAAAACAATGGTATGTCGACTAACCCAAAACCATCGAGCAATTTGACCTCTATATTTCGTAGCTAACCTGAACCTCCATACATTCAGCCAAACAGGAAAGGATATAACAAAAGACATTTTACAAATTGTACCATGCTACAACTCTGCTCCCACGTTTGAAAAAAATAAGTTTTGGTATAGTAACCGAAGAAGCATAGAATCAGCAAGAGTGAACATGGGTAACTTATGTAGAATTGAGGTTGAAAATAACATGGAAGGAAACCAGATACCTTTGCAAAGCAGTGCATAATGAGACTACACGAAGTCGTTTAATCAAACAGTAAATTGGCGGCCTCCTAACATGGTAGGTGCTACCAACAGAATCTTCAGAAAATGCAATAAAGATAAGAGCCCCCAAAGTTCCATCTCCTCCTGCGTAATACATAACTCATCGAGATTAGAGAACACTTTACCAATTAAGAACAAAATTACATTGCATTTTTAAGGAAAATCTACGCCGCCAAGAATTTATCCAATAACTAATTGATTGATTAAGTCTCACCTGACTTCATTCAAGTGAATATCTTGAAGCAATGTCTTTAGGGAGTAAAACTCTTGTTAGGTGTTGTAAGTTGATGCCTTTGGAAGTTGTCTAGGTTTTGTACCTTGTCATTGACTTAGAACGTATTCCTAACATTTCCGTTTCTCTACTACTTAGATACTTCATTGATGGATGTATATATGTACTTGTGCTTTCGGCCATGGAAGTAAGGGTCAATTGCCAAAGCTTTGTTATTGTCCCACCACAAATGATAATCGTGGACATAGAGTAAAAAAGATTCACGCCGGACTCATCCCAAGGGTTCCCCGTGCTAACCCAAGCTCTCTTTGTTTTTTTTCATTCAAGCCTTGATCATTCTTGGCACAAGTATGTTAATAGAGATTGCAGCCATGCTTCTATAGTTCCTAGGTTGCATAACCCCCATAGGGGTCTGTTTTATATAGATGATTAGAGAGTAATATTCCCATAGTAATAGGTTTCCTTTTCTTGCACTCCAAGTCGTGAGGTATCCGTCCTTCTTATGGTCCAATTCCGGTTGTGATTCCTTTAGGATTTTGGGTGTCGCGTACCAACGGGGTGGTGAGACTTCGTAGCAGGCTCTGGACCCTGATCATGGTTGGTTGGATGGAGGTACCCGTATGTATGCCGTATAGGCACATGCACTACGGGAAACCGTCAAAACGCCGACGGCGGCCAGCAGCGTAGGACGCTGTCGGCGTACGATAACTGCCGTCGGCGTATCCGTCGCCGCCGGCGACGCAGCAGTGGGACCCACAAAACGGACGTCGAACGTCTCCGTCTGCTCCACCTATACGCCGACGGCAGTGCCGTCGGCCTAGGATGCCACGTGTGCTGATCTGGTGCGTCTGGGAGGAGTCGTACGCCGACGGCAATGCCGTCGGCGTAGGGATGACCATATGGGCATCCAGCGTCGACGTGGCGCCATCCTGTGCGTCCCCAAAGCTCCTACGCCGACGGCAGTGCCGTCGGCGTATCTTAGACCATATTTTCAGTTTCTGAAACTTTTTGCTGCTGGTTTCTGGCGCATTTTAAATACAATTAAAATTGCACAAATTATAAAACATCACAGAAACATCAAATAAAACATCACATACATATCCAAATGACACAAACATGATTCAAATTCATCCAAACTAAAAAATGACATAAACATAGTTCGAATTCACACACGCTACACCCGAACACATCCTACACCTCCCGAGAGCCCGAGGTATCCATTTCTGACAGCGTGAGAATAGGCGACCGACCGCGTGGGCCAGTCGAACCACACAAGGAATCCGGCGAGGCACGGGACGGTGTGGTCTCACGCGACGAACTAGGCGAGGCACCACCAGTGCCATGCTCCACGAGCGCGCGCGTCGAAGTCGGCGAGGCGGAAGCACGACCAAAGGGTGCAGTCCTCGAGTATTCCGATCCCTACATGTTTTGAGTCCAAGTTAGCAACTTGGAAAGCACAGCATGGCGGTAACAACTTGTTTGGCAAATAACTTACCGGAGTCGCTGGCTTGTATGTGCGAGCGACCGACTCCCTCGTTGGGCCGACGGGCATGATCCCCGGCCTAGGTGGACGCGTAGGCAGCTGCGACCGCTCTCCAGTGGCATGAAACTTCTCGTCAGCCTACAAGATAGTTTAGATGTCAGGAGTTGTAGAAAAAGAAGGTTCAAACTGAGAAAATGGGACTTGTCATATTTTGCAAATATAAAAGTTGAAACTTACAGCATCCCTCAACTCTGCCCACTCCTCATACTCCTGGCTCTTCTGTACCCACAACTGATACTCTCTCTCATAGCTCGCGTAAGCGGCATCGAAGGCCGCCTCGAAATCAACCTACAGTTTTAAAAGGGAACGCATCTCGTCAACTTAGCCACTTAGCTAGGAATGAATGTCGGAAAGAGAATGAAATTGAGAAAAACTTATATCGGGGCGAGCTCGGGAAGGCCGACGTGGCAGGACGGGAGGGTCGTCGGCGGCGAGGGTAGCCTTGACACGCGAGAGGCCCAACTCAGGAGTACGCGTGAGTACCGCACTAAGCATGAGAGGACGGCCATGCTCCCAACCGTTCCCGGCAAGGACCACCGCTCTCTCGTCGATGTCATGCTCAAGAGGGTTGTTCACCTCCGGATTTATACCCTTGAACATCTCGACGTATGCCTTTAGCCCCTTGATGTCTACGTGTGCTTCTATTCTTGTAGACAGTGTTGGGCCTCCAAGAGCAGAGGTTTGTAGAACAGCATCAAGTTTCCCTTAAGTGAATCACCCAAGGTTTATCGAACTCAGGGAGGTAGAGGTCAAAGATATTCCTCTCAAGCAACCCTGCAATTAAGATACAAGAAGTCTCTTGTGTCCCCAACACACCCAATACACTTGTCAGATGTATAGGTGCACTAGTTCGGCGAAGAGATAGTGAAATACAAGTGATAGGGATGATTATAAGTAGTAACTGCAATCTGAAATAAAGATGGCAGCAAGCAAACATGTAGCAGAACTTGTTGTAAACGGTGTTTCAATGCTTAGAAACAAGGCCTAGGGATCATACTTTCACTAGTGGACACTCTCAACAATGATC
Organism: Poa pratensis; assembly: GCA_947311845.1. NCBI lineage: Eukaryota > Viridiplantae > Streptophyta > Magnoliopsida > Poales > Poaceae > Poa > Poa pratensis. The sequence continues at coordinate 8,533,736 of CAMZMU010000102.1, forward strand.
TCATAACTGAATAAATAAAAGCTACTCTTAAACACTCTCTTGTTGGATAACAAACACCATTCATTGTGTAGGGCTACAAAAGCACACCTCAAGCCGGAGTAAACAAGCTCCACAACGTCATAAAAGAATCACACACGGTGCACACACTATCACCTTTACACCGTGGAGAGTACCGGAGTTCATATTAAAGTAACCTCTAGAGTGCATAATAGATAAAGAGTAACATCTACATATTCAACTAGATTAGCACAACTGAACACAAGTAAATACTACTCAGGATTATTCTCCTTCTTGATGAAGCAAGAGTACTATGCGTAGGGCTGCAAGAGCACACCTCAAGTCTGAGTAAACAAACACCACAATTCCCAAGAATAAGCCATGATACATGTCTAAATTATTCATAGAGTCACACAAGTACCCACACTGTCACCTTGATACCGTGTTGTCACAATGACTCCAGAAACTAGACAAAATCACTTGAGTAGCATAAACATTATTAATGTATTCGGCGATACTAGCAATACACATGATCACATAAAGATCACACCATGTGAGAGAGAGATGAACCACATAGCTACCGGTAGAGCCCTCAGCCTCGGGGGAGAACTACTCCCTCCTCATCATGGGAGTCAGCAGCGGCGATGAAGATGGCGGTGGTGTCGATGGAGATGACTCCGGGGGCAATTCCCCGTCCCGGCAGGGCGCCGGAACAGAGACTTCTGTCCCCCGAAACTTGTTGTCGATGGCGGCGGCGCTGCGGAACAGAGACTTCTGTCCCCCGAAACTTGTTGTCGATGGCGGCGGCGCTGCGGAACTCTTCTGGAAATATGACTTGGTGTTTTAGGGTTTACGCCTCGGGGGGAATAAATAGGCGAAGGGGCGATGTCGGTGGAGGTCCTGGGCTCCCTCCTCACCTCCCGGCGCGCCTGTGGGCCCAGCCGCGCGAGCAGGTGGTTTGGAGGCCGTGGGCCTCCCCTGGCTTGCCCGTCTGGCTCCGTGTGTCCCTCGGAAAAATAGGAGGTTTGGCTTTTGTTTCGTGCAATTCCGAGAATATTTGCAGAAGTACTTTTCTGAAACCAAAAACAGCAGAAAACAGGGAACTGGCACTGTGGCATCTTGTTAATAGGTTAGTCCCAGAAAATGTATAATAATGATATATAATGCATATAAAACATGTGACAATGATACATAAAACAAGCATGAAACATCAGAAATTATAGATACGTTGGAGACGTATCACCCCTCCTTGGCAGTGCCGAAGTAATCGGGCTGCGAGGGCGAGGCTCAGAAAAATTGGGCTTCTTCATCTTCATCCTCTCCCATGCTTGCATGTCCGAAAGAGGCTCCCCGAAATCGGCCTCCTGCAATGCCAAAGAAGTGTCATGCGTATCAAGTAGGAACATGAGGGAAATAAATGAAGATTGTTTCATGTATATATATACCAGCTTTGCCTTGAAGCGATCATGGTTGCGGGCACCCGCACGATGTGTCCCCCCGCTCCCGCGGTTTAACTTGTTTCGCTCGCTCAAGGCCTTGAACGCGGGGTCCTCCCAGCCCACCTAGACACCAACGCCCTCCACGCGTCATCCTTGCCATAGGCCCATGAGGGCTTAAACTGAAAAAACAATACTCATGTGAAGAACGGATAATGCAATTGCAACTTAGCAGCAACATGTAATCTCATTAACAATCTACTTACCGCCATGTAGTCATCTACGGTCACCTCAAGTGGGTTCTCCACAATCGCATGCTTCACCGCCGTCTTGCCTAACGTCTCAGTACTGAAATGATTGATCATGGTATGCTTTGCATTGTAGAACTGCTGTCGTGTCAACTTCCTACAAGCCCCCTCCAAAGTCTTGTCCGCATCGCCCCGCTGCTCAGGAAGTACCCTATAGAACTTCTTTAATCATGCACAAAAAACAAATTGTGAGAGCATGGTGGGGACATCAAGTATGAACGAAATTCGAAAAGTTCAACTTACCCAAAACTTGTTGATCACGGCGTCAGAACATTTCCCGCCGCTCGCGTAATTGGCGGCCTGATAGTCTACCCAATGGGTGGCTAGCTTCGTCGCGCCGTTGGGGACGGTACTGTACAAGCCCGGCCAAAACTTCCTAATCAAAGCTCCAATCAGGGTGTTAGGCACACGGGCTCCCGCAGGATGTATCCAGTTGCTGCACAATAATTAAACATTAGTACATGTCAAATTGTCCTGACCACAATGAAGTTACCATGTTCAAAATTAGTATATATAGTCACTTACTCTCTCCCATTAGGCGTAATGAGGATCTTCTCCTCCTCGGTAGCAGGTTCCTTGTCCTCATCAGGGACCTGGGATTCCCCTCGAATCCTTGGCTTCTTCGGCAGCGCGGAGGGCCCCGCCTCCAAGTCCGTGGAGGGGCCCGCCCCCACGTCCGTGGAGGGGCCCGTCTCCTCCGAACCCTCGTCGACAGAAGCAGAGGGTATGTCCGAAGACACGTCGCCCCCACCTCGCCCTCGTCCTCCCTCACCTCGCCCTCGTCCTACACCTCGCCCTCGTCCTCGTCCTGCACCTCGTCCCCTCGGAGGAACTGGAGCATCGGCACCTCCCCCTCCTCCAGCATCTCCACCCTCACCTGCATTGAGAAAGGGTGAACAATTAAGCATAAAGACATGAACAAATTAATAATTGCATCACCTCTACTCTCACCACTGTCAGACAGGTAACGCGGGTTCGGAATATGTTCTCTTCCACTTTTAGTAACTTTCTTCTGGCGCACCTTCTTCAGCAAGGAGGCCGATGATTCCTTGCCTTGGCTCATCTTGGTCAATCACCTGCATTGAGAAAGGGTAAACTTTTAAGCATAAAAGACATGATCCAATTAAGAAGCATGAAGACGTAATGCAATTAATAAGCATGTTAAAAGACATGATCCAATTAAGAACAAATTTTTATCTAGAGTGCACCAAATGCAGTAGCATCAAATAATCAACAATCAAATTCATCTCAAATTCATGTAATTATCATCAGTCGGTCTCGCATCATTCCTGGAGCCTCCCATTTCCACTTAGATACGTTAAATGATTTCCACCAAGCTTAGTACTAAATTGGTGATCTTACAAAGTGGCTACCTAACATAGTAGATTTTTTAAAGCTCCATAGTAGTTCCATAGTAGTTTCTAAAGCTAGATATTTTTTCATAGTAGTTTCTAAAGCTAGATATTTTTCTAAAGCTAGATATTTTTCTAACATTCCTGGAGCCTCCCATTTCCAATTAAGTTCCATAGTAGTTTCTAAAGCTAGATATTTTTTTCACTTTACAAAGTGGCTACCTAACATATTTCTTATACAAGTCTGGGTAAATTCATTAGCACCTCTTTTTGCAACTCATTAGCACACACAACACACATCAATACAATACACACATTGTATAATTACCATCATGAGCTCACACACCCTGACCACAACAAGTTTCGGCATCCATAAGCTCTAAATTAACAAGAGGAAGGAGAAGAGGAAACAATACCAGACGCACACGCGCAGGGCTAGGGTTGTGAGGGAGAGGAGGTGGCTTGTGGAGGCCGGAGGCGAGCGCACGGTGTCGGGGAAGAACTCGGACGTGCGGCTCGTCGGGGAGGTGGTTTGTCCGTCTGCGGCGTCGAGGAGGAAGAGGAGTCGCGGGGCAGCTGTACGCGCGAAGGGGAGGAAGGAGGCGCGCGGTATCACGCCGGCGACGTGCTCTGCGCCTCGGGCTTCATGGCGACGGCGGGTGGCGTACGGGGTGGGGCGAGCAGAGGAGCGGCAGCGGCTGCAATCACGAGGTGGGGCGGCGCGGTGGGTGGCGTACGGGGTGGGGCGGCCGGCGGCGTGGTGGGGGATTTAGGGATTGTGTTTGGATTTGGGGATTTTGTGGCGCGCGAAGCCACTCGGGCCGATTTTGGCTCACATATTCAGGCCCAGGTGCCGTCGGCGTATGGTTTTGCTAAATTTTTTTTTCAAAGAAATCACTTGTTCTTTTAATTTTTTTTCAATTCTTCTATTATTTTCTATTTTTTCATTATCAGGGTTTTCTGATTAATGCAACTGAATCTGCATTGCTACATGAATAATAAATAAAAAGTGTAATCATCTGACCGGCAAATCGGCAAAGCCGTCGGCGTATGGTTTTGCTTAATTTTTTTTCAAAGAAATCACTTATTCTTTTAATTTTTTTTCAATTCTTCTATTATTTTCTATTTTTTCATTATCAGGGTTTTCTGATTAATGCAACTGAATCTGCATTGCTACATGAATAATAAATAAAAAGGGTTTTCTGATTAATGCAACTGAATCTGCGTTGCCTACCTTCTCCAGTGGCCACTCTGACCGGCAAATCGGCAAATCATCGCGTGGTCGTGAGACGGCAGATCGGCCTTCGATCCACGGAGCAGCATGACGTCTCTGATGATTTGCAACCGTCGGAACAAGTGTTGAGAATGTTGCTAATCATCAGAGATTCTTGCCGCTGCTTGGATCCGACCGAGGGAACGGTGGCTCGTGAGTGCCTGCAGCGGTAAGACGTCTCTGATGATCTACAACCGTCCGGCAAGACGTCTCTGATGATCTGCAACCGTTTGGAACGGTCGCAGGTCATCAGAGACGTCTTGCCGCTGGTTGCCCAAAGATGCCTCTCCGAGTGACGCTGGAATGTTTTGTGTGAGTGAGTAACCTGTCTGAGGAGGTGGGCTATATATAGGGTCGCATGGCTTACGAAGTGGTCGTGATAGTGCTGATCCGACGGCTCAGAAGCGCTCAAAAGAAACACACCGCTGATCCAACGGCTCACAAGCGCTGGAAGGAAGCACACGATCCGTGTGCTTCTTCCTGATTGGGCGTACTACAGCTCACAAGCCCTGAAAAGAAACACACACCGCTGATCCAACGGTTCCCAAGCGCTCGAAAGAAACACACCGCTGATCCAACGGCTCACAAGTGCTGGAAGGAAACACACGATCCGTGTGCTTCTTCCTGATTGGGCATACTACAGCTCACAAGCCCTGAAAAGAAACACACACCGCTGATCCAACGGCTCACAAGCGCTCGAAAGAAACACACCGCTGATCCAACGGCTCACAAGCGCTGGAAGGAAGCACACGATCCGTGTGCTTCTTCCTGATTGGGCATACTACAGCTCACAAGCCCTGAAAAGAAACACACACCGCTGATCCAACGGTTCGCAAGCGCTCGAAAGAAAACACCGCTGATCCAACGGCTCACAAGCGCTGGAAGGAAACACACGATCCGTGTGCTTCTTCCTGATTGGGCATACTACAGCTCACAAGCCCTGAAAAGAAACACACACCGCTGATCCAACAGCTCACAAGCGCTCGAAAGAAACACACCGCTGATCCAACGGCTCACAAGCGCTGGAAGGAAGCACACGATCCGTGTGCTTCTTCCTGATTGGGCATACTACAGCTCACAAGCCCTGAAAAGAAACACACACCGCTGATCCAACGGTTCGCAAGCGCTCGAAAGAAACACACCGCTGATCCAACGGCTCACAAGTGCTGGAAGGAAACACACGATCCGTGTGCTTCTTCCTGATTGGGCATACTACAGCTCACAAGCCCTGAAAAGAAACACACACCGCTGATCCAATGGCTCACAAGCGCTCGAAAGAAACACACTGCTGATCCAACGGCTCACAAGCGCTGGAAGGAAGCACACGATCCATGTGCTTCTTCCCGCCATTTCTCACTATATATATGTATTCATGGCCTCCATTGGCATAGCACATCTAAACTCATATCTGCAACCTCATCACTCTCCCATGGCTTCCACCGTACCCACTCTAACCTACTCGGAGGCGGAGGCGCTTTGCGCCTCGAACTACCCCTGCCCACCCGGCTACAACGTCCCCGCCGGCTGGAGGCTGAGCACCGGAGGCGTGCCGGTCCCTCCTGTCCCTCAAGGTTTGGCGCGCCGGGCGGCCATCACGAACCACTACTACCTCGAGCTCACTCCGGAGCAGCGGATGGATTCCCGTTGGCAGCCAGACTATCGCCCAACTTGGGACGCCTTCTTCATCGAAAGGCGTGAGAAGGCGCTCGCCAGGTACGAGGAGGACCGCCCGCGTCCTTCGAACTTCAACGAGGCCGGCCGTCGGCTGTGGTGGGCCGGCCGGACTCTCAAGAGGGTCATGGACTACATCACGGCCGGCGATAAACCCCGCCTGCGCTACCCTCAATTACAGTCCAGGCGACAACCCCCGTCAATGACTACATCACGGCCGTCCGACGACAGCGACGACGACGACGGCGACTACGACGACTACACCACGAGTATTATAGGCCTAGGCAAGAGTATGACTAACCTGAGCCACATCATTGGTTAGGACAAAATGGTTTGTTGTCATTCGTCTATGTACCCAAGTTTGTTGTCATTCGTCTATGTACCCAAAGTTTGTTATCATTCGTCTATGTACCCAAGTTTTTGTTGTCATTCGTCTATGTACCCAAGTTTTTGTTGTCATTCGTCTGTGTATACAAGTGTGTTGGGTGTTGTGGATGTCCAAGTTCCCACAGCGGGATGTGAGCGGGTTCACCGGCATCACTTTCTCTCTAGTGAGTTTCTCCCGAAACGGGAGTTTTCACCTCTAAGTGCAGAAACTCACTAGAGAGAAAGTGAAGCCGGTGAAGCCGGTCACACCCCGGAGTAGGATATTGCACATTTACAACACCCAACACACTTGTATACATATGGTATGGCACAACCTAGGTTCTGGTGTGGTTCCGACGCTCCGGGGCCCCGCTTCGGCGAAACCCCGAATCCGCTGGGAAAACCCTAACGTTTTCGTCTACCCCCATAGACGTGCGTCGAAAGGGGGTAGGCCAGTGGACTTTTTTGCTTGGTTGTGTTAGGTTAGGCCATAGGAAGGTGAGAAACCAAAGTCTACCCCAAATCAACACAAGATTCCATCCGGTTCTCCCGAAACGGGAGTTTTCACCTCTAAGTGCAGAAACTCACTAGAGAGAAAGTGAAGCCGGTGAAGCCGGTCACACCCCGGAGTAGGATATTGCACATTTACAACACCCAACACACTTGTATACATATGGTATGGCACAACCTAGGTTCTGGTGGGGTTCCGACGCTCCGGGGCCCCGCTTCGGCGAAATCCCGAATCCGCTGGGAAAACCCTAACGTTTTCGTCTACCCCCATAGACGTGCGTCGAAAGGGGTAGCCCAGTGGACTTTTTTGCTTGGTTGTGTTAGGTTAGGCCATAGGAAGGTATTTTACATGTGTTGTTTTTATTTATTTTACATGTATATGTTGTAGGGTTGGGTTCGGGAAACTCGAACCGTTATTTTACGGGGTGGGATACTGAAATTGGACGGGAAATTATAGGTCCAATATATATATAAATAAATATTACATAGAGAAATAAATAAAAAAAGTTTCATCTATACGCCGACGGCCGCCGTTGGCGTTGCAGTACACGTGTACACCGACGGCACGGCCGTCGGCGTATCAACGCCACTGGACGTTCCGTCACTGCGTCCTTTTGTACGCCGACGGCACGGTTTACGCCGACGGCTGCCGTCGGCCTTATCTGGATACGCCGACGGCGCTTCGTACGCCGACGGCTGTGTGGGCGGCTGCCCTAGCTCGCGCTGTACGCCGACGGCCCCGACATTTAGCCGTCGGCGTACAGTACGGCCGTCGGCGTAGTGTGGCTTTCTCGTAATGATGTCGGCCCCAAATATCGTCGAGACGCCCGAAGACATTGTTTGTGTTTCCCGTAGGAATGCCCTTTCTTAGATTGTTGATCGCTTTGGTGATGCATTGAAGGAGGATGAATGGCATTAAATGATAGATAGCAATCCACTAGGTTGGCGACAACTTTATCAGTAAGGTGTTAGAAGCCGACCCTTCTAAGCCCATATGCACCGAAAGTAGTAGGCCTAAATAGTTCTCAAAAAAAAAAAAAAAAGGAGTAGGCCTAAATATTTAATGCAGAATTGTGCCAATGTTGGAAACCTTTGCAAGATCGAAGGAATGTCGATGTCAAGACACCAAAAATAAACGACAAAGTTTATTGTGCATTAATAACTAGACCCGTGTCCTCGCCGAAACCTTCTAGAATGGCCTGTCAATACCCTCTTTATGGTACCATGAAAATTGTAGCATCATCCACATAGAGAGAGGTTCAAAAGATGGCCGCGACCCCCATTACGGTACATATCCAACCGTCAAGTAAAATAGTTGCTGCAGTGCCAGCGAGTCAATGGCTACATGCTTTTTTAGTCTCTCTCTTCCATGCAAAGCTAGCAGTTCTGCATTAAGGCCATTCATACACAATTTACAGGCTTCATATCAAAACTCCTTTTCTACACGTGCGCGAGCACTCGCGCGGTCACGGCTCATCCTCCCTCCTTATACTTTGACCCTTTCTCTTATTCCGTCCACCCTCCCCCACCCCTCGAGACGACGTCGGCGACACCGCCGCGACCGACAGGGAGCCGTGACGGAGAAGACGCCATCAAGAATGGAGCAAGGCGGCAACCGAGCACTGAACTTATCAGCGGGGGTTACAGGTGCGGCGCCGAAACCGTGAAGAAGGGGGCGATTTGTGAGAGGGTGGGGCGGCCACAGGTGGGGTGGTAGACGGTTCGGCCAACGGTGGAAACGACCTTCTTCCTTCTTCGACCTTGTCGTTTTGCTGTCCAAAAACCACGCGCGAAGACTAGCATCGCCCGCTTCACATGGTGGTGAAGACGATCTTGTCCTCTTGGTCACGTGATCCGTAATCACCCAGGGCATTTGTTTTATGTCTATTGTGAGAACTACGAGACCGGAAAAAATGTGCACAAACATCAATTTCCGTTGCATTAATTAAACATCAATATATTATTTGGGAGGTGCATGGCCATGATGGCAATGTTCATTTATGCCGCATACCATAGTCCGCTGTCTACCCTCTTTGACAGTGTGTCAAATAGGGTGAAATACTGGATGAAAAATATTTAGTTTCCATGTGTGTTTTACTAGTTCAAATACGAAGGGAGTACCTCATTTGAATATGAGATACACCACGGTCTCGCACCAAATGTTTTGAACGGACCTCCAAAACGGCGCACCCGTACGAGAACCCCGAGCCCGCGGCCTCACTTTTTTTTAGACATGCCGAGGAGGAGCCCGCGGCGTCACATTCGGGAGGGAACAGCGGGGCGTACGGCGAAAAGCTGCAGCGGCAAACCAAAACCCAACCGATCCACGGCTCTCGCCATCCGACGGCCAGAATCGATCCCCGCGACGCCCATCCTCCCCGCCACGTCACCGATCCGCGCACTCCGCGCGCTCCCTTCCGACTGGCTCCCTGGTCCTATATAAGACAATCCCCACCCACCGATCCTACCTACCAAACGCACGCCACACCCCCACCGCACCGCTCCGCTCGTTCCCCTGCGCTCCGCTCCCTCCCTCCACGAGCATCTGCTCCGAGTACCGTAGCCATGGCCGGCAGAGGAAAGGCGATCGGCTCGGCCGCGGCCAAGAAGGCCGTCTCGAGGAGCTCCAAGGCCGGGCTCCAGTTCCCCGTCGGCAGGATCGCGCGGTTCCTCAAGGCCGGCAAGTACGCCGAGAGGGTCGGCGCCGGCGCGCCCGTCTACCTCGCCGCCGTGCTCGAGTACCTCGCTGCCGAGGTGCGTTGAATCCTGCCTTCTATTGCTCGATTCTTTGCTTGGGGGTGGTCAATTTGGGACTATTTGGTTTCATCAATTGTGGTTGGTCGGTGCCAAAATTGGGGAACAAATCTAGGGTTTCAGATGGGGAGTAGCTTGGTCCTCTTCGGCGGACTCAGTTTTCCTTTGGTTTGGTTGATTTAACCCGCTTGTTCCGCTGGAATCTTACGGGATTTGGGACTAACCGTTGTGAATTCTCATCTCGTTGCAGGTTCTGGAGTTGGCCGGGAACGCAGCCAGGGACAACAAGAAGACCCGCATCGTGCCGCGCCACATCCAGCTCGCCGTCCGCAACGACGAGGAGCTCTCCCGCCTGCTCGGCATGGTCACCATCGCCAGCGGTGGCGTCATGCCCAACATCCACAACCTGCTGCTCCCCAAGAAGGCCGGTGGCAACAAGGCTGCCGCTGCTGACGATGATAACTAGATCTCCGCTGTTCTGTGGTTGGCTGTCACAGTGTGTAGTAGCGTGTTGCCTTAGGTGTTGCGTTCTGCTAGGATGATACTATTGGTTGTGTATCTGTGCTCTGTTATTATCTATTCTACTAGGATGTGCTTTTGTGTGGACAAGGATTACTAGCTCTGTAATTCGTATGATTGTTCTATAAAAGTTGCATCTTTGATATTACTTGTTGTACTATTTGTATTGGCTGTGTATGTTCATGATCAGAGCTCTTAATTTTGTGCACTAAGTTCATGGTAAATACACTGGAATTGGCCGCAACATTCAGCTATTATCATCTGAGGGTGTGCCTGCTGGCTTGGCATGAGAGGCTATGTGTGTGTTAATGATGAAAGTTTTAGCACTGCGTCTTGGGTGAGGCGCGTGTAGGTCTTGTGATCCAGATGCAGGGGAGTAGTATTTGGATTTGGAAGAATGGAGGTTTTGGCGGGGTGTTAATTTCGGTTGCCCGGTTAATTCAAAACATTTATGTTGGCTTGGCATGGGAGGCTGTCCGGCTATGGATGTGTTAATGGCGAATATTTCATCACTGCATCTTGGGTAAAACGTGTAGGGTTTTGTTTGATCCAAGGGAGTAGTTTTTGGATATGCAAGGATGGAGGTTTTGGCGGTGAGTTAGTTTGGTTAATTCAAAACAGTGCCAGGGCGGGAAGCTGAAACAAAAACTTCGGATCTAGTACCCGCTCTGATTAAAGTACTCTGCACATGGTTGATTGCATGGCTCATCATTCAACGGAGCTGTCATGAAGTTCCCACCGGTGCAGAAATGGTACAGATCGAGAAAAAGAAGCAAAACAGCAGTACGAAACGGAAAAGCGAGCACTCAAACTTCCACCACAATTTACACACGAATGGGGTACATGATGTTTATGCTCTTTGCAAAAGTAAATGTGAAGTGCAAACAAAAGAATCCAGTGTGTATGAGCTTTGTGTGTGATGCATCTCTTTCTTTCTACATTTCTTCCTTTCATTCTGTGTTGGTACAATTGTACAATGAAAAAACAGCAGGCAGTATAAACAGTCAGCCAGCCTACTGTTTCTTCCTCCCTGTTAATCTGTTATGCTTGTCTAACTAAGAGGTCAGTGTTCTCCCCCTCCTTTTAATGGCCAATTCTGCCTTCACTGCGTCTTCCGAGTGGACTCCTGTCTTGAGTATGGGTATCTCCTTTGCTTGATAGGAGCCAAGGTGCAAAAATAACTTGTCAAGAACATTGCATCTGGAGGCAGATGACTGGGTCTGTTAGGATAAGGTAAGTAGCTTTGTTTAGAGCTAACTTTCCTCATCAGAGCTAGAGCTTGAGCTTGAACTATCTGCTCTCCGGTCTTGAATAGCTGGAAAGAGATTACGCCGGGCATCTTGAAAAGACTTAGGTGGCTGGGAAGGCAGATTACCTCCTGGCTTTGTTTTCTTTGGAGCTGCAATTTTCGATGTTTCTTTTACCTCTTTGCATACCTTGTCTAGCATGGCGAGGAAATCTCGCACTACGACGAATAACCGAAGGCCCTCATCCTTTCCTGTACTCCCATGGAAATAATCGACAGTGCCTTTCACCAAGGACCGTATTTTCTTCTCTTCCTCAAGCAAGCAAGTAACATCTGCTTGAGACTTCTCTATGAAACGCACAAGCTTGCGGTGAAACCCACTGTCTTCATCCAAACTTTTCATGCTTGTGTTCAAGAATTCATTTGTTTTCACAAGCTTGTGGCCAAGACTTGCTACCGACATAGTCAACTGATCCGCATCAAGGATTGCTGCCTTCCTCACATTCTGAAGTTCATCCCCTAAACTCGACACAACCTGCAGACCCAGCTGTTTGTATTCGTCTTCAGTTTTTTCATCATTGTCATCAGTAAGATCATTGGTCTTCACACTGGATACACTGCTCGTCTGCTCTTTTGCAGCCCGTGCAGAACGGACACCTTCAGAACGGATTATCTCTTGAACAACAAAATGCAACAGCGTTGTCTTCCCATCAGTTCCTTTCACATCAGACAGCTTAAGGAGAGTGTCTAGTTTGAACGCTTGAGCTCCTCCACGGAACGTGCCAACATTCATCCGGTTCCCCGTTTTAAGGACAGCTTCTAATAACTTCAAGAAAAGACGGCTGTTTCTAAGCTCCTCAGAAGCCACCTAATCAGGGTTTAATAAAGCCAAGACAGCAGAGATAAGTATATACCGACAAAAACATAAAGTTACAGAAAGATTATGTAAGAGACTGATAAAAGTCATACAACAGAACCAAAGATAATGTAGAAGTCGAAAAGTTATAGTGGCTATGCTATTACCTCTAAGGTGGCAAAAGATTGCTTTACACTTGAAGCTTCCTCCGGTAAAATAGACATGAATAGTAATGCATCCAGACGCTGGTAGATATAAGGAATGTCAATGATTGTTTTTAAGAATTGCTCTGCAGGACCAAGCTGTGAGAGCTCCCCAGTATATAATCGAAGCCTGAGCTCCTCATCACTACTTGGAACCCATCTTATCAAGGTCTGTATCAAGTCGGATGGAAGTTCATTTCCTACAAATTATCAAGGGAAATGGATAAAGCAAATATGGCATTAGGAAATAGGACTTCATCAGTGTTCTTTTTTACACATGTTAAAACAATATAGTCATAAGCACATGAACCCACGTTTGAGACGTCCATATACTAAAATAGGGATGCCAGATGTGCGGGATAATCTTGCTGGATGTATTATTAGTTCAAGAATTACAGTTGAAGCACAACATAATATTCATGCCAGTTTAGCAAACTTGTGTAATATTTGCTTTTAAAAATGCAGGAAACAAATGAAATTAGGCTATTTATTGTCCTTAGCTAGTCTTCGACTCCTGACTGTAAAGACACAATTGATACTATGTACAACTAGAATTGTACATCAGATAAATGTACTACACGAAGAGCACGGATCTTACAGCGCAGTCTCTGCCTACCGGGCCCAGTTTCTCAGATTCCACCTGAGGTTCAACACTAAGAAAATATGGAAGGCGCTCACGGAACCTAAATGCTGCCTCTTCTCGTGTCTGACGCTTCACAGAAGGCTTCTCAGGGCTGACAGACTGGCTGCCAACCTGATCTGCCAGCCGTGCTTAGGCGCGCCGGATATGGCAATCCACCTTTGTAAGGACTGCCCCTACACCAAGGCCATTTGTAATCTGGTGCAGTCTTGGAACGAAACCGGGAACCAAATACTTGCCAAGAATTTGTCCTCCATATCGGATTTGTGGGACGAGCTAATCCTAGGGACGTCAACGGAGGCCTGAAGGCAAACCAGTGGGCGGCTGCTATATGTTATTTGGAACGCGTGGAAGGAAGGAATTGTCGAATCTTCACGGTTGTTAGCATGGGAGGACATCCTGCAGCGAGGCAGAGAGCTTTCGCCGTGTTCAACACGGAGATCCCCACTATAAATTTATACCCTCTCTGTTTGCTTGGGGTTTTGGCATGTCCCCACTATAAATATATGCCTTCTCTGTACTATGTTGGTTTCCCCTTCTCTGTACCATTTTTTTTTTGCATTGTGCATCCCGATGTCTCGACTAAGTCTTGACATCATGTTGTTGCAGGGGCCATATGTACTTGATATCATCTTGGTATAAATAAATTACCCTTTATCGGATTTGTTTTTTAAAAACAGAGCTCTTGACGGTTGCTCTAAAAAAAATAACCTACAACCTGATAAGTATAAAAGGTATCAGGACTCCAACAAAATAAAAAACTATAGCTCTTCCCAAGTGTACAATTAAACGAACTATATCTATAATTGTAAGGCTATGGCAAGAATCAAAAGCAGCATTCCATCCAGGAAGGGCCATACACTTGAACAGCACAGATGAGAGTCAATACACTTTACCTTCCTTAACCGCACAACATACTTCCTCAGCTGAAACACTCAATGCCTTCAATGATATAGCAAGGTTCTGTGCCTTTTTAGGATCAAGTATTCTCACAAGTTGGGTAGCCTCCTTTGATGCTACATCTTTTCTGGCATCACCGCTCTTCTTGTCAGCGTTATACCCAAAAAGGGTTTCAATAGCGTCCTCGTTAAACCTGTCAAGAAGTATCAGTTAGTTATAAACAGTGTGATTTACAATAACAGATGTACGACCGCAGTTATATCTGCAGAGTACAAACTTACTGGAATGACCCAGCTTTAAGGTGATCCCACACCATTGATTGATTAGCATTTGCTGCTACTTTATCCCAAAAGAAGGGCTTAAGCTTTGTTTTAGCTTCACTAGAATCTTCATCAGCCTCTTCCTTATTTCCTGACTTCTTCATAGGTGGTGGACGCGTTTTGGAAGAACCAGGCATCGCTGGTGGTGGTGGGCGAGGTCCAGACGATTTTCCTGGTGGTGGGGGAGGTGCAGCTTTTGGAGCAGAAGGCGGGGAGGGTCCTGAGGTAGGAACCGGCGAAGCTTTTGGAGCTGGTGGCGGTGAGGGTCCTGAGGTAGGAACCGGGGAAGCTTTTGGAGCTGGTGGCGGTGAGTTCCTGAGTGAAGAACTGGAGAAGCTTTTGGAGGCGGCGCAGGTGCTTGAGGAGCCTTTGGAGGTGGAGGTGCCGTAGCTGGCATCACTTGTTGAGGCACTGGAGTTAATCCTTGCACAGAACCAACAAAATCAGCCATTGTTTCGGATGAACTGTTGAAGACTGCTGTACCAGTGCTTCCACTTTCCTGTGAGCCTAGCTTCGCATGGCCATTTTGACCAGTGTTTTGGTCTTCCTGTGAGTTTAACTTTACATGGCCATTTTGACCAGTCTGTGGGACTTCCTGTGAGCTTAGTTTCACATAGCCATTCTGATCAGTGTCAGTGCCTTCATGTGAACTTTGATTCACATATCCATTTTGATCAGCCTCTGACTTCAGTGACAATGCTCCCAGCTTATTCACATCTATTTGATTTACATGGGAAGACGTACAAGAACTCGCTGCAAGTAAAAGCACATAAGTCAGTGGTAGAAGAATAAATACTCTGTCCTGGAGAAAAACTGGTTATTTGAGGTACATTACTCAGATTCAGGAGTGGCTTATCGTTATATGCAGAACTCTGACTTTCACGGCACATGCAGCAGAACACACCAAGAAGGGCTAAAAGTGCTACAACAACTAGGGAAAGACCAATGGTAGTGGTAGTTGACATGCCATCATCGTCCTTTTTTGCTACTGATTTAGTTGCTGGTGCTGCCTTTTTAGTAGGAGTTTGTGATGAAACACTGTCAGTTGGTTTCCCTGGGACAGGTTTTACTGCTTGATTTGCAGGAGAAGGTCCCAGAGTCAGCTCTCTTCTTATTGAGGCGATAAGTGTTTTGATATAACCATCGGGCAGGTTTTTTTCGACCTCAAAAGTCTGTTTGCTTAAGCAGATCAGCAAAGTTTGCTTGATTTCTGGTGTCAATGGACTGGCGCCTTGTTCAATGACAGGGGAGGTGTCCTTGTTGTCAGATATCCCATGGAGAATAGCAAGTACATGGTTGTAGTTGAAGTACTTTTTAACATCCTGAAGACTTTTCTTGTCTAATCCACACTTGAGCCATGCGTGTTCCACCTAAGGATATTATAAACAGTAGTCACCCTTGTCAGTACATGGAAATTAATCAGAAAGAGACGCGATGATAAACCCGGCATGTATCCTTCCAGAATGACAATAATATGATAACTCACACCTTTAGAAAAAAACAAGTATCATGAATTACCAGAGTCAGCAGTTAGAACTACTCCCTCCGTTTGAATTATAAGATGTTCTATCTTTTTCTGAATCGCATGTATATAGACAAGTATCAGTGTGTCTGTTCACTCATTTCGGTCCATATGTAGTCCACATTGAAATATCCAAAACATCTTATAATATGAAACGGAGGGTCAAAAAATTTCACGGTAAAAAAACTATTTATCCATCAAATTCCACGCTGAAGGTTACTCATGCTGTGAAACGTTACTAGTATATTGGCCTAAATATCATCACATTACTTACTTAGGAGACTCATGGTCATCACTCTCAGTCTCCAATGTTTCATACCAATAATAACAAAAAAAATCAAACACAAAAGCAATAACAAAAAAAGATATCGGTAGCATATAAAGCGTGTTCGACCAGTGCAGTGATGTGTCTCTAACAGGAGGATACATTAATAATTAAATATAGTTAAAATATCTGATTCAAACCTTTTGTAATGCGGTAAAATCATTGACAGCTTTGGCATTTTAAAACCCATAGAAATTCAGTTATCTCATCTCTTGTAGTACCGATAATTTGGGGAGCAACACAAGGCAATTATTCCATATCAGGCAAATACCTATGAGTCAATCATGAGCTCATACCTATGCACACTATGTGTTCAGATAGCGAGGGCGCAGACCCAAACATAAAAAAAATGAGACCACCCAGGACTAGCCCTTGGTAGCATATTTTTATAGGAGAATTGCTTGAGAAAACCAGGAATTCGTCCCCGATGGGAATCGAACTCAGGCTGTTGAGCGTGCTCTACAACTGGGCAATAATTCAAGAGTAATGCTACACTTACGGACCTTCAATTCCTCGACCTCTTTTTTTGCTTCACAAAAAGATTGATACTTAATTCCCACTTCTTGAGATGACCCGAACTAAACTACTTTGCTCTTTTTAGATAAAGGGAATTTTATTACTTAAGAGTTTTAAGCATTACACCCGGCCTCTGCATAGCTAGGATGCACACAGCCACAAGTTCACGAGCTCACAAGTACCCAAAACAGAAAGTAAAAAGGCGAATTACATATCATAATGAGAAATTGTAGATCCGCCTAAGATGCTGGTAGGTCAATCCGGAGACTATGTTGCCATCCATGCCGGGAAAATAACTCCCTGGCCGCAGCCTCCAAACGTGACGCCACCTCCAAAAACAAGTCTCGATGCTCCGCACGTTGCAGGGCCGACCAAGCTCGTATCGTTGCTGTGCACCGATAGATAACCTGCATAATAGAAGCATTTTTATCGTTAAAACCTTGTCATTTCTACATAGCCACAGCGACCAAATAACGGCAATCGCTCCCATCCTACTGAAGAGTTTAAACCTAGGATCTACCCCGTTTAACCAGTTGCCAAAAATGTTTGCAACGGAACGCGGGGGATGTAAGGTAGAACCTATCTGGATGGCTGACCATATAGACCTGGCGAACTCGCACTGAAAGAATAAGTGTGTAATGGTCTCATCGTGATGACAGAAGACACACTTTTTACTTCCGTGCCAATTGCGTTTGGCAAGGTTATCTTTTGTAAGAATTACACCTCGACGAAGATACCATGCAAAAACCTTAGTTTTCAGTGGTATCTTCATCTTCCAAATTTTATTATTATCCTTAATATCGACTGAACCTACGGGTACGATTAATGCTCTATACATAGAATCAACCGAGAATTTACCATTCTTCGTAAGATTCCATATAAATTTATCTGTACCTTCCGATAGATGGATGGACTCCAATCGGATGCGCAAAGCATTCCAGGATGCTTGTCTCGTACCAAATAAACTTCGCCTGAACGAAACATTTGGTGGGAAGGTTTCCAACACCTTAGCGATCGTGTCGCTCTTGTTTCGTACAATTGCATATAGAGCCGGATATTGTTCCCTAAGAGTGGATTGGCCAAGCCATTTATCCTCCCAGAAGCGAATTTCCGAACCATCCCTAATAGAGAAAGATCCATGTGGAAAAAAGAACTTCTTCGTAGCCATAAGACCAGCCCAGAAGTGCGAATCGCCAGGTTTCCAAAGCACCTGAGATACGGCTTGAGATCCACATACTTTCTCCTAAGGAGGGTTTGCCAAACTCCATCTTCAGCAAGAAACTTGAAGAGCCATTTACCCAGAAACGCTCTGTTCTTGACCTCAAGGTCATGAACTCCGAGCCCTCCCTGGTCTTTAGGGCAGCAAACCACACTCCACTTAGTTAGCCGATATTTTTTCTTCTCACAATCCCCTTGCCAGAAGAATCTAGACCGGAAATAATCCAATCGTTTTAAGACTCCTTTAGGTAATTGGAAGAATGATATCATATACAGTACCATGTTAGTAAGTACTGAATTTATGAGCACCAATCTACCACCCAGGGATAAGAGTTTGCCTTTCCAGCTATTTAAACGAAGTTGAAGTCTTTCCTCCACCTTTTTCCATTCAGCATTTGTAAGTTTCCGATAATGAATCGGAATACCCAAATGTTGATAGGAAATTGACCTTGCTCACAGCCGAAGAGATCTGCATACAAGGCAGTGTTTTCTTGGGCCTCGCCAAAGCAAAACAACTCACTTTTATGGAAATTAATCTTAAGACCCGAAAGCTGCTCGAAAGCTGACAAAATCAGCTTTAAGTTACGTGCTTTTGGTTACAAACTATGCAATGACACCATAATCATATAAATGTCACTACTGAATCACGTGAAACACATGGAAAATTATACTCACCCAGTCGTCTACTTGCTTGATGAAGGTAGGTGTCAGCGCAGGTGGCGACATATTGCTTGCGCCAACGAGCAATCCTTGGCACAGCGTTGGTGCGAAGAGCAGCATGGAGATGATGCACGGAGCGAGGAGCCATTCTCTCTTCATCTTTTCCCTTCTCCTTCCTACACCCACCTGACCATTGCAAGGCGAAAGTCCTCGGAATTGCGCGAAAGATTCCGCCGACGGACAATTAATCCCCCGAGCTCCCTCAAAGCAATTTCTCAACGAAATCCAGTGATTCAGCCCAAATGTATTCACAAGAAAAAATCAGAATGGCGCCCTGCTGGAAGCTTATTTCCGAGCGGATGCGCCGCCCAAATTGGCGCAAAATCGTAGAACTTCTAAAATCAGATACCTCAAGATGCTCCGAGAAACGCACCGATTAAGGCAAGAAAGCTCAGAAACAATCACCAACGGTGGGGGATTTGGGGGGCTTCCACGGCAAAGAACCGAATCCACGGCCGCATTGCCCCAAATCGAAGAAATCCGCAAACGCGGCCAGAGAAATCCGGCCAAACTCGAGGCCTTTACCGCTGGCGCCCTAATCCCTCAAGAAATCGACCCCAATAACACGGGATAGATAACAAAAAAAAATCACAGAAAGAACAGGCCTAGGAAGATGCACCAATACAAGGAGCCACCAAATTCGCGGCTGGAGAAGCCACGAATTTGGGCGTGATCTGGAGCCACCGGGATGGCCAGCGATCCTTTTAGAGCGCGCGCTTTATCTCTCTTCTCGTGTCCCCGCCGAAATGGGAGGACGATGAAGAAGCGGAGGAGAGACCGAGAGAGGCAGGGAACATGCGCGACGTGGTAAATGAAGGAATGATGGTGATGTACCCTTTTACCCTAGGAAAGGCAAAATACTTTTCAAACACAAATTCTCCATACTTTTCTAACACAAATTTAAGAAGATGAAGCAATTATAAGGACAAACTTACAATTCAAACTTAATAATAACAATTTTTAATTATGGAAAAGAAAATAGGACAAGAGACATTTGTTGGAGTTCGGATATCCACTGACAATCAATCCGACATCTTACTGTCCATCTGTGGCAAATATCGTACCCAACCTAGTAAACCGTATAGAAAGATGGCATGCTCCACAAAGAGGTCGCCAAGCCTGTGTAGAAAGGGGTGACCTTCAAAAGTAACAAGGTCTTGGACTCTTACTCGAGTCAATCAACGTAGGTCTCAAACCAACACAATAAATTCATAATGGTAAAAATTAGAATGAACAAAAAAAATATTTTTTCAATTATTTTTATAAATTTGAGAAAAAATTCACATAAAACATGTTCATGATGTTTATTAAATTTATATGAGTAAACTGCTCATATAATTCAAATAAATTGTTCACACGAGGGAAAGAAAAATAAAATAGAAGAAGAAACATGAACAAAAAAGTAAAAGTAAATGGTGTGGGGTGGGAGAAATTAAAAGGAAAAAATATGATAATGAAAATTAGAGAGAAAAAACTGTAAAAAAAGATAACAGAAAGATAAAAAAACTCCCGAACTTATATGCTTCTGTTTGAGTACAAAATTCGAAAAAATATAAAACACCTCAAACAATTCTGAAAAAAATCAGGGCAAATAAAAAAAGTTCTACATACGTGCAAAGTTTTGTGAAGAAATAACATTTCTTGTTCCATGTACGAAAAAACAAAAATCAGTGGCCAACATATGATTTTAAATATGTCTTTAAAGCACTGATTTTGTCTTTCCACCGGGCACAAAAAATGTCATTTCTTTATGAAATTTTGCACGTATGTGTCACTTGGACATGTTTGTCTCCGTTTTTTCAGAATTTTTATTTCGAATTTTGTACTTAGCACATGATCTCGGCAGCCAGAAATGCTCTCTCAGTCTGTTAGCACTACAATACAAACATAAGAATCGTCGGAGGCGGCTCAGTCTCTCGGAGATGCTCATAGGGGTAGGGTGTGTGTGTGTGCGTTCATAGGGTGAGTGTATACGCGTGTATGTGAGCGTCTGCGTTGTACTGTGTTTAGCCAAAAAAAAATCGTCGGAGGCCGTACGAACGTGACGAATCGCAGCTAATTTGGGCCGGCCCAGCAACCTCCAGCGCGTGGGCGTCGTCGGCGTAGCAGACGCAATAGGCGTTGTATAGGAAATGCCGCCCGTCCTCCATCGTCCTCGTCCTTCCCCTTTCTCTCGCCGCCGCCATGCCTTTCAGCTTCCCATGGCTCAAGGACCCCGCCTCCATATCGACCGCAAACCCTAGCCCTAGCAAGCCCAGCTTCCCTAACCCGTTCCTCCCCATCCAGACCCACCTCACCTCCTTCCTCTCCTCCATCCCCTTCCCACGGCCCGTCCCACCGCCATGGGCTCGCATCCCACGCCCCTCCTCGTCGGCGGCGGCGGCTCTGCCCGTTAACGAGATAGAGGATCGGCTCGCCGGGGTCCCCGTGTACGCTCTCGCCAACTCCTCCCAGGAGTTTGTGCTCGTGTCGAAGACACACGGGAGCGGGGGTGTCGGCGGAAGCGCGACGCCGGCGCCGGCGCTCGGGATGCTTTGCTTCCGGAGGGAGGATGCCGACATGCTCCTGGCACAGATGGACGGGGATATGCGTGCTGGATCGACGGTGGTGCCTGTTGCGCTCAACAAGGTTACGTGCACTCTTCAGCCAACCTGTTGCATTTGGCTCACTTAGGTTTTGCTGGAGCCTGGATGGAATCCTCGAATGCGATGAATACTCCTAAATAGTTTTAACGCTGGGACAATCATGTATGCCATTGTCTAGCGACTAGCATGCCAATTGAATTTGGATAAGTGATCGTGTCTCAGGGCAGTCATGGCTGCTGGGTGCAAAATTTGTACTCCCTCATTTGGTCAGGCATTACTTGTTTTCGTTCACTTAAAGTTGTCTGATACTCTGATCATTTTATGTCACGCTTAAAGCCTTCAATAGGAAATATTTCCCAGAAATCACTAGTGATGTATATCCGGAGGGCCTTGTGTATGGCTTGAGTAAATGCTTGAATGTGTTCTGCAGTCATAGTTCGTAAATTCATTTTTACTTTTAATTAGGATTTATATGGGCTGACTCCCAGAAATCACTACTGATGTATAATTCTGTATTTGCAAGATTTATAAACAATTCTTATTTAGATTTTCTGGCGTTGTTTATGCGCATGCATCAAATATGCACTGGGTGATGCTATCATCTTATCTTTGCTACACTTATTTTTAGAAGAATAAACATCACAAATGCTGCTAAGGAAGTTATTCTTACTTCTATTTTAGAATTTGGAGATATTACTCGTTTTCTCTCTCGATGAAACGCAAAGCTTGCGTTTGAATGTTATTGAAAAGTAAGGTGAGGAGACGCACACACACAACATCAGTACTATGGTGTAAATTAATGAACATCCCGAGCTGCAGGCAGGCAAACTCTTAAGACCTAAAGCACCAGCTGGGGACTAGTTACTGGAAAGACCATTGAGGTGTCCTTAGTATCCATTTACCATTTGAAACTGTGCATTCCTGCTTCTGCACTACCTTCTGTGTCTACATATTTTAGGGCATCTTATTTAAATGTGATTCATTTTCTTTTTCAGGTTATCCAACTGAAGTCGGATGGCGTGGCATTTAGATTTCTTCCTGATTCTTCCCAGGTGGCTAATGCAATTAAGGTAACACTCTTTTAGTAGATGGCAGTGCATGTGATTATGAGCAAATTTTATCTTTGTATTGATGTCTCTTGATCATATATTTCACTTATGTACTAATGCAAGATGTTGGTTGATCCAGGATGATACGTTAGTTGGAGTTTTAGAAAATTGCAGCCGGTATTTCTGTATTTGTTAGGTCACCTGATCTTGTTGTGACTATACATAAATCTGGCTTATACTTGGCCGTATAACCAGTTTTCTTGTTATAACTTTTTGTTCATGTATATACTCCTATGGAAGCAAAACAATCATTTGCACTTCCATTTGTCATTGCATTCGTACATTTCAGTGCTCCAATTTAACAATTTGATTGAAAATTTAAGTCCGCCAATTGCAATATAAACCCATTTTAACACGTCACATTTGCCCATATTGATCCGTTTTTTATAAGATATTCAGACCAATACCGCATAAGTCGACTGGGCCCTGCGGTACTTTGTACACCTTTTACATTAGTTGTTTTGCAATATTCAACTGGAGAGGGGGCGTGGTCCTTATATTCAACTGGATATCAGTCTTGGAAGACCTTTTTTGTTGGCTTCAAATATTTTATTTGCTCTAGCATATTATCCGATAGATCAAATTTACAGCACTGCCAGTACGTCTAAATTGGATATCTGGGTGAAAATGACATATTTACTGGTTCAGTGTTCTGTACGTATTGATCAAATTTACAGCACTGCCAGTACGTCTAAATTGGATATCTGGGTGAAAATGACATATTTACTGATTCAGTATTCTGTACGTATTGTATGATCCGTCAGTTTATCTGCGACCTTGAGTAATAATATGTGTTCTTTACTGGGTAATTGGCCACTTTTCTCAACTAACAAAATGGCAGTGGATTTCAAGACAACATTGTGAAACTATGTGAGCAAGAAGGGATACTCTTTCGTTCATTCCATGACTCCTGCTTCACACCTCCATTTTTTCTCTCCTCGTTTTATGCATGTACTGCGACTTATCTAATAAGTAGCATAGAATAATAAAGACTCATTAGATAATATAATAGTTTATCAGTTAGCGAGGACTGAGGAGGCATTGTAAAGTCGAGGGCATCTCCTAAGGAGATTGAAACACTTTATTGTTCTATTTTTCCATTTCTACTATGAGACCATATGCACTGGTGCACATTTTTTTATAGCACATTAGGGCTGATACACCCTTATATGTTGGTGAAGTTCTGATGTGATGTATTTAACCCCTCATGCAATACTTAGCAGCTTTTTATTTGTATCTCCACAGTTGATGCAAGACGAAGGGCAATTTATGAATGAGGGATTTCCAGGAGTTCCTGTTTTCCAGGTTTGAATATCCTCATCTTGCTGTTATAATATTGCTTCATGTACGTGGTAGAACTTGTGAATAGTATCAAAGTAATAGTGAATAAGTACTCCTGGTTCAAAATATTCGTCCAATTGCCTTGTGTGCATAAACAAAGAAGGCACAAAATCAAAATACTTTGTTTATTGATTCTTGTTAGGTGCAGACATACATGTCGTGATTTCATCTCTGTATTTTTTCTGACACTGACTTGTAGGTTTAGTCATTAGTGACACAAACCTAGTACCATAATACCATTACATTCATATTTTACTTCATGTGATCATAATTCTCATTCTAATGACAGTCACCACGTTTCAAAAGAAAATTCCAGTTGCAACCATAGTACATCTGAAAAATACTCAATTGCAATCATGGTGCAACCGGAAAAACTTCAGTTTAAAAGAAAAAAATTGCAACTAATATACAACAACAAAAAAAAATCAGTTGCAACCATGGTGCAACTGACTAGCACGGATCTCCGTGTAACATCCAAAGGCTAAGGAGTTGATTGAGCTCTAAGCAAACCATAAATATTAACCAAAAGAAAAAGAAACCATCTAAAAGTTTCAATATTTTAATCATAGAAGTCAGTTAACAGTTCCCTGTAGAACAACTTTCTGCATTGATTTTGACACCCTCACTCAATCTAAATAATGTTGCGTTATTGACCCTGCAAGCAAACATGGCCTCGTGGTAGCTACAATCATACAACATCTGAACTTGCCTGTAAATCCAGGAATTCCGAAAATATTTGCATTACTGTAGTTATTGGGCATTGCAAAAGCCTAGCCTAAGGATCAGGAAGCAGCAAGAACTTGGATTTTCGGTTCGGTGCCATATATTGGCACGAGGATCGGATGGGGGATGAGCGTGGGTAGTAGGTCGTTGTGTCCAGTAATAGTCGTGAACTTTTGCTGTACGTCGTCGCCTGCTATCCGAACCTCCATCAGTCTCCTCCGTTCGCTAGTGCCATACGGGAGAGGCAAAAGGGAGCACTCAGATTGAGGGAGAGCTGACTGGTGTTGAGGTAGAGCTCCAAGCCTCTCGTTTCCTCCCTGCTGGCACTGGTGTTGCTCTCTCCTAAGGCCAGCCAAACACGTCATGCTGCCTCCGTTAACCTGCCATGAGAATCGGTGACGCTGCCCCTCAACTGCAGTGCACTTGGCGTCGTTGAGAAAGCAAGGAGCTAGGCCCTTGGGTTTGACGTAGGAGGTGGGACGATGATGATGATGAGGAAATGTGAATCGTGGATGGGAGGCCTGAAGGACAGCAACGAAACTGTGCCTTTAAAGTAGCAGAGATGATCATGGTTGGCGAGGGTCTCCTGTCCCTAGGCCTCATCAAGGTGTTTCCTTAATCCAAGTGGCTTGATGGTGCCTTGTCAGCAACCACACCACAGCGGCAGGCAGGACCAGGTGGTTTTCAGGCATGATCACGCCAACAGTGTACATGGCGCTTGCCACCTCCTCCACCCTTGTGTAAGGAACTGCCTTCACCATTGTGTAAGAAACTGCTTCTGCCATTGTGTACATTGCCTCTTTGCCGCTTGTGCCATCCTACTCAATACGTCAATTTCGATAATTTTACTAACCAGCACCATTATGTCCTCCCATCACTATCATCAGAAAATTCAAATGGCACCATGTGGCCACCATCTTGACTATCATCCACCTTGCAGCTGTTCTCCTATTTCAGCTGATCAATCCACTACCCGGTTTTGTCGCATGTTACGATAAAGCTAATTAAAACCCAGTACTGTCATGCTTCATATTTGTATTTTTGTAAGAATTCCATCTTTATGACAATTGACCCCCTCACCGACCTGCTTTTCAGTCGAGGAGCCTTGTTCTGATGAGTGATAACAAGAGATATCGTCCAGTTTTCTTCAGAAAGGTCAGGATAGTCATATGTTTCCCCAACCTTGATTATCATATTTTTCTTACTGTGAATTTCTTATGCTTGTCCAGGAGGACTTGGATAACTCACTGCACCGAACATCTTGTGACCAGCAAAAGCCCAACCCGGTTGTTAGGATTGGTGAAACACAGGTGCCACATTTATTCGTTTGGTTAAAGTGATAAACTTTTACTTCCCATTTGCTGACTCACTCTCTTTTATAGGTTTCTTCTTTGGAATATATCATCCAATCTATGAAGGTACACAGATCCATTTGTTAACCATATCCTTGTTCAGATCGAATCGCCATGTCAAATACTGTAGTTGGAGGCTTGGAGTGTAGTCTCGGACTAGAAAACTACATATGATGCATAATATGCAACTACCTATTGTGGTGCCCGCATGCAATTAACCTTTCATGAACACAAAAAACTTGTATTTTCATGTGATCTCTTTGCTAGATTAGTTTTCTCTGTGTTATCATACTGGGTCCATTTCCATACATAATCTTGCATGTAGAAGCCATTTAATATTCTTTACCTCGCCTTCTGACTAGTTTCACTTTTGACATGCTTCAGTTTGGTTTCATAAGTGTTATAATACGACCTTACTAAAATCAGTGATATATGTTGCAGGATAGCTCCTCCTCAGAATGGGATGATGCTGTTTTTATTCCTCCAGGATTCGACCTCGCGACTATCTCAAAGCCACCACATGCCAACAAGTAGTTCTGTGTATTTAGGGTTGAAGTTTGCCAGCTTGGATTGTCTAGAAAATACTTAATCATGGTCACTTTAAAAAAAAAAAAAAAAAATGATTCCTACGTGGGAGGGGCCACGTGGTATTTTGATATAGGAGGGTGCAACATCACCGAAATTGTGAAATTGTAAGCATGAGGACTTAAACTCAGGTGGATGGGAAGGCATCAGCCCCTCCCCACCACTAGGCCATGACTTAGTCTGCAATAAATAATACTCCCTCTGTTCCAAATTAATTGATTTTCATTTTTCCACATGTGGATGTATCTATACGTGTAACATGTCTAGATACATCCATGTGTGGACAAATGGAAGTCAATTAATTTGAAACGGAGGGAGTATATATGTTCGTCCCCTTGACACATGACCTGATTATGTGTGACCCATTAGGGCCCGATTGGTTCGCTGGAATCTAACTAGTTACGGGCGTATAATTCCACGGACATGCATAGCTCCGTCGCAAAATGCGATCGATTGTACACGCGCAGAATCCGTCGGATTTCTGCCAGACGTTCCAAGCGGGGCCTTAGTAAGACTAGTTAGGTATCCTTGGGCCATGGAATTGAAGAAAATATTCGTCGGGAAGTGTTTGTGCTTGAACAAAACATAGTTCAAAGGAGCTAATATCTCGTGCATATGGCATGCTTTGATTGAGTCCATGCTCTTGTCGTCCTCCTCCCAAACCGCTTGGCTCCCTTGTGTACCAGCCACTGCAACTCTGCAAGGT
Source organism: Poa pratensis (assembly GCA_947311845.1). Taxonomy (NCBI): domain Eukaryota; kingdom Viridiplantae; phylum Streptophyta; class Magnoliopsida; order Poales; family Poaceae; genus Poa; species Poa pratensis. The sequence goes on from CAMZMU010000102.1 coordinate 8,560,789, forward strand.
GCTCCGCCCTTCGTTTTCACTACCATTCTCTTCACGTGTCTCCCCTCTGCTTCTTTGTGTAATATTGTCGCCATTTGATCTCCAATTCTTTCTGATAACTGGGAAACGTTTGCTGATTCCGAACTTAATTCTTCACTCTCGGAAAAACCTCTCGCGGGAGAAAATATATGTGGTAAAAGTAGTTGTGTTGGCTGTTGTAGACTTTGCCATGAATCCTTGCTCCAGGTTTGTGATCACATTAGACGGCCGGTCGGCACCCGGACACTGCAAGCACTACCGCCTTCGGCATGCCATAGCCTCCAAGGTCTGGACCTCCGTCTTTCCTGGGAAGACCACCACCGATGCCCCCACAAACCGCTGCGTCAACATTAATTTGGAGCAGCCTCCGTGGAAGAGATTTCCATCTCGGCGCGGTTGGTCTCGTGGTCACTGCCCCTCGTCGTGTCCGCGGTCGACTCGAGATCCTCAGTAAAGCTCTGGATGAATCGGTGCTTGAGATTCATTCAGATAAAAAAGAATAGAGCGAAGGAACCGAGAGAAGAAATAAGAAAGAAGCTGGCTCTCTCTCCCCGCATGCACGAGAGGAGTACGTACATATCTTCCCCTTTGAAAACCGTGCTCCGTTTTGTCCACCGTGATCCGGTCTCCCCGTGTGTCGACAGAGCGCATCCTCTGCGACCAAGGATCAAAACCGAACTCCAGCCGCACGCACCACCTCGGTAGCCGTGCCAAATTAATTACTCGGGGAAAATGAGACCTCGGTAGAAACAAAGTCCGCACGGTACGTAACGTGCCCTATCAATCTCGACTGCTGCACGTAATCATCCATTAATTTCTTTTTTGCGAGGACGTACTCCATTAATTGTAGCACGTGGAGTACATGTATGTATGGAGTACTCTAGTATGCTCTTGAACCCTTCAAAGTTTGACCGGATTCCGACGAAGAGACCGGAGAAGCTCCACTGCACGATCCGGGAGCTGCCTCCGTTCACACTCACACGGATCCACATCTGCCTCACGTGAGCTTAGCTGTGTTTTTGTACGCGCTAGCTGGCGCGTCATCGACACGACTTACCCATCATAACGTTCTTTTGCGACCATAATCGATCGACGCGGCACCGTTGCTGTCGAGTGTCGCCGCGCATGCGGAGAAAACGACGGCGAATCTGATTGGAATCGTCCCGTCCCGTCTCTCGTGAGTAGATACGGACGGGTTCAGATCGATGCGTCGCATCAGGCGGCCGGCTTCCTCAGATATGGGCAAACCACATCAGATTCAGATGCAACACCCCCGTTTCAAAACAAAAGAAGAAAAAATGCAACACGTAAACACATGCATGATCCTGCTGATCTCCGCTGAAGAAAATACTGATGCAATATCTAATCCGATCTTCGAATCGGGCCGACCTGGCCACAGAAAATAGAGTAAAATGCATCCACGGTCACTGGACTTGTCTCGGAAGCTCACTTTGGTCACTGTACTTAAGAATACGGTCAGTACGGTCACTATACTCGCATGGAGGTGATTATACGGTCACTGGACAACTGTATAGCTCCGTATGTGACTAAGTTGACCAGTCAACACCCCCAGACTTACATGCGGGCCCCATCTGTCAGTGTGTGTAAAGAAATCAAGGGATTAAAAATGACGTGGACGCGAGGACTCGAACGTGTGAGTGTGATCACGGGGAATAACCGGCGCGTGCTAACCAATAGAGCAGCACGTCGTTCAAGTTGGAAAAAATTGTAGTCCCGTATTTATACCGAGGCGCATGCACTGCACAGACACGTACGTGTTTTTTTTTCCGGGAGCACACACATGTACGTGCTTCATCAGTGACCAACTAATATATTCGTTAAATCAAGTGAACGAAAATAGTGTTGTGCTGTACAAAAGAATACTCTTTTTTTTATATATTTGAGTATATGATATGGAAATTGCCAGTGGCTCCCGAGCTTACTGGACCTCGATTTTTTAAAATTTTAAAATCATACTTCTAGGTCTCACAATAATCTGAAACATTGCTATACAAATACATATATACATTTGTACGTCTGCAAAAAAAAAAAGAATGTCAAAAACAAATTTTATATTTTGGGCTACACCAAAAATAATATGTATGAAAAATATAACCTTCTATTTTCCCTTATTTGCCTACAATTTTGTTGCTTAATGTAGCTTCGCATATGATTTATTTTGTATAGAAAATCAGCATATATGTAGAAAACATGTGTATCTATCAAACAAAAGATATTTGATTTATTTTCAAACTCATATTTAAAATTTTCAATAAACAATTCCACTCGAGCACATTGGTGCTCGGTTGCATCACATCTGCGTTCTATGTGTTAGATCAAACGAATTAATAAACAGTACATCCCTATACCTCTGACTAAAATTCTACGGTCACAAATTCTCGAAGCTCAATAGGCGGCGACCGATATTCATGGTGCCGCCACATCCACTGCTAGATGCCTTACACCGTTACACGCATGCCGTATACCTGCACGCTGGCACGCGCTAGCAGGCATGCACACACGTACACTAGCACATAGTCACGCTAGTTGTGTAAAAGTCAGTATGCCTCCGATAAAATTAAAGCAATATTTGCCCCAGTGGTTAGTGCGCGCTGGCTAATGCCTGTGATCTTAAGATCGAGTCCCGCTTCCACATCATTTTTAATCCCTTGATTTCTTTGCACACACTGACAGATGGGGCCTGCATGTAAGTCTGGGGGTGTTGACTGGTCAACTTAGTCACATACGGTGCTATACAGTTGTCCAGTGACCGCATAATCACCTCCATGCGAGTATAGTGACCGTATTGACCGTATTCTTAAATACAGTGACCAAAGTGAGCATTCGAGACAAGTTCAGTGACCGTGGATGCATTTTACTCCAGAAAATAATACTCCTACTCTCGATCCAAAACTCTGGCGCCCACGCCGGTCTCATTTTCTCCGGGCTGCATGAGTGCATATGCGGCCGTGTCATGATGCACGCATGGCTTCATGCGTCCATCATTCCATACACTCATAGATATGGCTATACCTATACCTGATGCTTGATAAGTAGAATTTCCTCTGTTATTATTAATTGAAGTTAAATTAATCTTAACGTGTTTCAGACTTCACGAGGTTTCTTTTTTACATTGTACGCTCGCAGACATACATTACTTGTATTGATAAAAGTACGGATACAAATATGGCACGATACAAGCAACATGAAACTAGGAGAAAACAAGCAACATGAAACTAGGAGAAAACAAGCGATTAAACTACTGCAAACTGCTATCGCCGCAACTACCAAGAATCCACGTCTTCCGTCGTCGTCGGAGAAGAAGAACACCACAAATTGTCCACATCTTGGCACCGAAGAAACCCCTTGCCATAAGGCGTTAATGAGCCGCAATAGCCACCAGCCCCGTAAGTCTGGATCTATCGCGCTAAAGAACATCGGCTGGAGGAGCCCTCCGAGCCTCTTCAACGTCGGATCCGGGGCCGCACCCCACCCTTCAACAGGCGGCCGAATTCCCCACCATCTTTCGCAGATCCACAACAGCCAACACCGTCGTACTCCAAGAGCAGTCCCTTCACAAAGGCATAACGATGTATCTTTGGCGTTACGGTTGATTGTTTGGCATAACCGTAACGCCAAAGATACATCCACTAGTACAAAATCTCAAATGGGAGACCACCACCGATGCCCCCACAAACCGCTGCGTCAACATTTATTTGGAGCAGCCTCCGTGGAAGAGATTTCCATCTCAGCGCGGTTGGTCTCGTGGTCACTGCCCCTCGTCGTGTCCGCGGTCGACTCGAGATCGTCAGTAAAGCTCTGGATGAATCGGTGCTTGAGATTCAGATAAAAAAGAATAGAGCGAAGGAAACCGAGAGAAGAAATAAGAAAGAAGCTGGCTCGAACTCTGTCGCATACCCCTTTTCTCTCCTCGCTAGCTCCGCCCCCACCCACCCGTTGAGAGTCGCCTCCGCCGCTCCGGGCCTTCCCGCCGTCCTCCCCGCCAGATTAGCTGGCCGGAGATGGACTAGGAATGGCGCCGGCTTAGGATCTGTACATAGTAGTGGTAGATCTAGAGAGTTTTGGCTTCATGCTGAGTTTCGGCCTTGTGCTGGTTGTCGGCGTCATGCCGGGAGGTGGGAGCGAGGTCCTCAGGCCGGGATCTGGTTCCTGCTGGTGGTTCCCTTCCTTACCGCGGCGCTCTGGAGGTCGAAGCCGAAGGCGGTGGGTGGGGGAGCTGCTGGATCCTCCGTCAATAAGAGGCCATTATCTGGCGTTTTCGTTGCAGGCGGCCATGGCGTGCCGCTGCGCCTCTCTGCTCGAGATGAGTTTGAGATGGTGCTGCTGCAGGTTTATGGAAACTGCGCGGCGAATCCGCTCCAGGGGAGTTCCGAAGCTGCTCCCGGGAGTTCATCTACGGCAGCCATGTTCTCGCTGTCGTCGCAAATGGTCGTCGGGCGACCACTCCCACCTCGTTTGCTGGTTACGGTTCTCTCCGGCCAGTGCTCGATGGTTTCCTTCAACCTCCAGGCTGTATGCCGCTGCGGAGGCCCTTCTGCTCCAGTGCCGTTTGCTCCCGTCGTCTCGCTCCAAGTGGTGACATCCCCGGCGGCGATTCGATTGGCGGCGCTGCGATGCTTCAGTTCGGTGGAGAAGGAGCTGGACCTGATCGCATTTTATTTTTATTCTGAGGTCCTTAGTGCAAAAAGTGTGCCCTGTGTTGTAATCTCCCTTTTTCTGCTGGGCTTATCTGTAAATTGTAATCCACCGCTGAGTAATGAAAGCTTTTAGGCCCTCTCGGGCCTTCCCCTGTTCAAAAAAAAAAAAAAAAGAGAAAGAAGCTGGCTCTCTCTCCCCGCACGAGAGGAGTACGTACATATCTTCCCCTTTGAAAACCGTTCTCCGTTTTGTCCACCGTGATCTGGTCTCCCGTGTGTCGACAGAGCGCATCTTCTGCGACCAAGGATAAAAAACCAAACACCAACCCGCACGCACAGCCTAGGTAGCCGTGTACTCGCTTCGTTCCAAATTAATTGACTTGAATATATCTACATTTAGATGTATCTAGACATGTTACATGTACATATAGATCCAGTATGCTCTTGAACCCTTCAAAGTTGGGAGCCATTTTGACCGGAGTCCGACGAAGAGACCGGAGAAGCACCACTACGCCTACGCGATCGAGGTACGAAGGAGCTGGGCGGCACAGTCGGCGCTCACCCTCCGTTCACACTCCACACGGATCCGCATCTGCCTCGCGTGCGCGCTGAGCTGGCCGGCCACAGCTAAGCTACTTCTCTTTTTATACGCGCTGAGTCGACACGAGTTACGGCCATAAAGTTGTTTTGTGATAATCGATCGCCAGGCGCCACGGCTAGCTGCACTGTGGCTGTCGAGTGTCGTTTTCCGCGGAGAAGACGACGGCGAATCATTTCTGGAATCGTCCCGTCCCGTCTCTCGATCGTGAGTAGATAGATCGAGCCGTCGCATCAGGCGGCCGGCTTCCTTCAGATATGGGCGGGCGAACCACTGAAATTGTTGCGCGCAACACGTAAACACATGATCCTGCTGACATATCCCATCCCTGGTCAGCATACTCTATATCTAATCCGATCTTCGAAGCTGGCCCAGTGAATCGATCATGGAGGCATGATGATTGATAAGTTGAATTTTCTATGCTATTATTAATTGAAGATAAATTAATCTCAACGTTTTTCAGGCTGTTTGAGTTTCCTACTTCCAGTATTGCTTGGCTCCATGGTTAGGCTGCCCTGACTTACATTAATGTATACACTGTGTTGTTATCAACTGCGTCATTCTAGGGTTTCTGCAGGTGGATGAATCAGGACTCATGGCTACATAGTTAAAAGAAAAGGAGTAAAATTATTTGAGATTATATATATTTGGGTCGGGTGAGATTTAAAAAATATTGCAATTTTAGTTTTGGAAAAAAAGAGGCGACTACTTATTATAATTAACACATGATAGTTGTTAGATCTATTAATTTGGAGAAAAACAACAACGCGATTCGACATCCGCTCATGCCAAACAATCAACCGTAATGCCAAAGATACACCGTTACGACTTCAACAACGAGATTCATATAGGAGAAATACATAGGGGCATAGGGCTAAACCAAATCGAGACTTGACAACGACCACCCTCAACATGACAGAGTCACCACCTAGATCTAACATCGTACAACGACTCCACTCAGCCACTGTCAACGTCCGCAATACAACTGCCTGCCATCCAAGCGAGACAACCTCCACACAAGCCCCGACAGTCGAGTCGGTGCCAATACAATGCCTCCAAGAAGGTCAACGACATGAAACGTCGTGAATGTTTCGTCCCAAGAACGTAATAAGCTAGCCACCCCCAAAGCATTGACCACGAAGCAACTTCCAGGTGCTTCGATGTTTGTCCTAGTCCAAAAGCGAGACATGTTTTTCACCTAAGCTCCCATCGCGCCACGCACCCTAGTGCATCAACCGACTAGACCAGAGCCTACCTACCCACCATCTACCAACAACGTCGAACTAAACATGTAGACATGGGGTCGGAATAGCATCAATGTTGCCAATTGTGCCTTGTAGATGTCACATGTGATCAGCTCCCGACCCCTCGCACCGCTTCCCCAGGCGGCTCCAGGGGAGGAAAAACTCCGCCGCCAGACCTCCTCCGCCCGACGCCCTCTGCCGCTGCCGTCGCCGGCTCCTCCCGCGCTGCCAAAGGTGGCCGGGGGTTGCTCTCTTCGTGCGGTGGCGGACCGGCCCGTGGGGGCGGCGGCGGTCGGGGCTGGGGATGCCGAGCCGGCGGGCTCGGGCGGAGAAGGTGGCCGGCGTGGACTTCCGGTGACGGTGAGGCGCGATGGGCGCCATCGGCGTGATCGTCCCCGCGCTCGGGCTCGATCTGGGCCTGGCGGGCCCGAGCAGGCGGCGAGCGGGCGGTCGCGAGGCGCGGCAAGGAGGAGCGCGTTGGCTGTGCCAGAGGCGCGCGGCGCGGCCAGGGGCGCGCGATGCGGACTGCATCTGGGCCGCACGGGCCGGAGGCGGGCGAGGCTGCGGCGGCGGGGCTGCAACGGCGGGGAGGAGCGGACGGCGTTGGGGAGGAGTTAGCCGCCCTTTGCTACGGCAGGGTCGAGGTCGGGAGGAGGAAAGCCGGGGCGGCGGCCCCGGAGTTGCGGCTGCGGGTTCACCGCAGTCGGCATGCCGCCTACCGGGGCATGAGGTGACGCGGTGGTTGCGGCATGTGGAGAGGGTGGTCTGGTCGGTCCCCGATGGGCGGTCGGTGGGGTTTGCGACTCATCGCCGGGCGAAAGCCTAGCCCGTGCTGTCGGCCGGGCCAACGACGGCGACGCCCTTTGGCGCCGCGTCATTCTTGAAGGCATCGTCGAGGTGGTGCTCTTGCTTCTCCACGCCGGGTTCTCCGGGGGAAACCCCAGATCCCTCGCGGGATCGGCGAGGGCGGCGCTCCTGCGTCGCTTGCCTCTTGGGGCCTCGCCTTGGATGTTCCACCGACCAGCGGGGACCTGTGGTGTGATGGTGGTTGGCGGCGGCGAGTGGTGGCTCTAAGTTGACGAGGGAATATATCCCCGGCAATAGTGGCAGAAACAATGCTTGTACGTCACACGTCAGTTGGGAACCCCAAGAGGAAGGTATGATGAGTGCAGCAGCAAGTTTTCCCTCAGTATGAAACCAAGGTTTAATCGAACCAGTAGGAAAACGAGGTTTTGCTTCGAAGGTGTTGGTGAAGGAGTGTAGTGCGGCGCAACACCAGGGATTCCGGTGCCAACGTGGAACCTGCACAACACAATCAAATTACTTTGCCCCAACTTAACAGTGAGGTTGTCAATCTCACCGGCTTGCTGAAAACAAAGGGTTAAACGTATCGAATGGAAAATGATGTTTGTTTGCATAAAACAGTAGAGAACAATGATTGCAGTAGATTGTATTTCAGATGTAAAAGAATGGACCGGGGTCCACAGTTCACTAGTGGTGTCTCTCCAATAAGATAACTAACATGCTGGGTAAACAAATTACAGCTGGGCAATTGACAATTGATAAGTGCATAAAACATGCACGTGTGAGTTGTGGTGTCTACTATGAGATTCATTTGGGCATTACGACAAAGTACATAGACCGCTATCCAGCATGCATCTATGCCTAAATAGTCCACTTTCCGGTTAACATCCGTACCCCTTCCAGTATTAAGTTGCAAGCAACAGACAATTGCATTAAGTAATGTGCGTAATGTAAACAATACATTCATCTTTGAATAAAGCATTGCTGTTTTACCCCTAGTGGCAACAACACATCTACAACCTTAGAACTTGCTGTCACTATCCCAGGTTAAATAGAGGTTGAACCCAACTATCATGCATAAATACCCCCTCTTGGAGTTACAAGTATTCACTTGGCCAAGGCTTCAACAAGTAACGGAGAGCATGCAAGATCACAAATGACATAGACATGATAATATAATATTCAGCTCCACATAGGTATCAATATAAGTCAGATCCCAGCAAACACAACATGTAGCATTACAATAAGATGATCTTGATCATGATAGGCAGCTCACAAGATCTAAACATGATGGCACAAGTGGAGAAGACAACCATCTAGCTACTGCTATGGACCCATAGTCCAAGGATGAACTACTCACGCATCACTCCGGAGGCGGGCATGGCGATGTAGAGCCCTCCGGTGATGATTCCCCTCTCCGGCAGGGTGCCGGGAAGAGCTTCAGAAACCCCCCGAGTTAGGGTTGATGACGGCGGCGGCAGCGAATATGTTCTGGATGAAAGGCTCGGTGTTTTAGGGTTTTCGCGTCTCGGGGAATAAATAGGCGAAGGGGCGATGTCGGCGGACCCCCGAGGGGCCCAAACCACAGGCAGGCGTGGCTGGGCCCACTGCCGCGCCACCTGGTGGTTTGGCCACCTCGTGGCTCTCCTTCGTCTCTCCTTCGGACTCCGTGTACGTGCTGGAAAAATAGGGACTTGGCCTTTTGTTTCGTGCAATTCCGAGAATATTTCCAGAAGTAACTTTCTGAAACCAAAAACAGCAGAAAACAGGGAACTGGCACTGTGGCATCTTGTTAATAGGTTAGTCCTAGAAAATGCATAAAAGTGATACGAAGTGTATATAAAACATGTAGCAAATGGTATAATATAAGCATGGAACAGCAGAAATTATGGATACGTTGGAGACGTATCAGCGAGTCTCATCTTCGGCTAGGGGGTGCGTGGCCCTGGGGCCAGCGTGGATGCCGGAGCGGCGGCTCCGATTTCACCTCCGCCGTGCTGTGTTGAGGTGACGGAACGTCGACTCTGGTCGTTGGGACGTCTTGGTCGTCGGCTCGTTTGGAGCGCAGCCTTGGGGCTGGCGTGGATGTCGGAGCGGCGGCTCCGGATGTTTCGCCTCCGCTGTGAAACGTCGAGGTCACCTCCGCCGTGTTGCGTCGAGGTCGCGTGGTGTCGACTTGTGTCGGTTGGGCGTCTTGGTCGTCGACCCGTGTGGAGCGCGGCTCTGGAGCCGGCGTGGATGTCGGAGCGGCGGCTCCGGATTCTTCCCTCCGCCGTTGCGTTGAGGGGTTTTGGTGTCGGCCATGGTTGCTTGGGCAATTTGGCCGTCGACCCGTGTGGGGGCGCGGCCTCGGGGCCGGTGTGGATCGAGTTGTACTTTTTTTCTTTTTTAGGCCTCGTCCTTCATGTTTGCTTCTACTTTATCAATATAAAAGGCAAAGCTTTTGCCTTGTTTCAAAAAAAAAAAAAGATGTCACATGTAGGCTAGCACCGAGACCCATTTACAAGCCAGATCCAGCCACATATGTCTAGATCCGCTCCTGCTAACCTTAACACAAACGTTGTCTCCCTCTGACCAACTCGCTCCGCTCAGCTGAGCACCAACAAGACGACCAGGCGGTGGGTAGGCACTGCCCATTATTGAGAACCACCGCTCCAGCGTCGTGGATGCCTCGACATCGGGCTGCCACCTTTACTATTTAACATACTAGAAAGATACCCCGCGCATTGCGGCCGAAATCTCTTTAAGAATTTGTTATGTAAATAAAGGCATATAAGACCCATGAAATATGATTTTTATAGAAATATGGAAGATTCAATTGATCACAATTTTCGAAAGGCTAAATTCAATTGACCTGATTTTTTTTGTATTTGATGATTAAGAATTGGTGACGTGGAAAATTGGTTTGCTAAGAGAATGGATGATGTGGATAGCTTGCATGTTGAGATAGAAAAATAATTAATGCATTTAGTGTGGTTTTGCTTTATAAGAGGTATAGATTGGACGATGAAAAGTAAATGATGTGGATATGTTGCATGCAAAAAATTGGCTTTAATGTATGTTAGTGGATGACATGGATATTTGGTTTGCTAAGAGAATGGATGATGTGGATAGCTTACATGTTGAGATAGAAAAATTATTAATGTATTTAGTGGGTTTTGCTTTATAAGAGGTATATATTTGATGTATTTATTATTGTGATGCATTGATCCCATTTGACATTTTTTGCCTTACTTTACTGTTTCCTCTAATTAACCTTGCAGTTTTTTACATCGCAAAAAATTGAATCAAATCCAACCTAACACAGTCAAATGATCACAAATTAAATTTAACTTCGAAATACGCCTATGATAGCATCGATTAATCTGTTTTTTTCAAGTAAAGCAACACATCATGTTTGTAACAACCGTAAAGTTATTATAGTTTTATTTTGGGGAATATTGTATTCCTACTTGATTTGTGCTTTAATTGACGAGGCACCATCCAACAACGTACATGACAAGAGGATCACAGTGCAGAACTAGTTTAGCGTTGGTGTGACACCACTTCACAAAGCCAAAGTTTACCTTTTTATTTTCTTTTCTATCAACATTATCTCGTTTGATCTTTTTCTTCTCCTTGAAACTACGGTTGATTAGAGTTCTTTGTGGTAGACTGGTAGTTGAGAGCCTGAGAGTGTGCTGTTGCAAATATATTTATCCCTCTGTCGCAATGCATGTATCCATCGTTTTTCACCGGTTAACTCTGACAACTAATTTGATCAACAATACATTTGATAGTCTTATTAAAATTATACCACTAATTTTTTATATTCAAACACAAATTCAATGCTATAACTTTCATGGCATAAATTCATATTGCGTTGATCAGGTTAAGGATTTTACATCTGAAAATCAAGTGAGTTGCATCAATGGAGACATAGGGAATAATAAATGGTGTAAAAATTGCACGGACACACCTACCGTTAGTTTTTTTTTTTCCGACAAAGGGATCTTTATTACTTAAAAGAGTTTTAAACATTACACTCGGCCTCTGCATAATTAGGATACACATAGCCCCAGTGAGTTTACAAGTATCCGAACATGAACGAATAAAAAAGGCGAATTACATATCAAAATGAGAAAGTGTAAAGACGCCTATGGTGATGGAAGGCAGATCCAAAAATTATGTTGCCATCTATGCTGGGAAAACAACTCCTGCGCCACAGCCTCCAATCGCGAAGACACCGCCAAGAATAGGTCGCGATGCTCCACACGCTGTAAGGGCGACCATGATCGGAGCGTAGCTGTGCACCGGTAGATAACCTAAGTATTTTTGTCATTAAAAACATTGTCATTTCTACGCAGCCATAGCGACCAAATAACGGCAATCGCTCCCACCCTAATAAGTAGATTAAACCTAGAGTCCCCACCATTTAGCCAATTGCCAAAAATATTCACAACGCTACGTGGGGAAATAAGGTAGAACATATCTGGATTGCTGACCCTATAGATGTAGCAAACTTGCACCGGAATCGTTAGTTGTCGTACATCAAAAGCCGCACCACGAAAAACGTCATCACCATGCTCATCCTGTAAAATAAGCCCATTTGTTCCAAGTACAGGGTCCCAGGCGAGTTCATGGGTGCGGCCCATTCATGGTTGTTCCTTATGGTTTAAGAACGCGCGTAGGATGCAGCAAATTTGCCTCGTGCCATGTATTTCTTCTAGAAGCCTGCTCTTGCGTTGTTCATACCTTCTGGGACCCAATTCTGTATGAAAATCTTTTCTACTATTTGAGTAGGGGTTTTCTACTCTTAATATCCTGTATGTATACATGATTCTGATTGCAACTAGGTACTTTTAAATTTTCTTATCGATTTTTCAGTTGAAAAATAAGCAGAAAAGAAAAGTAGGCTTTTAGGACCAATCACTAGGGGTGGGCATAAAAACCGAAGACCGAAAACCGAAACCGAAAAGACCAAGACCGAAACCGAAATGACCGAGACCGAAAAAACTGTTAAAAGTTTGGGTAGCAAATTAGAAAAGACCGAAATTAGATCAGAAATTCGGTCATCACTTATAAATAACCCGAATAGACCGAAAGACCGATTTTATTTTATTTTGAGTGAATTACGTACGGAAGCGGCCGGATTTGTGTGCCAGCCCCTTATGTGTACATCTAGTCTATAGGCCAACTACTAAACCAAGTATACCATCTAGTCTCTAGGCTCAACAACTGAGTATCCCAGCCCAGCGTACTGTAAATTCTCCCGTGCGCGAGAGACTAGTCGATCGCTTCTCACTTTCCTAGTCCCGGGCGCTGATTCCACTTCTTGCGCCCTATATTTTGGTCTATTTGGTCATGACCGAAGACCGGACCGAATAGACCGAAGACCGAAGAACAGAAAACCGAAAAGACCGAATTTATTACGGGTATCATTTCTGGATGACCGAAATTGTTAAAGACCGGAAAGACCGAACCGAACTAACCGAAAAGACCGAACGCCCACCCCTACCAATCACATTTCTTATAACGAAGGAAAAAGAGGCATCGCATTCTCCATCGAAATGGAAAACACCGAGGCAAAAGCTAGCAGCGCATCACCTCGATCCGTCGTCTTCCTCGTGGTGGGCCCCGCACCAACGCCACGGGGGGACCCACGTCACCATCTTATCTCCCGGCGCCCTCTCTCATCGGACGGCTCAACCACGAAGCCCGATACCCAGCCCTCAGATCACGATCGGACGGCTGCGAGGAAGTTCAACGTTCTATCAGCGTCAGGTCAAACGCGCGACCGCGTGTACGTACTCCCGGCGTCACGCGTGCCGTGGCAACCGCACGTGACGACGCGTCGAGCTCGCCGCCCGCCCGATCCCGATCCGACGGCGGCGAGGTCTCCGTCCGTAACGGCGTCACGACGCGGGAGCGCTGACCGGCCGGAGAGGTGAGCGTGACGGCGTCAGGCGGAGGCGGAGGCGGAGGCGGTACGGTCGCCGTCGGGGTATATAAAGCGTGGCGCATCTGGGTTTCTTTATTTTCCTCACTCAGATATTAATTATCGCGCACACGAAAAGAGGAGGGGCATCCGCAAGAGAGAGAAGGGATCAGGACACGAGAACCCCAAGAGAGAGAGAAGAAAAGCGAGCGAGAGGGAGAGATTGGTGGAGTAGAGTTGGAGCATCGGGCTGCCTGTGTAGATCGGAGAAGGTCAGAGCTCTCTTCCTCGGATTTTGTGCCTGCTTGCTGCTGATTTTCGCCAGAAGTCTCGGAATTGTTGTGCTCTTTTACCCTTTTTAGGTGTTTTTTTGCTTGATTATTTTGGGTTGCTTCGGTAGCTCGGACGGAGGATGAAAAGGTGGGATCCTGAACGTGTTCCGCTGGGTTGTTTGGCTGGTTTTGGCCGGGCCTCGGGTAAGTGATGTCTAGTTGACGAATTAGTTGGGGATTTGTGTTGGTTCGAGCCAATTCGGTGTGTTCTGTGTGTGTGTCAGCTGAGAGCATTTCGCCAGTGGCTTGGAAAGAGGACCTCCATTTTTGTGGAATAAGGAGTTATCTCGTGGTTCCGGTGTGCCTCTGTGGAGGGTACTGGTGTATCATGTTGCTAATTTTATACTGCCTCGTAGTATACTGCCTATTCGGTTCGTCTGACGGCACTAATCAGCGCGAGATTGTACTCTTTTGATGTTATTTAGCTAGTCGTGTGACCCCGGACATTCAAGATTGAGGTGATTTCCTGGCCAAATTGAGTGATTCTCTTGTAGAAATGGAACCATCGCTGCCTCTAGTTTGTGGAAGCACGCATACAGTAGATTGATGCGGTAGCTCCAAATAGTCAAAATTGTTTTTCCCTGGGAGGAACCACAGGATCCATCTGTTCCCTTGATTGGGACATGCCTCAGAAAAAATCTTATGTTTCCCCTGATTAGTCAATTGACTTGCCTATCCTGAGTCCTGACGAATTCGCGCGAGACCTCTCTTGCTAGGTAAAATTCACGGATAGATGAACGGATCGAGGTTGTTCCTTTAGAGTAAAATTTTAGCATGTTCACTTCAACCAGCGTCCAGGAACCCAGAAGTTTCACACCTTAGCTACCGCACATGTTACACAAATCGGCTTCTTGTTTCAGTGATGAAGGTGCTGTTGAGTCCACACGGCCTGAGAGGTCAAACTTCTTTTGCTAGTGGGGGAGGTTCCTTCGTAGGAATTCACAGGAAATTCAACAGACAAGACCAATAGTCAAACCAACAAGGTTGGTCAATCGTCTTCAACCAACTAGAGAATCTTGGGGTCTGCTTAACATTGGTCTTGGTCGTGTATCCACTGAAGGATCAATGACCATTCAGTGCCACAGTTCTCTTGAAACCAACTAGAAAACGTTTGAGGTTCAGTCAGTGGACGTGCTGAAGGGAGGAGTAAGACCTGTGATTTTGTCCTGTTATTTGTTCGTCATACTGGAGCACCTTCGTCTTCCATTGTGTGTACTGTTGTGGTCCTTTAGTTCTATGCTCAAATGTGACCACGATTAGATGGGAGCTGAAGTGTTGACTTGAAGGGCCACTCTTGTCCTGTTGTTTGCACTACATGCCTTCTCTTTCTAGATGATGGTACAGACTGGAATTCATGGAGGGTATTCTTGACGTACTCATGATTGATGTTTCTTTCTTTGCTTGACTTGCTCGAGTGTGACTTCTGTGGTCGTCCTTTAAGCTTGAGGAGAAGGATAGATCCATTAAGATTTGTGGGGAGATGATGGGGACGTTTGAGAGGGAATGAGTTGGGTTTATGCAGAATTTTGGAGAGCTACTTGTTGAATCTGTATTATATGCATAGAGGAAAGGCAAGCGGACAAATTTTAAAAATGTTCTTACATGTTTATTGCGTGATCTGTGAGAATCTGAGAGCATTTATGCTGATGTTGTTGGAAGCTAAGTCACTTAGGTCCCTTCTAATAAGGTTGTGCTTCACACACACCAACACATATGCATATATGACATACCACATATATGCTTTATATATCATACATATGCTTGAGGCTACATCTTGACTTACAAGCTTTTTCTGAACTTTTACACTACTTGTCACTTACATGGGAGGGGTGGTACCCCTATTTATACTTGTACATGACCCTTAAGATTGTTGCCATGTGGCACAATCCAAAGCCTACACCATACTTCTAGAGTATTCTACAACTCTATATATTTATACTACTACTAAATATCTTACTCTAGAACATTCCTAATTCTAGAGTTCTCCCTACATACCCTAAATACTTCATGGACCTTCCAGAAGCTTCATGCATATATATGACAAGATTATTTCTAACAATCTCCCCCTTAATCTTGTCATATCAAGTAGATCCTCTAATCCACATCACCTGTACCATCTGCTTCATCTTGTGACGGCCTCACACCGCCTCATGTGCAGCAACGGCGTCACATCATGCTTGTCAGCATCACGCTGATTCCATATAAGATGGCATCACACCACCGATTCGGTTTCACACCGAGCTTCCATGCGCTTGTGGCATCACACCACAATCGTCGGCCTCACACCGACTGTTCTACTTGACGATGGCATCACACCAGCGTCGTTGGCTTCACACCAACCTTTCCATAGACTATGGCATCAAACCATAGTGGTCGGCCTCACGCCGACGCTTTCTATGACGATGGCATCACACCACTCCGCCGCGCGCAGCGGCATCACACCACTGCCGCCTCGTAACGGCATCACGCTGTCGTCTTCTCTTGGCAGCATCACACTGCCTTCTCCTCCGAGCAACATCGCGCTACAAGCAGCTAGCGGCATCGCACCGCCAACAGCCTCCACCTCACGTCGTCGTCCTCCACATCGCATGGAGTCCATCATCGTCGCCCTCAGATCTTGAGGCTCTGATACCAATTGTTGGAGCTAAATCACTTAGGTCCCTTCTAATAGGGTTGTGCTTCACACACACTAACACATGTGCATATATGACAGACCACATATATGCTTTATATATCATACATATGCTTGAGGCTACATCTTGACTTACAAGCTTTTTCTGAACTTTTTACACTACTTGTCACTTACATGGGAGGGGTGGTACCCCTATTTATACTTGTACATGACCCTTAAGATTGTTGCCATGTGGCACAATCCAAAGCCTACACCATACTTCTAGAGTATTCTACAACTCTTATTTTATACTACTACTAAATATCTTACTCTAGAACATTCCTAATTCTAGAGTTCTCCCTACATACCTTAAATACTTCATGGACCTTCCAGAAGCTTCATGCATATATATGGCAAGATTATTTCTAACAGATGTTGATAATTCACCTTACACTGTTAATATATTTTTTCTGGTATTAAGGGACTCCAGCTTAATTTTAGTATCGTTTTGCTACTTAAAACCTTTCACCTTTCAGTGGACTAGAAAAAAATGTTTTTGTTTAGAAATGCCACCCAAATATACCATCCTGACGCAGAATTTACTAACACTGTTATACTTTATGATCATAATGCACTATTAAAAGAACCTTATGATCATGACGAATTGGCACGTCATGTTCAAGTTTATTGTTTGAATCAACCTATATGAATGCATATGTGTGAACTGTCGAGTGTTAAATTTGTTTTATTGATTCGTGATGTCCTACATATTTCTACTTACTGTCTGTGCTCTTAAATCTGTCTAGCATGAAAGTTCCTGGTAAAAATACGTTTATTTTGTACTGCTGGATTTTGCGAAGTTTTACCTGTTGCCTGTGTGTTTTCCTGATTTTCTCTGATATATATGCTTAGAGTTGCACTGATAAAGTAAAATGTTCTAGTCTGATTGTTTTTACTGTCACCTAGGCTACAATGGAATAAACATTTCATAGTTTCCTTTTCTTTGTTATTTACAGGTCATGAACAACTAATCAACATTCATTTATTATGGATTTGCACCAGCTATTAAAGTACAGATTGACTGGTGCTAACGTCCTGTACCAAATTCCTACAGAAGACAACTTAGCAAACTCTTCCTGGCCAACTAGTCCACTGAAGTTAGAGTTCAGCAACTCTCCATACACCCCTCTTTCTACCCAGCTTGAGTGTGACAATTTGTCTGCTCTTAGCAACACTCCAGATAACCAGAGCTCTACTGAAACCATTTCAGCCCAACCGATCTCTCCGCTTGAAGCAGACAGCTCATACATAAAGGCAGGTAGCCATCTCCTTGAGAACATTCAAGTGAAGCCTGATCCAGTGTATGCAACATCAAGACATAATATGCAACAGACTTTACGTGATATTGAGAACGTTCTGATGGCACCTGATGGTGATGATGCAACAACGAGCACAACGCATGATTTTGAGGAAACCAAGCCTGCTCAGCTCATGAGGCAGCGTTCGAGGACATGGAGCCATGAGTCACGACAGCCTTTGCCTGGAGTTGTGCGGCCACAATTTTCTTCTAGTGGATATCCCACGGCAAGCTATGAATTTCGTCCAGAGAAACGACAAAGGGAGTTAAGGGAGGATCCACAACTCATTGTGAAGCAATTATTAACCAGGTGTGCTGAAGCATTAAGTGAGGATAGGACAGAGGAGTTCCTAAAGCTTGTTCAGGATGCTCGTAGGACAGTTTCAATTAACGGGGAACCAATCCAGCGTCTAGGTGCTTACCTAGTCGAGGGTTTGGTTGCTAGACATGGAAACTCCGGTACAAACATCTACCGTGCTCTGAAATGCCGGGAGCCAGAGAGCACGGAGCTTCTCTCCTACATGAAAATTTTATACAATATCTGTCCGTACTTCAAGTTTGGATACATGGCAGCTAATGGGGCGATTGCGGAGGCATTGCGGAGTGAGGACAACATCCACATAATTGATTTTCAGATTGCTCAAGGGACTCAGTGGATCACACTGATACAAGCACTAGCTGCAAGGCCTGGGGGTCCACCTCATGTGCGGATCACTGGAATAGATGACCCAGTTTCAGAGTATGCCCGAGGTGAAGGTCTGGATATTGTTGGGAACATGCTGAAAAGCATGTCTAAAGAATTCAATATACCTCTGGAGTTCACACCTCTACCTGTCTATGCAACTCAAGTCACAAAAGAAATGCTTGAGATTAGACCAGGTGAAGCACTTGCTGTCAACTTCACCCTCCAGCTACACCACACCCCAGATGAGAGCGTGGACGTCAACAATCCACGGGATGGGTTGCTCCGGATGGTGAAAGGGCTGTCCCCGAAGGTGACTACGTTGGTGGAGCAGGAATCACACACCAACACACACCTTTTTTGACAAGGTTTGTAGAGACCATGGATTACTACTCCGCCATGTTTGAGTCTATCGACGCCAACTTGCCTCGGAACAGCAAAGAAAGGATAAGCGTGGAGCAGCATTGCCTGGCCAAGGATATTGTGAACATCATCGCCTGCGAGGGGAAGGACAGGGTGGAGCGGCACGAGCTCCTTGGCAAGTGGAAATCAAGACTCAGCATGGCTGGCTTCAAGCCTTACCCGCTGAGTTCATACGTGAACTCCGTGATAAAGAAGCTTCTCGCGTGCTACTCGGACAAGTACACGCTGGAGGAGAAGGATGGGGCGATGCTCCTGGGCTGGAAGAACAGGAAGTTGATATCTGCCTCTGCATGGCACTGACAACTATATATGTTCATCGGAAGAAGAAAAAGAAAACAGAGGTTATACACCGGAGTCCCTGGTCTGCTTCCAAACTCCCGTCAATGTACCTGTACATGATGCTGTACCATCGATCAGTGTTTTGGGAATTGAACATTGACATTAGATTGTAGAGGTTGTATGATAATTACGGTTTTCCTGCGCTTCCATGTATTCGCCATTCTCTCGGTCCATGATATTTTGGATGTAATTTTCCAGGCATGCTCTTGTTGGTCAGCAAAAGTTTCCGTTCGTGGAGCATGCTCTGAGCATGCAGAATATAACCCATACCTGGGATGCAACTATTTCTTGTGTCATTACCATTACATGAGCAATTTCCTGCAAGATTGTCCGGGAACATGTGTTGGGACTCTGGACCAAAGTTTTCAATTTCCGAAGGCGTTGCCCATTCTACTTACGTGACTAGGAGGATATATAAAGCTGAAATCTGTTGCGGCTGTGTTGCATCGTGCAGGCGACACGAGATTTCGGGCTGAAGCGGCACGAACGGACGTCAGTATAGGCAAGCGAACAAAATAGAGTTTAGCTGATTACCTCAAGTCCCATGGCATAGAACCCTCCAAAGCCCAAACTCCCAAGCTAGGGAGGTTTTCTGGTCGGCATAAAGCGCTACAACATTCGCAGCAATGTGTTGATTTATGGGTTTTCTTGTCGGCATAGAGCGCTACAACATTCGTAGCAATGTGTTAGAACCGTAGGAAGATCTGCGCGTTTCTTTATTAATCTTACGAGAGAACAACACACCAAAAAATGGCTACAACGCCTTTCAACAGTTCGCTAATCAAAAGATTAGCCATCACTCACACAACACCAACAATAAAACTCACCATGCCCAACATGGGCATCAAGACCGCGTCTCGACCTACACCAATCAACTCAGAAGAAACCACACCATCTAGACTAATCGCGCCGGCGTATAATCCACCCATGAATGCCAAGAGAGTCGGCAGGCGAGAGGCAAGGCTTGGCTAGTCTTGAGGAGGGGCCAACTTGGAGATGCCGGGAAGGCGTACATAGCGCCCTAGAGGACAATGGCATGAGCAAAGCAGTCACCGCCGCGACACCAAAGAACACCGTGCAGCACGGCACTTGTCTCCAATGCGATGCTTTCAACAAAGAAGCGACGCCGAGATGCCGCCATCGCCAATCCAGGACGCCGGATCATGGTTTTCACCCGGAGACAACACCTCGAGGATGGGGGCAGCGTCGTTTCACAGCGACGCCTCCATGGAGGAACACGACGCCCTAAGGCGCCGTCGTCGCCGGCACATCGCAAGCTGTGCACGACTTTCGTCCGAGACTCCGCACGCCCAACACCACACCCGTAGCTGCACAAGGCCCAAAAAAGACCGCCGGACACGCCGGAGAGCAGGCTGGCCGCCACCCAGCCACAACCCCGCCGCAGCAGATGTCCTTGCCGTTGTCGTCGTCAAGCGGTCCACACCGCAATTAGGCCGCCGTAGCGCAGGAGATGGGCGCGGCCCGCGCAGCCCAGATGGGCCCGCGGCGCCGTCCGCCTCCGCGCCGGCACGCTGGCCGCTCCACCATGCGAGGCAGCCCCGCGCCGGGAGAGGCCGCTGCCTTCCGTTGCTGGAGCTAGCGCCGCCGCCACTACGTCGCGCCCAAGGGGGCGCTCGTGTTCACCGCAGTTCTCCCCACACCGCCGCTTTTGGGAGGCGCAGGGGCCGCCGCCACCGCGGTGAGGTTGGCGGCGGCGGGGAGGGAGCTCGGAGGTGGGGGAGGGAGCGGCGGTGGGTGAGGTTCCCTCGTGTCGCCCGTGAGGGGCGACGCGAGGGACGGGAGCATTTGCCCTCGCCTTGCCAGTTGCCACAGATATGAGAGGTATCAGACGATTGAGCCGGCGGCGGCGGAGGTCTCCAGAGATGTCCATGTCCATGGAGGTGTGCATGATCTGGCCAGTGGCTTCACGCCGCCTGACGGCCAATGTAGGCGTTGGAATGCTCGGCACAAACTTGTATGCATCGGACGATTGAGCCGGCGGCGGCGGAGGTCTCCAGAGATGTCCATGTCCATGGAGGTGTGCATGATCTGGCCAGTGGCTTCACGCCGCCTGACGGCCAGTGTAGGCGTTGGAATGCTCGGCACAAACTTGTATGTGATGGTAGATCCGACGACTCAAAACCTTCCCGGTGTGAATTGGCACCTGGTGATTCGAGACATCCTGCTTGGCCGGCCTAGTTTGGCTTGGCGACGTACGCCGTCTCGAGCCATCATCGGCGGTTGCTCAATACTGAAGATCTCAGATTCGCTACCTGTATCCTGATCCAAATTACCCTGACCCTGACAAAGCACTCACCGTGAAGCAAGGTCAAGACGCCCATGTTCGCTGCTAGAAACGATGACTCTCTAGCCCAGGCCATTTCCATGAAGAGAGTAAATTAAAAAAAACCACCACAATTCGGGCAAAGTTGTCGAAGACCCTCCAGAATGCATCAAAAGTGGTGGGTTATTCCCGAAGCATTGTTAAATTTGCCCGAATTGTGGTGGTTTCGTACAGTTTACTCCCGTGAAGAGGATGCACACGGACGAAGGTCGGTCTTCGACATTGGTGTAGCTTGTTTTGATTCAAAATGCTTGGATGTTCGGAAGAAGAAAACGATGAATCATGGATCCTTTCTTTTTTTGAGAGGAAATGATGGCTTCTTGTGTGATTTCTTTACTCAATGGTTTTTTTCTTTTGCAACTGCTGAGATGTAATCTTTTAAGAGTCAGTATTCTGGTTTGGTTTTGATAAAGGATCAAGGGGAAACCATCATAAAAAGTGGCTACCATGCATACGGGCACAAAAATATGCCCGCTGCTAGTAACAAAAATACGTGTAACTAACCATGTTATCGCTAACGGTCTGAAATATTACTACCGATGGTTTATAAATGGAAAATCAAAACAAGTAGAAAGCTTGTAACGCTTCACCATCAACGAGCTCCTCGGTGGCACGGTCTTGTAATATAGAATTCAGTTTAAATCCAAAAAAATCAACGCCGCATCTTTCCCCGTAACACTTAAAGGCATCATCGTGTCTCTCGGCTAACGACCACGGTTCACGCCTCCCGTACGCCATGGTCAGAGAAGACGATGACGTTGATCAGACTGAAACGCGAGGCAAAAAAAATGATATTCTGACATGGCAGTGCGTAACTATGGCTACGACCTACGATGGTGCATATACAAGGATTTAGGCATGGGAATAACTATTGAGCCAATGGCTTCTATACCATTGACAAGTGCTGCAATGGCTCATTTGCCATCCAACAAAGTTCAAGTGCTTAGAGCATCTCCAGTCGGAGGCCCCAAATTCGGCCCCCATAGTGTCCGCGGACGCGTCCGGACGCGTCCGTGGACACCGACCGGACAATCCTCAAAACTAGTGTTCTACAACCACAATGTTCAAATATTGACACTCAAATACATGCAAGCCATGCACGTCCATCATAGAGTTAGTTTTGATGTCTAAATAAATAGTTCACATCACGTTATTACAACATAATTGTATCTAAACAAATAAAAGTAGCCGGACATAAAAGTTCACATTATTCGGACACAAATCATTGCAAATTAAAATTCACTCCTTCCCCATGAAGACATACATATGCTCCACCAGATCATTGAGTAGTTGGGTGTGCGCTACTTCATCTCGAAGTTGTCGATGCATCTCAAGAAATTGCATGACATACTCCGCTTCTTGTTCAGGTAGGTGGACATGTTCTCCAGGCTTCTCAAAATCAGTGCGAGCTGCCCCTTCTCCCTCATCCTTCACAATCATGTTGTGCAAAATTACACAACAAGTCATGACCTGCCATAGAACCTCCGGATCCCACATCATTGCGGCTCCACGGACTATGCCCCAACGAGCTTGCAACACATCAAATGCCCTCTCGACATCTTTCCTAACAGATTCCTGTGCAGCTGCAAAGCCACATTTTTTGGGACCAGTAGGATTACTGATAGTCTTCACAAATGCCGCCCACTGAGGATAGATACCATTTGCAAGATAGTATCCCATGGTGTAGTCGTGTCCGTTGACGGTGTAGTTGCATGGTGGAGCATCCCCATCACAGAGCCTCTTGAACAGGGAGAGCGCTGAAGCACATTGATGTCGTTGTGAGAACCGGACATGCCAAAAAAAGCATGAAAATCTACAAGTCTTGAGATGCCACAGCTTCAAGTACAATAGTGGCCTCCTTGTTGTGACCTTGGTACTGCCCACGCAACCCCGTTGGACAGTTTTTCCATTGCCAATGCATGCAATCTACTGAACCTAGCATACCAGGAAATCCTCTTGCTTCTCCTAGGGCCAATAGCCTTGCGGTGTCCTCGGCATTAGGTTCTCTCAGATATTTTGGCCCAAACACCTTCACGACGGCGTATGCAAAGTGCTCCATAACCTCGATGCATGTACTCTCTCCCATCCGGACATACTCGTCTATGGCATCCGCGGCTTTTCCATACGCAAGCATTCTCAAAGCAGCAGTGCATTTCTGCATAGGAGAGAAGGATAGTTTTCCGCAGCAATCATACTTCAACTTGAAATAGTCATCATACTTTGTTACTTTCTCTTGTATGTGCTCGAATAGTCTTGAGCTCATCCGAAACCGACGTCGGAAAAAACCCTCATGAAAGACCGGCTTCGGACGCTTGAAGTAATCGTCATACAAATCTCGAGCGCCTTTGAGCCTGTCACGGTCCACAGTGATCCGCCCGTTAATTGATCCCTTGAAGTTGAGAACATGCTCCTCCTTCTTCTCCATTTCCTCTTGAATGCTCATCATGGACATGGCGGCCTCCTCGTCTCCGTCGTCAAACATGTCTTCATCACTGGACCCGTCGATGAACTCCTTGTAAACCAACTCATCCATGGCCGAGTAATCGTACTCCTCGTCGGACGAAGAATCCATGGCTACATGCATGAACACTTAATCAAAATCCGGTGCCGGCATTTACACAAACACTTTGAGAGCGAGGTGAAGGTCGGGCGATGCTAAACGTACCGGGAGCGGAGCGTCCAGATGAGGTTCCTCCGGCGACGGGCTCCGGCGACCGCAGAGGACTTGGCCGCGGACGCTGTGACTTGGGGGCGG
Organism: Poa pratensis; assembly: GCA_947311845.1. Taxonomy (NCBI): domain Eukaryota; kingdom Viridiplantae; phylum Streptophyta; class Magnoliopsida; order Poales; family Poaceae; genus Poa; species Poa pratensis. Next base: position 8,584,871 of record CAMZMU010000102.1, read on the forward strand.
CGGCGGTCAGTCGAAGGGGCCGGCGGCGGAGCAGAGTGGTGCGGCCAAACTGGACAGAGCGGAGGAGGAAGAGGAAGAAGCAAGGGTTTCCGTCCGATTTAGGGGAAAAATTGGGTAGGCCCGCATTGCCAGGTCCGACGTGGCGGACGCGTCCGGGCGGCCCCAAACCCGCCCTACATATGGGATGGCTTTGGGGTGTGCCAGACCGCCCGGACATTTGGGCTGACCATAGGGGGTGCGGTTGGGTGGCGGTTTTTGGCCCAAAAGCTGTCCGGGCTGTCCGCCCGGGCGTTTGGGGGGGGAGGGGGGGGGGGGGGACTTTGGGGGCTCCGGTTGGAGATGCTCTTATATACCAAACACAAACAAATTTTGTTGCTTATATACCACTGGATGTTAGTCTATCGTTACCTCAGTCCGTTAAGAGGCCAAAATGTCTACTCTGCCCTCAATGGCAAATAAGCAATAATTGTCAATTATTTCTAGAAATTGTTTTGAAAACATCTTCCCTTGAATTTCAGCATTTCATCAAAACAGTACTCACAACACATAATATTTTCATCATATGTATACTTCTAGCTACACAATAATACTCAACAAAGTTCACATCATCTATTCATCCCAGGTAGCAGAAAACATGTGTAGCATTTCATGAAATATATTTTACTCTAACCACAAAGGATAAGAAAAGGCTCCTGCAAATACGAGGCAACAAATACTTCATGCAGTGCTAGTAGTCTCAGTAATCTGCCAACTAAATGCAAAATCTTCCACTACCGCAAACTGTCCGCCACACTCGAACTTCTCTGCACAAATTGCATAGAGAGAGCTGGAGTCGAATTTCTCAGCCACACTGTCCGCCTCTTGTGGCATGAGCATCAAATGTTGGGGGTAGAGGACCTTCTGCGAATGGGCCTAACAACAGGACATATCTTGGGGAGGTTCTTGGTCGTCGACGCGGCGACGCCTCTGTCCCACTCTCCACCTCGTCGGAATCCCCAATACTAGGGATTTGGGAGACATGGTCAGGGGACCGGCGGCTACGGGGCTTGGAGAGCGGCGACAGGGGGATGGGAGAGCGGCGAAGGCGGGACTGTGTCAGCGGCAAAAGGGACTGGTGCAGCAGCAGCGGTTTGGGCCGGGGAGCGGCGGCGGCGGCGGTGGTTCTTCCATGGATTCCTTGTGTGGAGCCTGGGAAGGGTGGGTCGTGTGCGTGCGTTGAGTTTGCTTCTCTTTTTTTTTTTTGTCTTTCCTCTACTCAAAACCAAGGGCAAAAATGGATTTTTTCTGATAAGCTGACAGGAAAATGGAGACATGCTAACGACCAACTCATGGCGATGGCAAATAAGCACTATAATTCGTTTGTATTTGATATAGAAGCATTGGAGCTTTGTTGGATGGCAAATAAGCCATCGTAGTGGTTGTCAATGGGATATAAGCAATTTTCTCATAACTATTCTGCACCCGCATGTATGATCGCATCGTCCCTCCGTTATAAATTCCATGTTTTGTCCATCACGTTCACATGGGGATAAAAAACTTTATGCTCCGTTCGGATGTTGATATTGAGGGGGTAGATATTATATTGGGATGAATATCCAATATCCAGGATATTGATATTGAGATTGAATATCAATATTTTCTGTTTGGATGTGTTAGATATTCGGACCTAGACAAGATATTGAGTTTGAATATAAAATGCTGTTTGGATGTTATAAAATCAGTTTTTCCAGACATTGATCATGGTACTCTTATATTCATGACAAAATGTGCAAAACAGCCACATATTATGGTACAACCAGCAGCTAGACAAATACGTAAAAATCTCCAATATTTCAGCAACAATATTATATCAAATTCAATGCATAATCCATCAGAAACAACCATTTTAATGAAGTCTCAAACAAACAAACAAGGTACATGGTCTGATACGCAATATGTCATGTTCTTACATAGCAATCACAAATGACAAGTCATCACGGCAACATCAGCAGCCATTCCTTCCTGTAGTCCACGGGGAGCTCCATAAGTGAATGAAATAAACGCTCGCTAATGGTTAGCTTCGCATAAGCTCGCAGTTTATCAGATCGAGACAAGTTTGGTATGTCATCAAGTGCAGCAAGTATCGATGAAGGAGGAGTAACCTGGGGCGCATGTAATGGCTCCGTCGACTTCATTGCATCACTCCAAGACGTCTTCAGATCACCAAGCATGCACATAATTGCTTCACCCATACGTGGCCTCTTCGATGGGCCAGCACATTCAGGAGAGGTATCAATTGTCTCTTGTGTTGGTGGAACAGTTTGAGTCTCAGTTTCATTTTCCGCACCAGTCCTAGCACCTTGACCGGTGGCATGGTCTTTGGAGTAATAGTACATATCTCATTCCAGTTGTGGATTACCTTGTTCTTGTATATAGCTGCTTTTTCATTAGCCTACAAGCATGTACAAACAATTTAGTTACATTGTCAAGTTACAACAAATTATAATGAACTAGGGACATGTCACATACCTCCACATAAGAATCCCACACTTCCTCGCTGTCCATTAGTAACACATTCTTGTCCCAATCCCAGCCAAATCCACTCTGAGAAAGAATTTTGCTTACAATCTCATAGTGCTTGTCAAAGGTTTTGCACCTTGTTACGATTTTGTCCTTTGTGACGTCCACCCCACACTTCTCTTTAATATTCTTGACAGCATGGCGATACACATGTGCCTTCCATCCATTTTGAGCATGGTCTCCATTGTTGTGATGCTCAACAAGCACGTCCAACAAGGCACGGTCCATCTCCGGAGTCCACTGCGTGTAAGCTCTTCCAAACTTCTTTGCCTTTGCTCCCTCCATGGACCTGCACAAGTAATAAGGACCAACAACAGTACACAAGTAATAAGGACCAACAACGATACATATATATTTATATTTTTGTCACAAGGAGGCGTGTACAAAATATCCAAAAGGCATCATGTAGCAACCAAAATACCCAAAAGGCACCCGTATAGCAACCAACTAATCAACCTAAATACCCAAAAGGCTATCTAACCCACTCATCGTACTACTCTTGTTGGGCTACAACGTAATCAGCAAACATGTCTGCTGCAAACTGCTTCCTAAAGTTCTTCCATGCATTAGTGCGTGTCACAGAAGTAATGTAACCAGCACCGTCTTCAATCTCAATTGGCTGAGCTGCTAGTTCAGCATCCACCTCCTCCAACAATTTGTCATCCATAGCGTACTGCCTATCCCTTGCATAGTTGTGCAACACAGCACAAGCATTTATAATTCGAATCTGCACAAATATTAGTTCAAAGTAGGCATAAGACCATTTGTATTCGAACTAGCTAGTACCATTTGTATTCCAATACCATGTGGACATATGTTACCTGGTCCTCTATGTCAAAGAAACTAGCAGCACGCAAGATAGCAAATCTTTTCTTCCACAGCCCAAAAGTTCTTTCTACCACATTTCTAGCACGAGCATGACGCAAGTTATATAATTCCTCAGCTTTTTTGGGCCGTTGTGCACTTGCTGCCCACTCTTTCAAGTGATATCGAGTGGACCTAAATGGAGTAAGAAATCCAGGTCCATTGGTGTAACCAGCATCACCCAAGTAATATTTTCCTATGGTCAATCATGCAAAGTAAGTTAGCTAAGAACATAAGCAAATAGAAACAAAAAGCCAAGATAAAAATGAGTACCATTAGGTACAGCAAATGCATCTTGGCGACTTGTTCTCATTGCATCGCGTAGAACTCTAGAGTCAGAAGCTGAACCCTCCCAACCAGGCAAGACGTAAAGAAATTTCATGTTCCAATCAACAACACCGAGCACATTAGTGCTGATAGCTTGTTTTCTATTTCTGTAGCGTCCTTGGTCAGCCACGTCCACAGTTACCTCAATATGGCAGCCATCTAACGCTCCAAGTGCATTGGGAAACCACTTCCATTTGTAATCATTGGGAGGTTCAACAGAAGGATCTGGCATTTTAATGAAATCTCCATGGAGACATAGGATGGCCTTTAACACCTCAGAAAAGTGTGCACTAATAGTCCCTAAAGACCTCTTGTACTGCCCTCGCAACAACCTCATTTTCAAACCATGACCAAGAACAAGCAAGAACATGGCAACCTTTTCCTCCACAGCAACATAAACACTTCCCCGTAAGACACATTTCTCAACCAACATAGCACACAAGTCATGGAAGTTTCTTTTTGTTAGACGAAGCTGTTCAAAGCAAGCAATTTCAGTCCCATCATACATATCTTTCAACAAATACTTTCGAAGAGAGAGTCTATGTTCCTCATCGGTAAAGGCTCCTAACTCTCTTGGAAACCTTTGTATAGTAACATAAGCCATAGCAAGAAGAGTGCATTCAAGGTATTGTTTCATGAACACAAGCCCTCTTCTCTTCCTTCTTCTGTTCTCTTCTGATATATAATTAACCAATGCTAACTCGTTCGACATGTCGCAACTACAATGTACAGAAATTATATGTGACACAAATTTTAGCATTATCAAAATTAATTTATTAGAAGCATGTATACTTCAACACAATCATGTATACTTCAACACAATCATGTACAATTCATCACAAGCATTATACAAGCAGATCACACAAACCATATACTGCTGTGGGCTGCGAATCACACAAGCAGATCACACAAACCATATACACTACATCACACAAATGCAATACTGCTGTGGGCTGCGAATGGAGATGAAGGAGATGAAGGAGATCCATACCACGTAGCTGCCGCGCCGGAATCCATCCCTGCACCAGCCGCCGGAGCTCCCGAATCCATTCCTGCACAAAAAAACACGAGAGGATGAGATGGAGGCGGGGCGCAGGAGGGGAGGGAGAGTTGTCGATGCTTACCTCGCCACGGAAGCTGCTGCGCCGGAATCCCGTGCGCTCCCCGCCGGAGCTCCTCCTAGCCGGTCCCTGCAAGCGAAGAAGAGAGGATGAGACGGGCGTCGGGGCGGCGGGGAAGGAGGAGGCGAGGCGGCGGGGCTGGCGCGGGGAAGGAGGAGGCGGGGCGGCGGGGAAGAAGAGAGGATGAGACGCGCGTCGGGGCGGCGGGGAAGGAGGAGGCGAGGCGGCGGGGCTGGCGCGGGGAAGGAGGAGGCGGGGCGGCGGGGAAGGAGGAGGCGGGGCGGCGGTGGCCTACCTGCTGCGCCGCCGCCGATGCGGTCGCGAGCGAGGCGAGAGGAACGAGAGGGACGAGAGGGTCGGGGACGGGCAGTCGCGCATGGGAGCGGAGAAAAGCCGAATATCGACCCAATGTCTACCTGTTGGGCTCGACTTTCGCTCGGGTAAGTTTTTCACTACGGAGGCCAAACTCGATATCGCGTGCGAATACCACGCTCAAATATCACATACATCTGAACAGGTCGAAACTAGATATTCGGGTAAGAAAATGTCCGAATATCCAATATCTTGTCTCAATATCAACATCCGAACGAGGCATTAAGGAAGTTTAGTGTTAGGGAATATAATGTATATATGCACCGGTACACTACGATTGCAAGTTGTGATTTTTATTTAGGTAGAAGGGCAAACGTTTATTTTTCCACAAAAAAATTGCTTGTTTTGGTTTCATGCAATTTCTGAGGCAAAGATGAAGCGCCAACTATGGTGGGTCGCTCGTAATAGCTGAAAGTAACATTGGTTTATGATTGTTAAATATGGGTGGTTTAAACAATGCATGTGATTTAGATCTGTGTAATCTACATTAATAACAATATTACTAGCTCCGTTCTCTTAAGAGGAAAAAAAAAAACTTCTACATGATGTGAGCTCTTGGAACAATATCAGTCAAGCAGGCAGGAATGACCTCATCTCACCAAAGCTACAAAGGCTCGTTGCCAACCATAAACCATAACGACTGACTGTCCTGGATGAACTGAAAAATTGTTACCAAGCTCTCTGCATGTCCCAGTGCTCTAGTACCTCGCCTGCAGCAGCAAAAGAAGAAGAAGCTGATGTCGCCAACAACACCATGGTTGTTTGTCCGACATTGCTAAAGCTATCAGGCAGCACCAACAGTGGATCGCTCCCCTCCGACTCACCCCCCCTGGCGCTGGAGTGCCCAACTCGGAGAGAAGCCCAATGCTCGGGCGACAGAGTCAGGGACAGGTACCACATTGCGAACATGCAATGTCTGTACCTATCACCATCAAGATTTATTAAGGAGAACAAACATGTTCAGTTAAGGACTTAAGGTAGGCTTCCGGTTTACATACTAGAGGAACAGTTCATTCAGAAACATGTATACTTCTTCTTGAAGGGGCGTCATCCGGTAGTAATCGGGTAATCCCTGAAACCTTGCATTCTTGCATTCTTGCGAACAGACAAAAGGCTTGATCTGACTGCAATATATGCACGCACAAAAACGGAAAAACCAAAACACTTCTTTAGAGAAAGATCAAAACACCATTGCAGACAACATGAGACAGCTTATGAAAGAAGTAGCCGACCTGGTTGTGCGACTCTCCTCTGGTCATAACTGTCAAGACTGTCTCGTCCCGCCACAGCCGACCAAGAGGCCTACGAAAGCATCATATGGCGTGCACATTTAAATAAAAATGTGCACATTTAAATAAAATAGCAAGGTATATCTTTACCAACTGTAGCTAGCTCTAATACAAACAACTTAACTCATTTAAGGAAATATTGGAGGACAATAATGATACAACCGTATTTGCTCATGTTCTGGTGGCATTTCAATCATACAACATACAATTTTGCACCATGGAGAAACATCCTGAAGTAAACTAGGCAGTACAACCGATACCAATGGTTTTCCAAACTTGAGACAAACCTTCTAAAAAAAACTTCAGGAATTCAGTACGGTCGTACAAGTGAAAATGCATGAACAAAACAGAACAATTAAGCCACCGAGTTTGATACAGAGAAAACTCCTAAGAGATTCAATGGTGGCAGTGAGCGAAATATGGTATATATTTCAAGGTACTAAACTCTCCTTCTCCCTTACATATTGTGCTTCATTTGTAGTGCTAGTAAGTCTGTTTTTTTTAACGAGGCAAAATATTTATCATTCATTATTAAGAAGACAAGAGTTGGCTGGTTAACGCGGGAAACCGGCCAAAGACCAGAAAAAATACCCTCGCCGGCCGTCATGGAACATGACCGTCGCGTGGGTACACAAAACCACCCTAACTACCAAGACAAGCTGCACACATCGCCGAAAACAAGGGCCGCCGCCAGGTTTGCCCATTAGTGTTGTCATCATCACTCCCCAGCGACTCCGGTTTCACCGACTCTGACCACCTCTGGAGGCCTTGCCAAAGCGGCCTCGTGAAGCTCACACACACCTCATGAATTTGTACAAAAAAGGCAGAAACAAAAGATTTTATCGTCGGCTCTAAGTAGACACTTTCTTTTCACCTAATTCTTAGCTTCACACCATATTGGTTGTTGTCATTTAACTTTGTCATTGATTAACAAATTTTGATGCTGATGTCATATGTGGTAGCCCGTCTTGCCAATGAATAAGTGACACACGGAGAATTGAGAAAATCCGTTAAAAGATGGGGCTAATAAGCAAATTATCACTTGCATGCATATCTGTCCAATTTAGAGCCAAAATTTGTCGTAATGGAGAACGTCGTAGACATTCTCAAATTTGTGAAAGGATATATCGGTAGAAATGCATTAAGCCACGGCTCTGGGATACCAATCATGGCTGGGAGAACACATTCTGAATGGTGGTAGCACATAAAAAGAACTACCATGGTGGTTCATGACTTGAGATCATAGTAACTAGCTTATAGGGGCTATCACTGTTCTAACTATGTGAACCTTGTCGTGATTGAAGCTCAGGATGAGGGCATAATTAATGCATACTACTACTAAGATAACATTTCACAAATTTAAGAATGTCAACGACATTCTCCATAAGGACAATCTTTGGACTCAGACAAGACACAATATACATGAAAGTGACAATTTGTTGGCTTTTATCATTTTAACGGGTTTTCACGTTCACCATGGCGACTGATTCCTTGGTTAGTTGGGGGACCACATATGGCATCCATATCACTTTTGAAATACAAGGGCAGAAGTAAATGCCATCAACAAATCTAGTATGGGGCGAATAAATTAGGATAATAACAAAACACATTTTTCTATTGGTAACTTTTTCGTTTGTGATCTTGTTGTAATATTTTTGGTGTACTATAAAACAAGAATTAGGGCATGATAAATAAAAATTATCATGAAAGTAACATATGTGAAGTTAGTGATTAACTATTTTTATAGGCCCATACGGACTAAAATGAGTTAATATACACACTAAAATACGACTACATGCATACGAATCTGAGAAAACTAAGAAAAGTTAAAACATCTTATATTTAGGAGCGGAGTGAGTTGTTTAAAATAAACATCATTTACTTTAACAATAGAAGTACAAGCACTACAAATGAAAGACAATACCTAAGAGATAATTAGAGGAAGTACCTTGAATTTTTTTCCTTTTTTCTCCCGCTGCTACCATAGAAATTTTTAAGAAGTTCTTGTACAACAGACTCGTCCTACAAGAGTCTCATCATCTTCCTCCCCATCCTCTAAATATGGGGCTACTGGAGTGATAAATTAATCCTACATAAATAGCCCATTACTCGAGGAAAGCAAGTAACTTCTCAAAATATCTATTCCGAAGCTACACTCAGAGATCAAAAGTAATTCCTTCCCTTTCCACTTCCTTCTTGCGCCGCCCCGAGAAAATATTTTTTTAGCTGATCGAGCACATGAAAAAGTTACCAAACATATGATTGGCGGCCGATCGATCGATCAAGAGAGAGATCAGCGGGCCGGACAAATTAAGTTACCTCATCCTGTTCTTGGTGGGCGCAGGGAACTTGTAGTGCCGCCATTCTTCAGGCTCGTCAGCGCACAGGTCATCTTCCTCCGGCTTGATGATCTCCTTCTTAGTTCTCACTTCTCCTCCTTAGGTGCGGGTGAGGCTTGTAAGGGAAAGCACATGATAAAATAAAACAAAACAAAACAATTAAGCCAAGTATGATGCAGACAAACTCCTTAGAGATGCAATGGTTGTAGTGGGTGAAACAATGGCATGTATTTCAAGGTACTAAACTCTCATTCTCCATTGCATACTGCGGTTCATTTGTAGTGCTAGTAACTCTGTTTGTTGTTTCTATATAGTTTGTTTGGCTATTTTTGTAAAGGTTGCTCTACTATAATTTGTGTACATGTGCAATGCATGGTCCATGAAGGATACCTGGGAGCCCATGATATATAACTGCACATATGCTCACTCCATGAAGTTCTTATTTCTAATGTCCTAACTCTTGTTTCATAACCCACCAAAAATAATGAATTGGTACAAAAATGGCACAAACAAAAGATTTTATAGCTGGCTCTAAGTAGACACTTCCTTTTCACCTAATTTTAGCTTCACACCATATTGGTCGTTGTCATTTAACTTTGACGTTGTTTTCCAAAGAGCGATGATCATATCATATGTGGTGGCCCACCTTGCCAATGAATAGGTGGGCTAAAGGAGCATGAGAAAATTCGTTAAAAGATGGGAATAGTAAGAAAATTATCATTTCATGGACATGGTGTCCAATATAAAGCAAAAATTTGTCCTCATGGAGAATGTTGTGGATATTCTGAAATTTGTGAAAAGATATCTCGGTAGATATGCATTAGGCCACGAGTCTCGGATACCAAGCATGCCTAGGAGCACACACATTCAAAAGGGTAGTAGCCCATAAAAAGAGAACTACCATGGAAGCTCATGACTAGAGATCATAGTAGCTGGCTCATATGGGCTATCATAGTTCTAATTATGTGAACCTTATCGTGATTGGTAGCTCAGATAGAGGCTGAATGCATACTACAAGGTAACCTTTGACAAAGTTAAGAATATCAACGACATCCTGCATAAGGGCAAACTTTGGCTTCATACATGACACAATGTCCATGAAAGTGACACTTTGTTGGTTTTTACTCCCTCCAATCAGAAATGGTTGACATAGATTTGTCAAAATATGAATGTATCTACACACTAAAATACGTCTAGATACATCCGTATTTAGAAAAATCCGCGTCAATCATTTTCAATTGACGGGAGTATAATTTTAACGGGTTTTCATGTTCTCCATGGCGACTGATTCCTTGGTAAGTTGAGGAATCACATATGGCATCAACATCACTTTTGAAATACAAGTGCAGAGTTAAATGGCATCAACCAATCTAGTATGAAGCTAATAAATTAGGAAAATAATAAAACACATTTTTCTAGCAGTATTTTTCCCGTTTGTGCTCTTGTTGTAATGTTTTTTAATTACAGTGTACTATGTAACACGAATTAGGGCATGATAAATTAAAATTATCATGAAAGTAACATACATGAAGTCGGTGATTAACTAGACATTTTTACAAGCTGGGCCTACACAAAAATAGTTTAAATTAAACATCATATACGTAAACAATAGAGGTACAAGCACTACAAATGAAAACAATACCTAAGAGATAATTAGAGGGAAGTACCTTCAAATATCTTCCATTTCTTTTTCTCCTGCTGGCCCCATCGCAATTTATAAGGGGTTCTTCTACAACAGACTGATCCTACAAGAGTCTTATTATCTTACTCCTCATCCTCTAATTAAGGGGCTACTGGAATAATAAGTTATTAATATAAATAGCTCATTACTCATTTACTCGAGGAAAGCAAGTAACTCCTCAACTTCTCATTCTGAAGCTACATTCAGTGATCAAAGGTCAATTTATATGGGTTGTATGGAACATAGGGAATTCAAGATGCGCAAGAGATACCGGTTGTACTTCATGCTTTTGCATGCGAAGTTATTCATGTGTACAACCCATGATACAAAGTTAATTAAAAATATTGTTATCCCATTCCCACAAAGATTTTCAAAACATGGACTTGGTGTTTCGAGAGAAAACAAAGTTATTCGTGAACAAATTATAGTGCATGTTTCAAGTTTCAAGTCGCCTAATTGCTGCACCCAAGCACAACGTGGTAGACATACAACCGCAGCTAGAATAAAATCCAAATCAGTAGAATGGATATCTACAGCAAATGTAAATCACATCTTGAATTATAATCGTAATAATACAATAGTTCATACAAATTACCAAACATGTTGATATCTCACGTGTTACTTGTACTCGTGACTTTTTTTTGTAATTACGTGCAATCATGTCCTAATCCGACTAACTTAAGCAGAACAATTATTTATAAAGTAATAGTTATACCCAAAGAAAAGTAAGTGATCCTTGTTCTCCATGGATTTTTCACGCACCAATGAATAAATAGATTGCATAGTTATATCGCCTTGTATGAACTAGAACCGAAGTTACAGGCTTGTAGTTAGTTGATTGCATATCAGCAAAACTAGATTACGCGACAATATATGGGACGTCAGAGTTCAACTCAATGCCCGACACCCTAGTTGATTGGCGGCTGATGTATCGATGAAGAGAGAGATCGGCGGGCCGGACAAAGTTACCTTGTCCTGCTCTTGATGGGCGCAGGGATCCTGTAGTGCTGCTATATATTCTTCAGGCTCGCCGGCGCATACGTCATCTTCCTCCGGCTTGATGATCTCCTTCTTAGTCCTCCTCCTTAGGTGCGGGCGAGGCTTGGTGTTCTGGTCCTTGGGGGCTTGTTGTTCTTCTTCCCCATGCGCCGCCGCCTTCTGGTCGCGCTCGTGCTCGGCGAAGGCCTCAGAGCCATGGCATGTTTCGATTGATTGATTGTTTGGTTGGTAGATTGGGAAGAGATAGGCGGCTACGCAGCTGGTGGTTTACTGGTTTTATATCGATCTAACGGGGCGGAAAGGAAAGCATCCCGATCTGATCTTTCGAATAAAGGATAGCATCCCGATATCACAGCGCAATTTTCTGAAGAAACGGTTTGCGTAAGGAGGACATGGGAGGTTTGAACTTCAGGTCGATGGAAGATGGGTCTGCGATTTCTTCGGCCCATGCAGTGACTGGGAAGGGATCGGTTTTTGTATATAGTACTAGCTACTAGGGCACTTGGAATTTACGGCCGGATAGTTCGTGATTTTACTGTTTCCCGGATGATTTTTCTCGGTCAGGTTGGGCCTTGCTTTCGTTTTTATTTGAGCGCGGCTGACTGGTTGGATGTTTTTCCATTTTTTGATTGATAGGGAGGGTGATAACAGGCTGTCTGTTTGTATTTTTCTTTCTCTAGACTAGATAGGAGTATATGACAAGAGGAATCGAAATCGAAGGATTACGACGGGTGATATTTACGGTATAATTTGTGATCTGTGGGAAAGCTAGACATTTTGTCAAGAGCAAGAAGCTTTGATTTGGTATCGTTTAGTGGCCGATGGCTAAAAAATGTTCGAGGTCACACAAAAAACTGAAACATAAAAATACACATTAATAATTTATATGATCCTAACCATAATCACTTAATACAATGGAAACAACAACATATTTAAATAGATGTAAAACCTACAAACATGGTGATAGCGAAACTCTAATGCAGTCTATATGTCCCAAGCAAAACGACAAAGCTCTAACCTCATTTTGAAAATATTTCTTAATTTTATTAAGATCAAGACTTTCTAATATTCCTCGTTCGATGTAACATACCGTCAAATCATTAAGCCAACCATGAAACATCTTATTGGCAACTCGGTCTTGAGTATATTCATAGCAAACGACACAGAGTAACTTGTAATATCTTTACTATTAAATGAGAGTTGGGATGGTTGGTCACCTCTAAAACACTCAACACACATCATTGGGAGCATCCCGTCCGTCCGATCCACCAAAATATCTCCCACTCAACGCCGGAATGATCCAAGCCATCAGATCAATTCTCATGGGACGTCACCTACCCATAACATCTCATTAGGGCTAAACAATTGCCAAATATATCCGTCATAAATGCTTGCCACATTCTCCATCGTTGTCATGAAGTGTTACCAAAATCTAACTCTTCGGCGCTAAGCAGGCCATCAAATCATATCTTAGTTGCCAAAAATATCATGCACCATTCAGATCAAATCAAATCTCGGTCTACGCACATCCTCACTTCCCAAAAACTCATCCAGTTGCTCATGTTCATCTACTCTTGGACGCACACATGGGGGAGCTGCTGAGGAGGCGTGGGTCGTCGCCGAGGCAGGAGATGCACTCGATAGTGCGCAGCTCATCCTCGCGATCATCAAACAAGAGCTCCAGACCGTCAATACATTCACGATCACTATCTCGACCTCTCTCTCCTAGATCGTTTCGGCCTCCAACACTGTTGAGCGCCGACAGGGGGCGGTGAGGTAGTCCAACTGGTAGACCTTGTGACCTCCGGCGTACGACAGTCCGCCACTTTTGGTTATGCAGCCACCAGATCATCGAGGAGGCGGGAGTTGCACCTGGGATCCTCGCCAGCTCTCGGACGGCCTCTTCAGCTCTGGTTCTCGTCTTCTTGATCGCCGCCATCATCGCTTTTTCTTTTGGTCTTTTCTTTCCACGCGAAGGTGATGAATCCAATCTGGAGAGAGGCGAACATGGATGCAGTGAAAATGGAGGATTTGACAATGTATCCTGGTTCTTTGATTTATCTTTTCTGTCGTGGTTATTTTTTTCGGAAGTGAGATTAGAGTGCCGATAGGGAGCCAAAGGGGGAAGTCCTCTAGTCTAGCAGTAATGCTCAACTGAGGCAGACGACTTGACCGTCCTCGTCGCTGCCGAACCAACTCTGCCTATCAACTGAGTCGATGGACAAAATGTCTTAGAACACTGCTGCCGCAATTGACACCATGGCTGCTGTACGCTTTTGGTAGGAGGACCGGATTGGTGCATCTCTTTCTAGATCTGTTTTCTTCCACCACAGAGTTTAAATTTTCTATCGCAAAAGATTTTATTTTTTAATATGAGTAAAACGTCTGTGGAGTCTATCAAGTTGCGAAATAGAAGTGGATTGGTCACCTACTGAGAAAATGCACACTATTGGTCACTAAGTTGCGGTGATTCGACACATTAGTCATTCCGTTACTTCCGTTACTGCTACCGTTAAAATGCTTACGTGGACAATGTTTTTTTTAACAAAAAACCTCTTAACCTTCTATTTCATCTTATCACTTGTATTTTTGTCTCAGAAACGTCCTTACAGTTAGGACTGACAGGTGGGGCTCAACTGTCAGGCAGCTCTGTTTGTCTTCTACCTTTGTTAGGTAAGAAGCTCGTTACCACCGCCGCCGCGCGCGACAGCTTCTGTTCCATCTCCTTGCTCGCAGATAAGACCGTACGATGACCCCGGTCTTGTCTCTCCCCCTCTCCCTCGCGCTCGCCCTCTCCCGCTCTGCTCCTCTCTCGCAATGGAACCGTAGCTCCGCTGCTGCCGGTCATCGTGACACCGTCGATTCCGAGCTACCCGAGCTAAACCGAGGGAACGTACAGCTTCCCCACGAGCTCTTCTCCCTCCCTGTTAAGGGCATCTCCACTCGTCCCCCCCCCCCCAGCGCCCCCAGGAGGCGAAATAGCGCCGTTTGGCCTAAATAGCGCCGATTTTCTCCCAGTCGGCCCCCAGAGCCCAAATAGCGTCGTTTCGGCGAAAACTAGCGCCGGCGCACCCAGGCGGAACCCAGCCCATCGGGTTCCGCCTGGGGAGGCTGGCGGAAGGAAAAGCACGCGTGGGGCAGCACTGTCGGCGAGACAACGCATTTTCCCCACCCCGACTCGCCTTTTCCTCTGTCCAGCTCGTCGTCGTCGCCGGCACCACCCCTCCCCCCGTCCGCCGCACACAAGCAGCTAGGAAGACCACCGTCTAGCCCCTTCCACGCCGTCGGCGCCGCCCACTCCCCTCCGCCGTGATCTAGCCGCCAGGACGATTCTCGGGGCGAAACGCGCCCACCCGCCCGCTAGGTGTTCGGCGTTTCGTCCGACCCAGCCATGGACTCCGACGCCGAGGAGATGCTCGCCGAGCTGCTAGATGAGGAAGCCGACGCCGGCGTAGACGATGAATAACACTTGCTGATCCTCACCTGCCTCGCCAGCCTGCTCGCAAACGACGCGCGGCCGCAGCGTGGTGGCTCGGCGCTTGGTCGCCGCAAGAGCAAGCCGAGGCAGCGCTACGAAGGCTACTGCATCCTCTACTTCGACTAATTCGCCGATGATCCCCTGCAGGATGAGGCCGTGTTTCGGCGCCGTTTCAGGATGAACCGCAAGCTGTTCCTCAACATCATGCATGCCATCCGGGAGTTCGACACCTACTTCAAATTGAAGAAGGATTGCACCGGTACGGTAGGCTTTACCTCAATTCAGAAGTGCACGATGGCCATGAGGTTGCTTGCATATGGTGCTCCCGCTGATTCGCAGGATGATTATCTGCGCATGTCTGAGTCCACTTCTATTGATTGCTTGAACAAGTTCTGCCGGGCAGTGGTTGCAGTGTTTGGTCCAACCTACTAGCGATCACCCAATGCGGAAGACACTGCTCGGATCCTAGCTTGCAATGAAGCAACAGGCTTTCCTGGGATGCTTGGAAGCATCGACTGCATGCATTGGGTATGGAAGAACTGTCCATTTGAATGGCAGGGGATGTACAAAGACCACAAAGGAGCTTGCAGTGTGATTCTTGAGGCCGTGGCTACACAGGATCTATGGATTTGGCATTCTTTTTTTGGTATGCCAGGAACTCACAATGACATCAATGTTCTGCAGTGCTCGAATGTCTTCGCCAAGCTTGTTGAAGGTCATGCTCCCCAGTGAACTACGAGATCAATGGGCACCATTACACAAAGGGCTACTACCTTGCAGATGACATCTACCCAAAGTGGTCAACATTTGCGAAGAGCATCTCCAACCCTGTGCCAGGAAGCGCGAAAGCTTGGTTTTCCAAGTGCCAGGAGCCTTGCAGGAAGGATGTTGAGCGGGCATTTGGTGCGCTGCAGTCTCGATTCGCTGTTGTCCGGTACCCACCTAGCTATGACTTGGTCGAAGGCCAACATGTGGGAGGTGATGAACTGTTGTGTGATCTTGCACAACATGATCATTGAGAGTGAGCGGAATCATCCGGTGGCTGAGACTGATGAGGCATACTACCGACATGATCCTCTTGCAGATGTAGATCACCAGGTGCCGGCAACATGGGCAGCCTTCCTCCCTATGCGCCAGGAGATTCGAGACCCTGCAGCACATACACAACTGCAGAATGATCTGGTGCAGCACTTGTGGGCGCGCAAAGGCAATGGCACTGCCAATGATGGCAATGCCAATGCCTAGTTTGATTTGTTCTATTTGCTTGCATTGTTAAACTATTTGTGTGTGGATTTGTATGCTGAACTATTATTATGTGTGAATTTATATGTCGAACTATTTAAATGTGTCGGCCTTTGTTTATGCGAAATATGACAAAAAATCGCCGGCTGAGGGGCGGCCTGGGTTCCACGGTTGGGAATCGGCGCCCCCAGGGCCGTTTCCCCCAAGGCCGGCAAAAATAGCGCCATTTTCGGCCTGGGGGGCAACGAGTGAAGATGCCCTAAGTTCCACGTGATGGGGTTCCCGGAATCCGCCGAATCGGAACTTCTTTCCGCTGCCATCCGTCTTTGCCCGAGCTCGATTAGTTCGATTCCGGCGCCCCCGACCTTTCTGATCAAGCACATGCACTCAGTGTGAGGAGACCATCCTCGCCGACCATCTCTGCCGCGTGCTCTGCAACGCCATGTGTCGCTGACCTTCGCCGTGCGCCGCGCCATTTGGTCTACGCGCCGTGAGCCTGCTCGCCAGTCGACGGGCTCGGCTTTAGTTAGTCAGATGAACGGGATGCGCTTGTCCGAGCATGCTGCTGGGCCTGGAGCACGAGGTGTGCTTGCCGAAGCTTGCTGCTGGGCCGGACCGGAGCCGATGCGTGCTTGAAGGCGGGATGCAGGAGCGGAGGAGATGCAGGCGTGGATCGATCAGGTCCGTACTTGCCAGGGGATGCAGTGCAGGCGCGGAATGGATCAGCGATCGATCAGGTCCTGCTGGGCGCAGGTTCAGCTGGATCGATCAGCTTACCGCCTGGATGCAATCGATCAGCTTGCCAGCACGAGAAAATATAAGAAATAAAAAAACCAAACTAAGGACCTAGTGATGAGAAGAAATAGAAGGTTAAGATTTTTTGTAAAAAAACATTGTCCACGTCAACATTTTGACGGCGACCATGTCGGAAAGACGAACGTGTCGAATCACCGCAACTTAGTGACCAATAGTGTGCATTTTCCCAGTAGGTGACCAATCCACTCCAACTTCGCAACTTGATAGACTCCACGGGCGTTTTACTCTTTTAATATTGTATATTGGTTCCACAGGAGCATTTCTATGTTGGTTTTGGGGTTAATATATCTCTACTACAAAAATACGGAGTGTCCTGTCCCGGTTTCGTCCATCGCGTCACTTTTGCAGAAAACCCCTTGACAGATTAGGAAATTAACCCGCAGTTCATATGTACTACACGGAACCGTTCTTTTCTCTGGAACACATCTCATCGTTCTCCTCTGCTCACGCACGGGAACTCCCTCGCCAGCTCCCTCCTCCTCTCCCGCTCCTCCCGCTCCTCCGCCGCGGGGCCCCGGGTCACCGCCGCTGCCGCGATCTCCAAGCCCGCAGCCGCCGTCGCCGAGGCTGGCCCGTACCCCTCCGCCTCGGCGCCTCCTCTCCCCGTGCGCCGCGCGGCCTCGTAGCCCTTCGCGTCGGGCCTCGCGGGCCGCCTCTTCGGTGGCCACCGCGCCGCCGCCCGCTCCTCCTCCTCCATCCATCGCCGGTCGCCGGATCCGGCCGTCACCGCCTGCAGTGCGCGGATTCAGCTGTCATCACCTCCCCTCGACTGTCCCAGTCTTCCACCGCACGTCTCAGGGGCATGGAGACCGACGCCCTCCCCAAATCGCGTGCAAAAGTAGCAGCAGGGAGGCGCGGCTCAAGGCATGGAGGCGCGGCTCAAGGCATGGAGGCCTGGGTCTGGGCACAGGTTCCCGAGATCTAGGCATGGAGGTCCAAATCCGATCCCCAGCTTGATCTTCATTTTTTCGTGTCTGTTTTTTGGGATCAAGTTTCGTTTAAATCTAAGGTGAACATGTGCATTCTTCTCATCGTTTTTGTTTTATTCGGTGGAGCCGTATGGTCTGATGGAACAAAAAAAATCGTAACCTGTGCAGCTGAGGTAGTCGCGTGCTTCGGCCATGGCGTTCTTCCAAAGCCAAGCCCCGGTCTGGAGGCTGGGATCCCGTATAGTGAGTGAATCCATCCCCTGAACCTCTGTTTGCATTATGGTGCTACTGGAAGAGGTACAACAACTGTTTCCATCAATGCCTCCCATTTGCATGCTATCTCAATGTACTTGTCTTCAGAAACAATTTTGTCATCAACACGAGCTTTAAAAATTGAATTGGAAGGGTATTGTTAGTTGTTACCGTGGATTCTTCTGCTATATTATCACCGTGGGTACAATTTTGTTGCTAACAACTTGATATTTGTATGCTATACAACTGCAAGTAGGTTCTTGCTAGACTGTGGACTTCCTCTCATATAACCTACACTTTGCCTATGCATAAGCTCTTATGCACTGATATTTACAAGCACCAAAAAAACCGGATAGGATAAAGGTTTATTACTTGAGTTCAGACTTTGCAAAATAGATAATATGTGAGAACGTGGCGCGCGTCATGTGTGTATGATAACCACGGGTGGCTTGGTTCTCCATGGCTTTCTCAGTTTCGCCCTTTATGATTAATTGATGTGTTGCCCTCCTCTACCCAGCCACTTATATGGATGAACTAGCGTTTTAGGAGAATTTTTTTTCGTGGTTTGGTAAGAACCTTATCCTTTGTTCGTTTAACCTTATCCTTTGTTCGAGGTTGGTTCGTTTGGCATCTGATTCACTAACTTTGATCAAGTTGCAAGCTGCAGTCTGTACAGTACCTATGCAACTACATTAGTATTGGGAAGCATTCCAGAACCGCGTACCCATCCGCATTTATCTCAATCATGGTTTATGCATACACAAATATTATGTTTTCTCTACCTGGTTAATAGTATGTATCAATCAAGGTTTGTATTATACCTGACCTAAAGATATCATGTTTATATATTGTCAGATTGGTGGTCTTCTATTCTGGCCATGTCATCCTAACATAGCTACTTATATTTGGTTGGAGCACAATGACAGAGCGTTTTTACAACAAAATGCACCAGTACTTGCATGTTTGGGGAATCAAATATGGTACCAGGATGTAAGTTCGTTTGTAAGTTTATTTTCGCAGGTTGCTTTTCTGAGATAGCTCTCATTTATTTGCCCAATATCCTTTTTCAGATAATGTATCTTTCTGTTTTCGTTCTTCCTCTTCACTGGTGTCAAAGGTAATTAAACATTTCATTTCATTTTATCTGTTGCATCTTCCATGAAAAGTACAATCATTCTTAGTTAGTATGTAATGTTTGTTTGTCTGCGCCGGGTGGTCTGATCCCAGGAGGTCATTGATCCATTTGTACCGTGGAGAGATACAGAGCGCCATGGCAGTGGAGGCTAAGGCGGCCACTGACGCGATGTTGTCGGAGGTGGAGGGGGCGCCGCTGATGGCTGAGTGGCCTGTACGGGCAGACCTGGAGACGCACCTTCCGAAGCCGTGTGAGTGCCCAACTTCTTCGATTTCCCTGCATGCCCTATTATGCGATTTACTCCAGTAAGTTAAGACCTGGAACATGAATGCTAACATCTGTGCAGACTTGGCTTGAGCTCTGGTTTCGCTGCGCCCGTTGTGTACCATCCTGAAGGGAGCAGCAAGCAGCGTTCTTAACAAGAATGTTTCGTATTGTTTATGTCCTGGTGAAGATTGATATACGCAGTAGCTTATTTGTTTCAGCGAATTTATTTGTGGTTGATTTTGGCGGATGGTAATTAATATTTTCTTGCAACTTGGTAGGCATGGATTTTTTCATGGTGCATTCTCAAATGATGAACATTTCTTTATTAACAAGACAATTTCCAATTCAAGTCAAGTTGATTGTTTTGTGAAAAACATGTAGATACACGAGACTGAAATTTTTCGACTGTAGCTGGTGCCATGAGGATGCCAGTATGTTTTGCTTTTTTTAGATAATGATGAATATATTCGACAGACTTTATGCATGAGAAAGTTCCATAGTGCTTTTCATAATTTTGGATAACCTAAGTAAATCCCACATAGCAAAATTTAACTTCAGACGACAGGCATTGCTAGATTCTTTTAGTATTGTGCATCTTGCCAATTCATGACAAGATCATCACTGCATAATCAAGGAGGATTGTCCTTTGACATATGTGTGTTCCTTCCACAATTAAAAGAAAACATCCTTTTAATTAACCTATAGGTTCATATTATCAATCAATCTATCAAATTCTATCCATCATTTATTTCACATATGCACAAATCACAATGTATGAAATTATATCCATCATATTTTTCCACAATATGCACTAATCACTTCAAAAAATTGGCCGATATGCCGATTAATCGGTCGATTTATCGTGAATCGTTTGGTGACCGATAAGATTATAGCATATCGGTCGATTTTATCACTGGCGCCGATATTTTGGTCTGACAGTCGATTTTCGGCCGATTTTTGCCACTTATCGGCGATTTATTGGCCTGACAGCTAATTTATGGGACGATAGTTTTGTAGAACTTCACAATAGCATGGCTCTTGCCCATTTTTGATTCAAAGGAAAGGAATAAATGTTGCACTTATATCCAATACTCCAATGTAATTTTTTTGCATAGCATATTTTAGAATTTTTAGTGCTGAAATTTTACATTTACAGAAAAACTAGCCGTTAAATAGGCGACCGATAAAATCGATTAATCGGCCGATAAGCGATTAATCTCTAATCTGAGGCCAACCGAGCAGTAAACGATTAGCGATATCTTGAACATTACTCTATGATAACCTTTGCTTGGACTTTTTTTTCCTTTCTTCAGGTGTTGCATGTGATGTCTCTAATCTGATGAGAATTCGTTCGAATGCTTCGGTGTCGGGTGTTCGAGCGCATGATTGAAGGTCCGTCACGCATCTACATCTTGGAAATATTTGAACAATTTAATCAACTTAGTGGGAGATGAATGCCTTCATGAAGTGTGGTGACTCATACCCTACCCACGACTAATCGGAAATATAAATAGACTACAAATGTGTAGCGTAAATATTTATATTAGTCGGGTGACATGGCGACCCATGGGCACAAACTTAGACCCATACCCTACCCACGACTAATCGGGTCGTCCATGGGCGAAAATAGCGACCCATACCATGCCCATTAGGGTCGGACGCCCATGGCCCATGGGCGAAAATAGCGACCCATACCATGCCCATTAGGGTCGGGTGCCCATGGGCGGACATACCCATGGGTCAAACTGCCGGCTTGAGTGGTGAGGTTGCGATGGCGTCACATGTTTTTGGCGCAACACAAAAAAATCTTGCCCGTTGCAAGCACGGGCATATATAAATAAGTAGATGCAAATCAAGGAAAGTGGAATTCGTTTGTCCTCATATGGAAAATATTTATGACAAATGCTACCCACCTTCTATCTTTAAATGAGAAAGTAGACTGGAGATAACATGAGTACTCCGGATATCAAGCATTTGTGGAGATTTCTTACTGTTTGTGAACCTAACACGACGTCATTACTTATGCACATCATTTTTGTACGTGTCATTAAAATGTCAGAATATTCATGTGCTTTATATGCTTTATATTTTACATGCGCCGTTCGAAAAAAAATAAGAGACCCGTAGCAACGCACGGGCATTCAACTAGTCCTGATCAATGGGTGGATTCGTGAGGTAGAGAATGTGGAGGAGAATGCGCAATGCATCGCTGGTTGATAGAAGAGGTGGTGGTGCACAGTCCACCTCCTCTCCGTGCGAGCTGAAAAATGGCGCCACACACAAGAGTAATTAATTGATGGAGCTTTTTTCTTTTACGGCGTCACGCAAATGTCTGGTTTGGTAAATATATGATCTTGCATGGCGGCTCATGTAGCGTGAGGTATTCTGTTCCCATTCCTTCTGGTTGCCACGCTCCCCAAAAATGGCACAACAGTGATCCCGACGTAGTTCCCGTCTCTGGCGACCGGTATGTAGGTCACCATTGTGAGGAGCTCTAGACACTAATTTTGGCATATTCAGTTATAGTTCGAAATATTTTTTTATAAATGAGACATAGTTAAACATTATGTAGGTTCAAATTACTAATAATACACTAATTTTTCCAGAGAATAATCAAATCCGAAAATAAAAATCGAAAAGAGAGACAGAGAGAGACGTATTCGACCGATTTAGATCAAAACTGATAAGGGTTGGGGGTTGGGGATATGGCAATATTTTACAATGGTAGACTGAGCTTGTACATCATATACGACTAACGAGGTAATATAAAAACGGGTACTTCAAACTGTCTCCTTAGATACAAGCAAATGGAATCGTCAACAAGACATAATTGTTGGGTTGTCTAAAGGTTAAATTGTAGTAAAAAAGTGATAAATGTTGGGTTATTGCTTTATATGCATACGATGTTGAATTATAGCTTTGTTTCGAATTATATTCTAAAAAAACAGAAAAAATGAATGTTATCATATCCCTTTCTGCACATGTGAATTTTCATCTGTATTATATTTTCACATGTGCAGGAAGAAAACAACTTTGAGGAAACCGTAGCAACGCACGGGCATTTAGCTAGTCTGCTTCAAAATACATAAGTTAATCAAATAAGCCACAAGTGTTCTACCCCATATGTAAAATTCAGGAAAAAATGTACCTCATCTTTCTTGCTCCTTCTCTTTTCTACCTATATTTATCTAAAATTCTACTAGATCAAATCCAACTGGACAGTTGCCGAGACCTCACGTCTTTCAGTTGCAATATCACAATAATTAATAACTAAATGTGCAATATCACAAATTTTGGAAAACAAAAAGTATTGCTTGGTGAAAGAGCTTGGTGTTTGCATACCCCACATTGATCCAAGTGAGTATCGATTTCTGGTGGTTTCAGACTTCATGGACACGAAGAAACCCATGTAGCACAACTTTAGGGCGCGCCGAAGGGTGCGCTCCTCGGTGGTAAGACCCTTATTCTCCTCGACCAACTCGAAGCGACCAATAATCTCCTCGGTGGCCCCAGGTTCCCAATAGATGTGTGAAGCCATTTCTCGAGGGCTTTGACCGTACAATTGAGATTCTTGTGATGATTGCCTAGGACCATGCAGCAAACACATGTTCATATAACCCAGGGATTTTATTCTGGTCCTTAATTCCATTGCACTTGGATTTTGTTTTGTTTCCAAGCATCAAACTTATTCTCAAAATTTTCCACATCATCACCATAATCATTATCAAATGAATCCAGTGGCACACTATCGGTCTTGACCATTGCCTCCTCCATCATTCTCACATAGGAAGTAGAAACATAATCCAAATTTAAACTACACAGTGCAAAAAAAGTTAAGCATCTAAAGCAATTTGAGGAGTAAGGGGAAATTCAAACCGCTTCCACGATTCGTCGAATACGTTTTGGGTGTCGGCTGTCACGTCACGGTCAAGTCGGCTGTGTCGGACGCTAGAGAAGGCACCATCACTCACAGTGGAGGTGGAGGAGAAGCATAACCACACGAGCCGCTTGCCAAGGGAGGTTGGACGACGCATCAACAAAGGGATTAGCGCCGGCTGCGGGGCAAGGGCACAAAACCGAGGCGCTTACATGTAAATGGACCGATCATAAGAGTATTGCGTATATGCGAGATGAAGCGGTCAGTTTTAGGTTTGCCATAAAAAACGGTTTACTGTGTTTAGGGGATATAATCGGGGTTTAACTATCCTCCATAATCCCAAAATGATAGTTTTTTCTACGGAGTAGAACTTTTTACCGGATCTGCTAGAGTTTCTCTTAATACTATGTGTGGCCAGAGAGGAGGGAAGTGACATCGCAGCGTGGTAATCTTTGTAGACCTTGTTTGTTTATAGGGTATTTGTGGGATTATTGGGGATTATCCCCACAAGGATTGGGTGAAACCCTAAACTTTATCAAATCCCTAATCTATTAGGAAGGGATAATGTTTTAGGTATTAAAGAAAACACACTAGAGTTTGGAAAATTTTGGGATAAAGTGGGATAAAACCGATTAAATACACCAGAAACAAGCGGCCTTTTAAAATATGTGGAAATTTACGGTTTGAGCAGGATAATCCCACCATTCCCACAAAAAACCGTAGAAACAAAAGGCCGTAGTGGGTTAAACCAGGAGTTACTGCCTCGTCACTGCGGAGCGCAAAACACTCTGCTCCCTATCCCTGGACCTGGGATTTGGGTTGGGGATTTCCATGGATGAGGAAGGAGCCCGCCATTCCAGGCGAGTTGCTGACGGTGGAGGAGCCGACCTCATCAGCGCCCTCCCGGAGGATCTTCTCCTCCAGGTGCTCCGCCACCTTGGCTGCGCCCGCGCCGCCGCGCGCACCAGTCTACTGTCTCGCCCTTGGCGCGGCCTCTGGATCCGCCTCCCCGATCTCATCTTCAACGATATCTCGGTCCGTTCGATCCTAGCCGCGCTCAGCTCGCTCCAGCAGGGCGCCGTCGACCCCGGGGTGTCCCTGGTCGACATCACGTTCACCTCGCTCGAAGCCGCGACAGAGGTGTCCCTCCCCAGGCCTGAGCTTCGGGAGAAGTTGGCCGCCGGCGTCCCTTCGCTGCTCCATGCCGCTTCGGGGCTCTCGCCAGTGGAGTTCCGCTTGGCCCTCGCGAACTGCCTGGAGCGCGCCGATGCGGACCTCCCTGGCTTCCAGCGCACCACCTCGATCCAGCTCTACGCGCACAACCTCCGCCTCACGCTGCCACGGTCCAGCGGAGCGTTCCCCAAGCTCCAGAAACTAATCCTCTGGGGCTGCTGCGTCGACGTCGCCGCATTGGTCCTTTGCTGCCCGTGCCTGCGCGTGCTCCGGGTGAACGAAGCTTCCCTCGACGCCGACATCAACATCCAGTCCGAGTCGTTGCAGAAGCTGTCTGTGCGGACCAAAAGGCACAGGGGCATATGGACGGACTGTATCAACGTGGAGGCTCCCATGCTTAAGCAATTGGCGGTGTCCATCAGCACCGGCACCGACCTCAGCGTGTCCGTCGTGGCGCCAATTCTGGAGAAGGTCTCCTGGGAGTGCTCGTATGACAACAAGATCGCCGGGCCTGATTTTTGGGGCTCTCGAAAGTGCGGTTATACCCTGCAGAGGGTCTCGGACAGCGGGTGGTCACATGTTTGCAGCTCTCTAACGTTTATGTTCTGTCCCTGCAAATGACTTCTGTATGTCTCATTTCTTGATCAATTGGCTTAATTTGCCGACTAAACTGAACTTATGCATGATATGCTATCATTTTTGTGACAGGATTGGTTTGCAGAACAGCTCAACTTGGTGCAGCAGATAGAGAAACATCTGGTTACTGACTTCTCTATTTTGGATCTAACAATAGGATATGATCATGCCATGGGATCCTCGGTGCATGTTTTTGGACCGTTTGTGTTGCATCTACTTGAGATGCATCGGATTCGTACTGCTACACGACGGCTTCAGATCCACTTTCTGAGACCAAAGGTAAATATTTTGCTCTTCTTATAAATCTCAAATTATATACTTATGGTACTTGTTTGAACCAAAAAAAAAGTAGGTGCATTCTTGAGATAAGGTTTCAATTATGAGCCATAGGTTAATACATTGTAGTAATCCACATTTGTTCTAGGTGAAAAAAAGATGCCCAGTAAATTGTAGCTGTGATGAGCCCAAGAACTGGAGAAGCAAAAATATCTCCTTGTTCAATCTTGAAGAAGTGGAAATCGAAGGCTTCGATGGGGAGGATCATGAGTTTGATTTCCTGAAAGTGATATTCAGCTGCGCACCAATGCTTAAAAGAATGGCCATACGGACGTCGAATGAGGTCATGACAAGTAACGACCAGCGCACCAAAATACAAGACGTCTTCAAGCTGTATCCTTTCGTGGAATGCAAGTTAAGGCAATATTGATCTTAGTTCTGGTAAGAACTGCATGTTTAGTATGCAACAATCTATTTTATCTTTCGACAGTTTCCTCGAAACCTAAACTCATGCTTTAACACTGTTCGCCTCGAAGCCTAAATTCATGCTTTAACACTGTTCGCTGTGTCCCTATGTTATGCTCTGGCACCGTTATAGTTTTGTTCTGTCATTGTCTTTCATGCTTTACAAATTTCTAGGGTGCTTGCAACTTGCAGTGTGCATCGACATGCCATCTAGGTGAACAGTTTAGTTCACTTTTGCTCTCTTCGTTGGCTGAAGAAATGACCATTATGAATTTGTCATTCTCCATATGTTTTGTCTATGTGTTTGCCATCTTTATGCTGGTCCCTTTGATGGGCCGCAGAGTGAACTAAACCCTACTAACTAGAAGTCATCCGTACATTTTAGATGATACACTATTTGTAAGTCAACTGAAATTGTTTGTACTATGTGCCCAAATAATTGGCAAATATGTTGTACTCCCTCCATTTCGGATGGAGAACTGATGAAGTACAAATTCATACTACTAATGGCGACAATTAATTGGGAACAGAGGGAGTATTAGTGTTTTTGTTCGGGGTGAGATCCTACTGCTGAATTTGTGTGCATACATACTTACAATGCACTCTTTGGTTGTGCACCAATTATATTTAGTAGCCAATAAAAGAAGTTTCTAGTTTATGTCTTATTTGATTTTTATGGGCCTTCGGGTTAAGTAGAAACCACTAATTCCAAAACACAAGACAAAGAAGGGTAGATGAAAAGAAACAGGCAGCTCTTCATTGTTATAGAATTTCCAAAAATTCCAAGGCAATGCTGTGATTGGCAGAAACGAAAATGTAGTCTAGTTTCTTTTGAGCTAGTACTTTGCTGTTTTTCTTTAGCTGTTTGTGTATGTAGGTTTCATTTCTGCGTGACACCATTCTCTATACATACAAAAGATTTTATATTTCCATACTTAGGTACTGACCCAAACTGGTTTTCACTTGCCTCATTTGCATGCAGGGACAATGCGCCAGCCAAATCTGTGTGTGTTAGACACGATTCTCATCCATATATGGTGCTCGTCGACAAGATCTTCCTCTCTCGCGCGCACCATCTCCACTATCCTGTTTCAAAATTTTGATGGTGGCTTCATAGGATAAACTGGGCCACTGAGTACTTTGCCGGTGCGGTGGATCTAGGGGTGGTGTACTCTTAGTCGTACTTAATTCTTGAATAGTAGCCATGTATATATATGGCAATGTTTCATTTTGACTGATTGCCATGCAATTACCCAGTTCATTGTGTACTCAACCTGTGTCAATGAAAATGACGTCCTGCTAAGCCTCAGTTAGCTGATGCTTTTTTCCTGACCAAAAGTTAGATTGAGCATCACAGAAGAATGTTCACTTTATCCTCTCTTTATTTTTTATTAAACTGAAGGCCGTAGCCCTATGTTAATTTAATAACGTTCAAATAGGTGGAAGATACAAGGTATTAAAACCAACTTACAAAAAGGGGAACAAACAGTCCCAGTACCAGGAGCAAGCCTAAACAATGAAACCTAGTGTGTACAGAACCAAGAGTAAGCTAGACTGAAGATGGCACGGAGAGGAAGCAACATCATCTGAAGAGGTTGAACCGCTGATGAGGAGAGAATGAAACCAGATCGGCATGAAGACCTCGAGGCGCCTACAATCTCTATCACTGGCAGGAACCCCTGTCCCATGCTTAGGAAAGATGCCATCTCTGGCGGTCCATCCAACCCAAAGAGGACAGAGGAAGAGAAGCCACAATGACGCCTTCAAGAAGGCGACTTCGTCCATGGCTGTCGCTAGCACCGGATGACACGAGGCTAGGTTTTCACCCTGGCATGAACTCTCGCCTCCAGATCTAGGTATGGCAGGTCATGAGACTCCTACCACACCACCGTCACACACGTCGCTCCCCAACCACAATGCCGCCCTGACGACCATGGCCGGCGTCTAGCATATGAACCACCAGCCTGCGCACACAACTTCGTGACTCCCTGCCATTCAGGGCCGCTGCCCCGACATCAATGGGACCAATCTCATTTGGCGATGGACCACACAGCCGGCCAAGCTAGCAGTCGTACTGCTGAAGGTCCATCAGGGATACCTAGGAGCCCATAAAAAATCTCAAGTAAGTGTCTGACTACACATATGCTCACTCCATGATAATTTTTATTTATACGTGTCCTAATACTTGTTTCATAACCCACCAAAAATAATGAATTTGTAAAAAAAATGGCACATACAGGAGGGCGTCGGATATACCTGGCCATACCTTGGGCCGGGCTTCGGGCCGAGAAAAGCCCGACGTAGAAAACTTAGGCCCAAGCCCGACCCAACCAAAAAGCACGAAAGCCCGACGGGCCATCGGGTTGGGCTTCTTCCTGATGCAACCAAAATGCAAAGCCCAGGCCCAGCCCAGCGCAGCCGTCGGGCCTAGATTTCAGGCCCAAGCCCTAGATTTTCGGGTCGGGCTTCCCATGGCCAGGTATAGCGCCGGACAACGCGGCGTCACACTTCTCGTTTCGGTTGTTGGACAATACAAAGTTGTCTTCACGCGCGCTACTGGTCCTAAGGCCGGGCAGTCCGGCGAGTCACGCCGGACAGTCCGGATACAGAGCGGAGCCAGATAGTTGTTGGACGTGTCCGATTCATTTCCGATGGCTCGAGGCCGATTCTCCAGGTGTCGGACAGTCCAGTAGGGGGAGCTTTCTTCATCTTTGGCTTCTCTTCGTCTTGTCGCTTTCATTCCCCTCTTCCAAGCGTGTACTTTGGATGGATTGAGTTTTCAGGCTCCCGCGTCATCCGCCAATGCATCTGTATTCGTCGTGACCAACCTAGTAGCATAAACGGACGGAACATGACATAGATACCATCGAAAAGGGTAGGAAATGAGCTCTTGAAGAGTAAGGAGTTCAAATTTGAGGCTCATGGTGAATTGACATATGTTGGAGCGCTTGATGCGGATAAAACCGTAGGGTGTTTACATCATCTCCCCATTCAAAATGAGTCGTACTTGACGCTAACTCGTCATCACCATGTGGAGGGGGTTGGATGGGAATTGAATGGCATCTCCTCAATTTTCCTTCACCGTACGTAAACCTACAAATCTCACAAGAAAGACAAAACAACGCTAATAGAATAGCCAATTCATAGCATGGTCACTTAACTATATAAGAAATTCACCTTAGCTTGATACCGCAATGGCCTTCTTGCCAAATCTCGTGCCACAGAAATGGAAATGTGGATGTGAAACCACTCTTTACCTGGCCTGAAGGCCGGCCCGGCCCGACAAATGGCCGGGTACCCACCCGAGCCCGTGCTCCGGTGCTCCGCCGTATCCGGGTATGCCGACCCGAGTCCGCGCATACGGATTTCTCGCCCCCACGCCGCCCCCCACTCTCTTCCACTCCCGCTGCTCCCCTACCCCGCACCTCGCCTCCAAGTTCGCCGCCCCGCTTCTCCGGCGGCCCGAGCTGCACCGTCCACTCTTTCGTGGACCGCTTCCCATCCCCGAGGTCACGCACGTCTCGGACGCCGTCAGCCGCTGCCCAGAGGTCGTGCTCTGACAGCCGGCCACCGCCAGGTCGTCGGCCCGAGATTCGACTGCCTGCCGCCACCAGGTGAAGTCAATGGCGGGTACGTTCGCACTCCGCCTAGGGTCACGCCTCGCGGCGCTGCCTCCGGCGAGCGCGACGAGCGGAGGAGGAGGTGGCCGCCCTGCCAGCACACGAGCGCTGTAAGTGGACAAAACTCGGTTTTCTCTAGCTTTCTTCGTCGGTCTCGTGGCTCTTTGCTGGGGTGGACTTCGGGAGATGGGGGGTAATGGGCAGCTCGAGCTGCGGACTGCGGATGTATTTCAACATACACGGACGTAGCTGCAGGTGTCGCGGTTAGATCGGATTGGATTGGATTGTTCGCCCCTTCCGCGTCCGTGCATCTCCCAGTTATCACTCGAAGAGAAATGAGACCACACAAAATCATCTTTCATTCATTGCATACACGGAAATGAATAGATGATCAATTGACGTGTGGCAACAAAAGCACAACGGAAAACAAAGTAATCTAAAGAACAACTCGAGAGGGCAAAAAAGAAGGACCAGGGAGGGTTGTTTTGTTGTTGTGCCTGTTTGTTGTGGCACGTTGTGGTCTCGTTGTGGACATATTTGGTTATTCAGTTGATGATATGTCGAGTCTCTGGTATGGTTCTATCCGTCTACATGGTATCATAGCAGACCATTTTCATATTCACCTAAACTAGCAAGCTCTGTTTAAGAGCAGCAAGCTTAGATGAAGATCGGATGGTCTGATACCATGTAGAAGAATACAAACAGACCACATCTTGTCATTTATCAAATAAGTAGAGTCGAGTAGAAGAGCACTTGGCGTGCGGTAACAGAAGTAGCACAACGGCGGAAACAAACTAATCTAATAATTGCTCGACAGGGAACGGACAAGAGAGAGCAATATTCTACCGTTGTGCTTCAGTTCTGCATTTTAAGTGCATGTATTGTGTCTGGCTCTGTTTATTAATTGCATGAAAAGATGAGTGTGCTGGCTTTGTTCTGTCAGCCTACATGGTTTCAGAGTGAACCATCTTTCTGTTCAGTCATACTAGCAAACTCTGTCCATCTAGGAGAATAGAGCGAGTTTAGATGAACATTAGGATCAGCCACTTTGGTACCTCTAAGAGAATATTATGAGACCGCACACACTTATCATCATTCATTGAATTATTAGAGATGTGATTATCACTTGACATACGACAATAGAAGAAGCACAACAGCAAAATATAGTAAGATAAAGAGTAGATCGAGAGCAGACAATATGATTTTGTGATTCAACGAATGACAACATGAGTGTGTCTGGTCTCATTTGATTCACCGATATGGTATCAAAGAGGGCAATTTTTCTATTCACTTGATCTAGCAAGCTATGTTCAGCTATAGGAGAATAGAGCAAGTTCAGAGGGACATGAATATAGACAGCTCTGATACCATATAGGAATAGTGCAATGAGACCAAATACACTTGTTTTTTTTCATCCATTGAATAAACAGAGATGAATTTAAGAGCACATGATGTGCGTATACAGAAAAGGCACAACTGCAAATCAGTCTAGGCTAAAATAATAGCTCTAGAGGGAGTCTCTGAGAGAAGATTATTTTTCTCGAACATAGTTTACAGTTTGTCACTTCGCGCTCGAAGAAGAAAACATCGAAATGACTTCATCTAAAAGAAGATTTCGACTTCTGTTCATTGTCTGGATTTATTTAGGTCTTCCAGATTTCAGTAACCGCCACTGAGATTATGATGGCATGCTCTTCATTACTTGGCAGCAAATTAAATTGCATTTATTATGGTCATAGGGTGTCAAAGAAGCCAAACAAGGACCACCATTTGTGGATTAGGAAGGATTCAGCTGGGTCAGGAAAGAAGGCTCTTTGTCTTGTTAATACTGTAAGATATAACGCCACTCAGCCATGATGTTTTCACTTCTCCAGTTCTCCTCGTTGAATGTGCAAAATCAGTTTAACAAAATGGAGTCTTTGGCATTTTATTTTCTCTTAGCACCCCTCTTATCTGTAAGCATTTTTTTAATCAGCAGTTGTATTATTTGGCTTAAAACTGATATGTTCTCAAACCAGCCTCTGGAACCATCTCTCTTAGGTTTCAAAGCTACCGAATGAAAAAGAAGCCGTTTATGGTGCATTGGATAGGTGGACTGCTTTTGAGCCAGAATTTCCTATTATAGCAGCGGCAAAAGCTTTGGAAATGTTGAAAAAGCGAAGAAAATGGCTACAAATTATCCAGGTAACTTATCGTGAATTAAACTTAATTAGTTGTTAGTCTGTCAAGATCTCGGCAAATACCTCTTTGGAGTTATGTTAAGCAAGCTCATTTTCTCACTTACCTGTCAATTTTTAATGGTTTCGCAGGTAACCAAGTGGTTGATGAGTAAAGGTCAGGTGCTGACATGGACAACATACGATACACTGTTGTTGGCTCTTTTTATGGATGGAAGACTAGATGAGGTTGAGTCAGTTTGGAATACTATCATACAAACTTATACACGCTCAGTGCCCAAGAAGTTGTTCTCTCGGATGATCCAGATTTACAACACACGCCATCTTCCAGACAAAGTTTTGGAGGTTAAATTTTGACTTTCCTTATCTTGAAGATTTAGGCAACCTTGACCGTTTAACACATTTGCTGCAGTCTTAATTTTCGTTACAAGAATCATTTCTTGTAGTCTTTATGCGTGATTCATTTCAAGCTACTTAAGTTTCCCATGTTCCTGCTGTTTATGTTGACTGTTAGGTGAATAATTAATGATATTAATTGTGGGGCAATCTATGCTGTAATGATCAACTGAATTTGAGTGGTGTCTTTGCTGGTTGGTCAAGGTTGGATTTTAGTCTAATGTTTTCTCCTTGGAAATTTCAGATATATGCTGATATGGAGGAACTAGGGGTGCGTCCGGACGAGGATACAACGAGAAGGATCGGACGAGCATTTGCGAGCTCCGGCCAGGAAGATAAGCAAAAGCCTGTCCTAGAGAAATACTTGAAAAAGTGGAAGTACATCCATTTCAACGGCGAGCGCGTTCGGGTGCGGAGGGCAGGACCATTGGCCTAGTAACCGTTGTCTTACTAGTGGAATAGCTTGGCCTGCAATCTTCTTCCGAGGTTCTATGTGAGCATGCCAGATGGAAGGAGTGGAAATTGTAATGCTCTCTAGACAAATGGATAATAACATGCTAATTATCTATATATCCAAACATGTATATGTTGTGTTTCATACAGGTCGGGTTGTCTAACATACCATGCCTAGGAGATAGGAACAAACTTTTTATGAACCAAGTTTGTTAACCTGCTACGACTTTTGTCCTTACAGTTACAGTTGGCCCCCCCTCCTGATAAATTGTGTAGTTAGAGCTGCCAGGTGATTTCATTATTTCAATCCTGTCTGCTCCGACGCCTGCTCAGCCTGATTGGCTAAGACAAGCAGTTGGCTCTAGAATATCATTGTTGTTGTATTTTCTCTTTTGTGCCCGTGTTTCTTACCAGCAGCGTTCTGCTACTGCCTGTGCCTGAGAGCCACAAAGGATCGTGCGTCCCGTTGCTGATGTTTTTCTTCTCAGTATCTGGCAGCTACTCATCATGTCTTGGTGTGCATTAAAAAAAAATCATGTCTTGGTGTGTGTTTCGAGAATGTACTAGGGAGTTCTTTCTAATCCCACATATGTTGTCAGCGTCTGCTGTGTTGCGGAGACCACACATGAGTTCGCACCAGCCACCAGATAATTCCTGGAAAAACGAATTTGCATGTTAGTTTTCGAAAATAAAGACTTGCAACTCCAAGGAAAGGGACAACGCGACTCGATCTCGCTCTCCAGGCGACAGACCTGAAATCTCCGGAAGTATACACACAAGTGGACGCGGGCCGCCCGCCATGCGCGGCGCTGGTTCGCTGCTTCATCCGGCTGGCTCCAACACCACGGGTTAGCCGCTCCAACTAGGAGCACAAATGGATGGAAGGAAGGAAGTCCGGAAACTTTGGGCTCGTTTGATTTGATTGAAAGGAGTTTCATAAGATTTTGTAGGATAAGAATACTTAGGATTTTTTTCCTATGTTGGTCATTTCATTTGTACGATTGAATCTTATAGGAAATAATTTCTTTGGAATCTTGTAGAGTAAACTTCATAAGAAAATAACATGAGCTCCAACCTCATGAAAATTACTTCACCACAATCAAAGAGAATTACTCTTCCCATAAAATTCAAATAGACATGTCATACCGATTCTATAGATTTCCTATTCCTACACTTTTAATATCCAATGAAACAAAGGGACCCGAACGTGTCCTAGCTAGTACGACTAGGAGGTTGTAAAGAAAGCCGGAGCTAAATACTTTCAAAGTGAACGACTTTCACACCCAGAAAATCAGGAGATTCCAGTTTATAGAAAATTTCAAATACAAGTCTGTTGGATCAAATGAACGACACTCCCAAAGTTTCAATGTATTTCCAATCTCTTTTTCATACTCATTGCCAGTATAATGTGTTCTATAAAAATCGATATTCATGTAACTTTCATGTAGAAGTAATACGGTGTTGGATAGCTAAAACTCATCTTTTTCACACGTTATCTACCAGTGTACACCGGCACTGTTCGTGGTCTATTCTTCAGCGACATGCATGGACACCACAAACTATTCATGGTGTTGTGTACGCGATTGGAGCAGCTTTTTAGGACGTTTGGTTGCGAGCATGGTGGTTGTTAGAATTGAATGAAAGTTTGTAGGCACTGGAGGGAATCTTTCATGTTGTATGTTGTTTGGTTACATACGAGGCCTTGCGGATTCGTAAAGCAGTGCTCAGCCAGGCCTCGCGGGAGCGGCCGAATCGGTTGGTTCTCCAGCTGCAGGCAAGCGCACAACGCGAGGAGAGGCAAAGATTTCATGATATTTCGCATGTTCCTCTCACAGTCCATGCTGGACGCCGCCACAACAATACACCAGCACATGCAATTTTACCAACCCCACCTAATTTTATGCAAATGTTTACCTTTTTCTTCTATATGGCTGCTTCTCTTAATGCTAGCATCTTGCAGAACTATGTATTTTCCCTTTTTAGTGTATTTTATGTGGCGGATGCACTACATTGTCTTGATGCGATGTTATGAGTTCAATAAGAGCTTCTTTAACAGATGTAGTTTTCATTTGTTTTACAAATCTCTGTTTTACACTCTCCTCATGTCAAATTCATGTGAATTTTCCTATCTAGTGTTTTGCAATCCTACGTTTCAAATAGATTTACCGTGTGCTCGTAGTTGGATATCAAGGTATGCTCATCAGAAACTCTAGATTTACAGTGAGTTCACAGTTAGATACCAAGATATGCTCATCACACACACTCTAGAGAAGGGACCGGAAGTTAGAGCATCAGCTAAAGACGATAGAGTGGCACAGAGTAACACATTGTAAGCCAAAGGGAGGTGAACTATGTTGATATCTTTCTATTTTTTTCGATTCACATGTTCGTTTGAAATTGGTCGGTTAGTCAGCTATGTGTGCAAGGGTGCACTACATGCAGTGGCGGCGCTAGGAATTTATTACAGGGTATTCATTTTGTCAAAATCATCACTAATTTTGTCTAAATCGTCACTGTTTTGCTATAATCAACACTGTTTTGCAAAACACATGGGTATTCACTTGCATACCTAGGAAGACACCTAGCGCCGCCCCTGACTACATGTCGCTACACGGCGACTTAAACAAGAAAGCAAGGATAATTTTTTTTTGTACAAGGGGTGGGGCCGCGAAGACCCTGTTGCTGCATTATATCAAAGCACGTGGCAGGTATATTTTTGCAGAGAGGCCCTTTATAACACTCGCAAAGAACCTAAAATTTGAAGATAATGCCTCCGCTTTTATAAAAAACACCCTAACACTAAAAGGTAAAAAGCAATCACCTACTAGGGCCCGCCGCCACCAACCGACGGCGACCTCCAGGTGCAGGGACACCGAGATCAGAGAGGGAACTGCTCGGATGAAAGCAAGAATAATTGATTGCCAACAATAATATGGGGAGAGGTAATCAGGTATGCCGATTTTCTTACCTTTTTCTAAGTTTGGCTTTAACTTTTTGTGGCTTAAACCGATCCGATGAGATCCTAATCCAACTCGACACCACGTGCTTCCGATTTTCTGGCCACGAGGGCGGGTCAAAGAACACGCCTAGGACCCCAATAGTTAGAAAACGCAGCCCAGGGCCCACCGCTCAGTGACCGAAAACATCCTTCCTCGACCGGACCGGACCGGACGGGAATCTGAGCTGCTCGCGTAGTGGCGTGGATAGTCTCACTGACATACCGGGCCCACCACGCCGTGCCACCGGCCCCTCCCCGTGTTATTTATCAGCCGCCCCGCCCTCCACAGTCCTCAGCTGTCATCGCCGCCCACCCCCTGCGCATCCACACTGCACACGGCCGCAAAAGCTTTCGCGCCGCCGCACGCACCGCGAGACATGGCCGGCGTGGGGGACGACGCCGGGATGGACGAGGTCCAGAGGCGCCTCATGTTCGACGACGAGTGAGCCCCCGCTCCCTACTCCCTCTCCCCGCCCCCCTCTCTCTCTCTCTGCCTGGTGTCGTTATTTGAATTACAGTAGCTTTTTCGTCAGAGCTGTGGTGAGACGCGATGCGCGCATCTGGAAGTGCCCTGCGGGCTTCACGTCCTGTTGTTGTAAAGCTTTTGGTCTGATTTGTTTTGTTCCTCCGCCGGATCTCGTCGTGATCAGAACCGGCCAAGCGTGGGGTGGGTGGGGGATTTGAATTTGAATGTTGGGTCGTCTACTCGTGTTCGTGTGGTGGCTTGCATCTGCAGTTCAGTATGGGCTCGCGTGTCCGGGGAAGTATCGATCTCGTCCTATACTCCTATATATATACACTCTGGGGTGTGCCGGGCCAGAAAATCCGGGCATGCCATTGCCGTGCGACGAGGGCACTGTGGCGTACTATGCGTGTTTGGCAACCAAGTAGCAACGCGCCAGGAAGAAACAGCTAGTTTACTAGTACCAAGCAGGGCTTTGACCCCTTTAGGACTGCCTTGTTGTCGATATGTGTCTTGTTGTCTAGATTCTGAATGTGCAACAAAAAAACGATCTGGAGGTGGTGGTTTAGAAGCTCAATAGCCTTGAATCAGTACCCAAAAAAAAAGCGCAACGAGTAGTACAGATTTTGATTGGAAGGCGCAAACTACCGAGTAGTTGAGTGTGGACAAAAGATTCAGTAAATTTCAATGTCAGTTACTGTGCAAAGGAGCTCACCTGTCCCAATTCCATAGTTCATGAAACAGATAAACAACATCCAGATCATTAGTAAACTGCAGTTGAATCACGTATAACGGCGTAGATCCCAAAATGTTTCAGAAACCTTTCTACAGTTTCTATACAAGTTTAGACGTAGAGCCTTTCCGTTTGCTCCTTCATGTGAGAAAAGAGCAAAACTGTGCACCTCAATTTTGCTTGAAACAACCATTGCTCTAAGGGTAGATCTCCTTGTAGATGGTGCAAATGCCTAAGTGGTATTTCAGGGGAAAATATATAAGGACTGAATTCACAATTTGCAAGTTCCTTTAGTATTTTTAAGCATTTGGAGGAAGTTAGCACAAGACTTGCAGTCAGTTACTAGTTATGCAATATTCATGCTGGTGCTTCAGAAGATAAAAGTTTCCTGCACAGATCTAAAAATGAGACTTTTCCTTCAAGTTTTGCTTATATTATTTTCGTGTAGCCTAGGTTATATTATGTTATTATCAAGGTTCAATTAAGCGCTAGGCGCTAATTGAGCGTTTTGCCTCCACTTTTCTCTTTTCTGAAGGATTAAAGCGCTAAGCGCAATTAAGCGCACGTTTAAGCACAGTTGAGCGCTAGGCGTTTTGCTCCGCTCAGCGCCTAAGCGAGCTTAAGTGTGCACTTAAGCGCGCCTTTTATAACCTTGGTTATTATTACACATACTATTCAGTAAACTGTAATGGCAACTTTTGCTTTAGCAGCCACTTAATCATTTTTTTTTAAGTAGAAGAACATAATTAATTTGTTCAAATTTGCAATCTTGTCTGCAACTTAGCAAGTTTGATTAGAAATGTGCCCTGTATGCAACATATGCCTCAAGTCTAGTTGCTCCATTAGTCCATTAGTTTGATGTACATATGTAATCCCTAAATTTGGACTTGCTGAACTGTAAACATGACTTCCTTCTTTACTCCGTCTGTTTAAGGCATTTACTAACTTTTTCTATATTGTGCTTGGCTTATCATTTCACAGATGCATTTTGGTAGATGAACAGGACAATGTTGTCGGCCATGAATCAAAATATACCTGTAAGTTCAAGTCTGCTACATTTGGATATCTTGTTAAGTTCTCTTTTATTGATGTTGCTTTGGATTAATCGCTGGCGCAATATGACCTGTCTTTTACATGCCATGTAGGTCATTTAATGGAAAAGATCGAATCTTTGAACCTGCTCCACAGGGCTTTCAGTGTATTCCTTTTCAATTCAAAGCATGAGCTGCTACTTCAGGTTTGGAGAAGTTACTTATTTAGCATTTACTGTTTTTCCTTGTTGTATCCCACTCGGCAAAGGTTGTAGAGTTCTAGTGATTGGGTCCTATCCAATTCTACCTCTGGTAACAGAAAAAAATCCAGCTGAACGTTGGAAATTCTTGCCTTGGAAACCATAGAAATAACGAACATGTTTTGCTGTCCTGTGTGCATTACGTCATAAGGGCACATCATTTGAAACATGTAAATTTCATATAGTTAGCTCTGAAGCTGCATTGGAATCTGTGACATAATAGACTTGCTACCTGCTGGAATAGAAATACTGAGTGGTGTCGGTTAAGTCTTAAGTGTCTGGTTCTTGACTTAAGAGCATGTTAAACTACCATGGTCCACATGCAGTGTCTTGGGTAGAAACTTCTGAGCTAACAGAGCTATTAACTCTAATTTGTACATTGCAGAAGTAAGACGAAATAATAGGGTTATCTGTAGAGTTTTTTTTAAGGGATGGTTGTTTGTAAAAAGTTGGAAAGAAAACAGAACATCCGGTGAACAAGAACATGTCTAAAGCATTTCTTTCCTTCCACCTATGTACATAATTAATAGCACCAGCTTGACTTGTCTGATTTTCAGAATATCCAATAGATATCATGCTTCACGCTTAATAGCATGAACAGATTGAGACGTGTACCCCATCTCTGTTTAGCCTACTCTCGTTGCTTATAGCTGCACGATAACAACAATTGCCTTTGCCTAGCTGAAATTGGTAGGGACTAATATGGATCAAAATTTCTTAGGATGCTCTCATTACCACATCCTCTTTGGTATTTGAAACTTAGCCCAATTTGTCAAATGTCCTTTGTGGATGATCACGGTCTTTTGGTTGAACTTCCTTTCTATCATTTATTTCCTCGTTACCACATTATTCTTCAAAAGAAAATCTGCCAACTAGGTTTCTGCTCTTGCAGCAAAGATCTGCAACAAAAGTTACGTTTCCTCTAGTATGGACCAACACCTGCTGCAGCCATCCACTGTACCGTGAATCTGAGCTTATTCAGGAAAACTTCCTTGGTATGTGTCATATTACTAGCAGAGTCAATGTTCTTCACGCCTTAGTCGGTTTCACTTACAGTTAGCAACTTCTTATTCTCCAGGTGTCAGAAATGCTGCTCAGAGGAAGCTCCTCGATGAGCTGGGCATCCCAGCGGAAGACGTACCAGTTGACCAATTTACCCCTCTTGGTCGGATGCTTTACAAGGCCCCATCTGATGGGAAATGGGGCGAACACGAGCGTAAGTCGTTGTCGCAGCCTCACACATCACTTATCTTGATCGGCTTAATATCACCGTGGGTGGCGATACATCTCACCGTAAAATGCAAGCCGTGAGAGAGACACCACCCAGTGGCCAGTGCTAACATCTGTTTTTCTCATCCTCAGTGGACTACCTGCTGTTCATTGTCCGCGAAGTGAAGGTGCTCCCGAACCCAGACGAAGTGGCCGACGTGAAGTACGTGAGTCGTGAGCAGCTGCAGGAGCTCATCCGCCAGGCGGATGCCGGCGAGGGCGGCGTGAAGCTGTCCCCGTGGTTCAGGCTAGTTGTGGACAACTTCCTCATGGGCTGGTGGGAGCACCTTGAGAAAGGAACGCTCGAGGAGGCCGTGGACATGGAGACCATCCACAAGCTCAAGTAAGGAAGAGTGCAGAACCCCTGCCGTGGCTGCTCCAGCGTTCTCTCGCCAAATTTTCTTGCACCTTGAATCGGTAAAGAATTTATCTACAGCTAGATATATTTATTCAAGTGGTGCTTCAACATCGGCGTCTGTATAATAAGAGGATAATTGTTACATGGCTGATCATGGACCCTTTGTATTGGCTAACTACATATTTACATGTATGATGATGATGACGACGACAGCGGTGATGATAGAATTATTTATAAACTTTGATGTTTGCAATAAGCTGGTTGTGGACACGACTAGTTCAAAGTATTTGTCGTGCTACAAAGGGAGATGCTTGTGAAGCCTAAGTATTTCGATTGCTCCATTGACTGTTGATAACAAATTTAGACTCTGATTTAAATATCATGTAAAAGTTCGACTATACATAATTATACTTAATCATTGTCCATAGTTTGAATATAATAATACAATACACACAAAAGCCATTCCACTGAAGATACTGCTGTGAATCTGATATCTGTTGTTTAGTTTGCCATGCATCTTCTGAATTCTAAATTTCACGTTTGTTTCGTTTTGGGGTGGTAATAGGTGTAAACTTTGGTTTGTACAAATGCTGACTTTGTTTGGTTATTCCTGTTATTCTAAGAAAGCATTATGCTTCAAGGCAAGCTTCTCTTTCTTTCGCCAATGAAGTTCATATAAGTGTATAGAAAACCTTGTTTTCACAACCATACTTATACGCATTACATGATCGATCACTGCTGGCAACACCTTGCGCGAAATCTAAACACTATCATCCAATAAAAGTGTCTTGCTAAATAGCACAACAGCAACATCAACAACAAATGGTACAAAGAGTGTCTTCTGCATCCATAGGAAAGTGCAAGGGAATGCAAGACACCTCTCACACACAACAACTCGTATAAAAGAAGCAGTCAAGGTTATAACACAATAAAATAAACGTTGACCAACAGGGGAAGCATTCCTTCCATGGTTGTAAGTTGTTAGGTAGAAGATGAGACCTCCCCAGTGACTCTGCGGATATCACCCAATTTAATTCAGTCACACCTGCAACTCGAACTCGGGTGGGCGAACTCACCACCGTGAGCTCTAGCAACCAAGTCAAAGCTTGGTTCTCTCAAACACGATACGATATAGCATCCCTCTCTGAGAGACATTGAGAGATGAATAGTTGTTCTTTTCTTGCACCCACGAGATTAACCATCGCTAGCCTAAAACATTTTTTTTCTCAGATAGTCTTTAACATCTTGACAAAAATAAAATTTCGTCCACACTAGGCTCACTGAATTTTCGAGCAGCCACAAGGTACAACCCTCCACCAAACACTGTGACAAATCCTTTCCGCTTCATTGTAGTAAGGGAATTTTGAACCGGTACCTACTTAGTTCAAATCTTGGAAATCCAAGGACATATATGATGGATCAAGATATACAATTAGAGGTGGATATGAGTTTACAATTTTTTTGCTCTAATAAAATATGAGTATTCAAAAACTTAGAGCAGATTTATGAGCTAGCAAGATAACTTTTTTTTGCGATAACTTGAACTTAAGGCAATGGATATCTGAAGCAACAGCCAACAGGGGTATACCCGAAAGATTCTATGTTAAAACAGATGCTTCAGAAAATAAAAGAGTTGATTATGTAATCAAATAATTTGACCACACAAATCAAACCTTGTAAATTTTGACCAAATATGTCCCCCAGATGTGTCCTAGGGCCGTAGGGCGTCGACGACTCAGCAAATAGTCGAGCGCCAAAGCGCAAACATCCCAACTCAGCTCAACCCAAGATATTAATTGCCTTCAGACAGACGGGTCGCGCCCGTCTCCTCTCCTTCGTCCCTAAGAGGAGAGGCGATTTTCTGAAACCCGCCGGGTCAACCCACCTCGCCGCCGCGGATCCGGCTGTTTCCTCCCCTCCGCCGGCTGCTTCGGCAGCGGGAGGGTGGGGGAACGCCGGATCTCGGTGTGTACATAGTGTAGGGTTAGCTGGGCTCTTTGCCGGCGGCGCTCTGGAGGCGGGGGTGCGGCTGGTGGTGGTGGTTTTGGTGGCGGCGCTCCTCCCCTTCGCCGGCGGTGTTCTTCGGAGCCTCGCCGTGGAGCGGCCGTCTCCTTCGTGCTCGCAGCCCCTGGGGGCTGCCGTGCGCGTCTTCCCCGACCCCAGGCTGGATCCGAGGCGACGGATCTGGTGGCTGGGGCCGCGGGCGGATCCGTGGGCTCGCCGAGCTCTTCTTCTTCTTCCGGCAATGGCGACGAGGGCGGCCGAGGCAAGGTGGATCGGAGGGGCTAGGGGGGCGCTCGCCCGGGTCGATCATCGACAACAGCTCCGCCGCGGCGCGGCGGACGGTCACAGCGGCGTCTCTCATAGGGCAAAGTTTTCCCTGGAAGCGGCAAGACGGCGGCTGGTTCCCCTCGTCTCCGGCGACGGCGGCGGTGAAGTGCTCGAAGCTTCTGGATCCTTCTCCCCTTCGTGTTGTACTTTCTTTGTTTTATGTCTGTGTACTGTGTATGTGGACGGCTGAATATACGGAGGTTTGGATGTGTCAAAAAAAAAAAAAAAAAAAGCTCAACCCAAGACAACAAACCCCTTCCCTCCCACCGAAGCGCTACACAAACGAAGCTGTAGGCAGACCCCGATCAAAGGCGCCTCCTTTCTGACGGAGAGGCTCATCAGCCGTCCATCTCCGGCGCCGGCGGGCTCGACTTCGGCCGCAGCCATGTCGAAGAAGAAGGCGGTGACGACGATGACGCTCAAGGACTTCCACGGCGGCTCCATCCCCTCCGAGCTTCCTCTCCCCTCCGCCCCTGGCGTGTAAGTTTCCCAAACCCTAACCCCGCTGCCCCCCTCACCTCACCCGCTTTAACTGACCAGCTGCTCACGTTCTCGCAGCTCCGCTCGACCGCAAGACCGCCCCACGGCCGCGCCGTCCGCCTCCTCGGCTGCATCCGCGCGCCCCCGCACTCCCGCTGCTTCCTCCGCCGCCACGGCGGCTTCCGCGATTCCTTCCTTCCTAAGCAATCCCTCCCGCATCGGCCGCCACTTCGACGAGGACGAGCGCACGCCCTTCGAGCCTGCCACTCCTCGGCGCCCCGCGCCGTCGCCCCCGTCGTTCCCCTCTGCGCCGGCGGTGGGACCCGTTAGATCTGGACCGGGGAACGCCTGGGGGGCGAAGAGGGAGGTCGCTCCAGCCGCGGCGCCGGCCGTTCCCGCCGCTAGCGGCGGTCAGATCTGGTCGGCCACGCGCATCGCGCAGGCGAGCGCCGTGGAGAAGGTAATCTCCGGTAGGTGGCAATTGTCGAAGCCCTCCTCCCCGACCGCACCTGTGTCGACACCAGTGCTGGAGACTGAGGTGGCCCCGCTCGAGATCGAGAGGCCAAGGCCCGTTGGAGTGAGAGAGTTTGATGGTGTCATGGAAAGGCCAGGGTTGGTTGGAGTGAGAGGGGTGGACAGTGCCATGGATAGGCCAAGGTTGGTGGTTGTGAGAGAGCTGGACGGTGCCATGGAGAGGCCAAGGTCAGTTGGAGTGAGAGGCCTGGACGTTGCCATGGAGAAGGGCGTGGATCCGGTGAGGCCTGCATCGCACGAAGGCAGGGTTGGGGAAGTGAAAACCGGAGAGGTGCCAGCGAGGCCCAAGCTGAAACTGCTTCCTCGGTCTAAGCCAGTCGAGCCCCCTGCATCATCTCCTACCTATGTTGAAGAGAAGCAGGTTCGACCTCAGTTCCTTCCTAGTTTTGTGTTAATCTTACTTTTGTAAACAATAGCCATCTTGCCTTCGATGGCGCCACCATTCTGCCTAGCTTGACTGGACTCTAGGGGCACCCTGGCGCCTGCCTAGTGCCTATGTATTTTTAGGCGCTGTTGATTGCAAATTGAAATATCATGCCTGGCATCCAATAACATTGTAGCAATTATCAGTATTGGCTATTCAAGCGGAGTTTGCAAACCATATATGAGATATCTTCATGTGAAGCTATATGTGATTGCATTATGAAGCCTTGTTTAGTTGTTTTTATTAAGATTTTGTTATTTGACTAGTCATATTTTGCGCGGCGTCACGCCGCGCGTTTGGTGAGAATATTTGTTGTGATAATTTTTTGTATTTTTTTAGTTGTGTTGTATATGTTGTAAGGAAAGGTGATAGTTGTAATTAGTGTAGTGCATTCAATTTGAAATCGTTCCGTAATTAGAGGGAACAAAAAAAATTCTCGAAATATTTATGTAGTGAAGCATTTTTTTTTCCGAAATGTGAGTACATGGTTAGATATATTTAAGTTGTATTGGTTATAGACATGTTAGCTAAATTGAGTGGTCAAATATAGTTATATGCTGCCGTAATTGTTTTATTTAGCATTATAATAAGACGTAATATGGAATTTCGAAGGTAGTTTGAAAATTTATATGTGAACTTTGAAGTATAGCATCTGGTAGGTTTTCAAATTATTCAAATACCGTAGAATATTATTTGTGAGTCGTTTCAAATTGTTTGAAGACTGGCGTATTCAAAATTTGGTTTTTCTCCGACACCAAACCCCGTAATCCATTTTCTCCAAAACGGCGTCGACGTGTAAAATGAGATTTTGTATATTACTTTAAAAAATTTAAGGTTTCAAATAATATGGGAAAATGTCCCAAAGTATTTTGAATGGATTTTATGTTTTTTACAATTTTTTAAATTTTGTCTGAATTAATTTGGAGTAATAATATGTCAAGAGTAAAACAAAAAAAAAGGGGGAAAAAAAAAGCCGGCCAGCTGCAGAGCAGGCGGCCCAGCCCGCGAGCCCAGCACGCCTTAATCAAAAAAAAAAAAAACCGAAGGCCGGAGACGCGGCGGCGCCGCCGACCTCGCCGCAGCTGCGCGAGAGCGACCCAGCACGCGCGGATGCGTGCATCGGGTGCGCCTCGGCACGGGGTCCCCGGGAGTGCCGGCGCCGCCCATTATTGGCCGCCGGAGCGTCGCCGGCGACGCCCGCACGCGGCGGAAGCCTCCGAGGACGGCCGCGGCGATTCCGGCG
This sequence comes from Poa pratensis, assembly GCA_947311845.1. Classification (NCBI taxonomy): domain Eukaryota; kingdom Viridiplantae; phylum Streptophyta; class Magnoliopsida; order Poales; family Poaceae; genus Poa; species Poa pratensis. The sequence goes on from CAMZMU010000102.1 coordinate 8,629,738, forward strand.
TATCGCCGGTGTCCCAGGAGGCGGCTGACGGCGAGGAGGCGGAGGGCGTGACGGTGGACCTCGTTGTCACCTCCGATGCGTCCGGGGAGGGCCGGAGGGGCGGCGGACGCGCCGGCGGCGGCGCGGCGACTCCGGCGTCGCGGGAGAAGGAGGGGAGGGGGGTGCTATGGGTGAGTTTACGTGAAAGTCCTTCAGGTTTGGCTTAATTGCACATAGGTCCTTTTCCTCGTAGAAATGTGGACTGCGGGTTTGTTTTGTGGTTTTGTGAAGGAGGTTTTTGGAAAACCGTCACGGGCATGTCGTTTGAACCATCCGATCGGCAATGGACGGCGCGAATCGCTGCACTGTTCAACACTGTAGCAGACTGTAGCTGCTACAGTGGCAGGGCCTCCCACAAATCGCGAAATATTCCAACTTTTATATACTTATTAGGATATTAGTAGGTTTGCTGTGACATGGTGGAATATTAATCGTTTCCTTGGTGGTGTGAATAACTATTGTATAGGTCCATCCGGTCCCTGTGATTGCAAGCGTCATGCAGGTTGAGGTTGTTCATGATGTGCACCAGAGTGTGATTTCTGCTAAAACAGGAGTGGCAGGGGCAGATACAGTTGCAACAGTGGAGCGACCACGGCTAAATCTGAAACCTCGCTCCAATGCAGTGGGCCAGTCTGGTGAAAGCGCTGTGAAGGAAAGGTATGCGGTGTTTAGCATTTTTTCTGTACGTGTCATTGTTGTTGTTGCTGTAGATATTCTTAATATGTTAACTTGATCATTTGTTGCTTGCTGTAAATTGGCGTATATCTATGGCATGTCCTGTCATTGTCGTATGCACAATACACTTTACCCTGCCCAAGAACATACTTATATTCCATCTTGTACCAACATTATATTTAGGTATTCCTGATCATCAAATATGGCCATCTAGATGGAAAATTGGTCTGATCTGTAGTGTGTGCAGTTATGAATAGGTGTTATGTTGTTTTAGATTTTCTATTTTGCAAACTGAAATAACACCCAGTGTGTTTGCAAGGTCATTTTCCCTTTCTTACAGTTGGCATGTAGACTTTTCTTGATTTCCAGGGCGAGTTCATATCACTAGCTGGTACCAGTTACCATGATGTCAGTATTTTTCTGTTCGGAAACCAATTCCCTCTAGTTCCTTATTACATCCTGTATGTAAAATCAGTGCTCTGTAAACATTCTAATATCATGAGAATGAGTTTATTTTGATTTTGAATTTATTATAATTTATAAGGGTTAAATCATAGGTCTGCTTTGGATAGTAGCCTAGTAGGAGCTGAAAGAATAACAGATAAGAAGTATATATATTTGATGTATGCCATGAGTGTCTTGAATAGTAGAATGGCATTTTGTTGCCGTTTTATGTAATTTCAGTCTCTTACTTTTGGAAAATAGCTTGGAGGCTTGTTTTGGCACTGTATGCTTGTGTTGAATTTGTTAGCAAGTTGATATGCGAGTAATCTACATTCAATTTGTTTGATAAAAACATTTTCAAGGTCTAGTCAATTCACTGTTAGAGCAGTATTTATCAATACTATAGTTATTATAATTATTGACTTATTTTGTTGTTTAATGCATTAGGCCATCCCTCTTCGGTGGTGCTCGTCCCAGGGAACAAGTATGTGATTTTCTTTCCTGCTCCTCATGTGTTTTTTTGTGATATGTTATATATTTATTTTAATGAAAAGCTGTCTTCTTTTATAAACTCAGGTTCTCAGAGAACGTGGAGTAGATGCTTTGGCAAGTGATATTGAGAAGACCTCTCCAGTTGGCAGGTAGCTAACATATAGCCGCTAAATAACCTTTTTTTAGGGAAAGCCATTAAATAACCTTTTGTAGCTAAGGTGCATTGATTATTGTTGTTCATCTTGAATGCCTTGTCAAGATTTTTCGCACTCTTGCTATGATATATATTGTGTAATTTTGATCTTGTTTCCCTGGAGCTACCAAGTGGTTATGTTACCGTAACGTAGTTGGTCAGTGTGCTGCCACTGCCATACAATCATATTTGTCGGGTTGCGGTGTATTGAGGTGGGAAATTGCATGTGGACCATAGTATATGTTTGCAGCAATAGGCATAGAGCTAAGGGCTGAAACAGCTAGCTGCACCGAGAGCCAAGAAATGTCATGGGTGTGCTGGCAGTCTACAGTTCCAACAAAACCCTTTGTATGCTGTTAAAGACACCTTCTTTGATGCTGTTTTTACCAAGCCAGGATGTGCAACTAGCCTAAGCCTGCATGCTGGTTTCATTTCCTTCGCATTCATGCATTTGAAGCTAGAAATCAGATTCGTTTGTGTTCATATATGCTGTAATAAATCACCAGGTCTATTTTGCAAGTTTCAAGGAAGGGTGTTGATTAGGAAATTTGTAGTTTTCACCCGGTTTGTATGTTAATTTTCGTTTTTCAAGTAGCAACTCTGCACTGCTGTATGATTTACTTGTTACGTGCTTTTTTAAAGGAGTAATGATATTTTTTCTAGGAAGCGGTTTTCTTTCATTCTAAGATGATTTGTTGTGTTTACTAATAATCATTGTGATATTTTGTAGGTCTAAAACTGAATTTGCAAAGGTTGAACAGAAGGTTGAAGCTATGCCCATTAACCCTTCAGGCGAAAAAGCTGAGAGTTTTCCGTCTGGTCACAGAGGCCCAAGGAATGCTGATAGGAAAGATTACAGGCGGGATACAGACAGAACTGATGCATATAGGCCTACACGACGTGAGGACAACAGGAAGGTTGCGAGAGATGGGGAGAAGGTGCCTGAACAACCACGCCCAGAGCCTGAAACCTGGCGTAAACCAGTGGAGCCACCAAAGCCTGAGGTTACTGCACCTCGATTTGGGAAGGCAGCAACCGCTTTGGAGCTTGCCCAGGCTTTCTCTAAGTCCATGTCTGATACCGTGCCACAGTCTCGCTTGACCAGTGTTCCTAGTCCAAGGGTTCCCCCGAGCCCAGGGACAAGGGATCAGGTTGGCTTTTCAAGGCTTACTGACAACGGGTCATTGCACTCTGGGTCTTCACAGCGAAAGATTAACGGTTACTGATCCAGTGGCGAACATACACAATGATCCCATGATGACATGGTTCAAATGCCATGGCCTTGCTGAAGCACACTGATTCAGTTGTTCCAGGATGGGGAAGTCAAATTGTCGTCTTCGATTGTGGCACACAGAGGGGTGCTAGTTCATTTTAGCAAAACAAAAGTTCCTCTCGTAACTTGGTGGCCTATTTCCTCTCTTGGCCTATGATTCAAGCTGGGGAATAATTGCTACCCTTGTATCGCTAGCTGGCCGTGCCTTGTATGAATCTGGCGTGCTTTGTTTTAAGATGTTGCCAGATTAGGATGCATCTGTGCACACCCATCTGCAAATGATTTCACTGTGTTATTTTTCAGATCATTTGATCAGCACAAGCTAATTATGCGTAAAAGACATATACCCTTTGAATCAAATTGTACAATCTCTTTCGTCATTTGTTTTGTCCCATCTTGTTTACTTTGTCAGTTCTGCTTATCACATCGAAGCGTCTATTGTGGCAGTCCAGATGAACTATTATTAAGTGTTGTAATGAATCTCCTTCTGGTACGCATTCTACTCCACATAAGTTGGAGTGTCTGATTCTGAATCTAGTTGGAAACTTCCCCACTTATTGCCATCGTCAAATCCGATCAAAAAATTATGAAAAAACGATGGACCAGAAAGGGGCAACGCAAGTTGGGTCGAAGCCGAAACAATACATATATGTACATGAGTAGCAAGCAGGAGGAATCAAAGAAGCATCAGCTTTGAAAGCTCAGATTTGAGGAGAGCGGGATCATGGTAAGACCACACATTACAAGGCCCTTCAGCCACACCACAGCGAGCTCGTCTGAGCTCAGAACAGGAAAGCAGTCGGTGCGAACGCCGGCAACACCGTAGGTCCCCCGAAGCGCCTGCAGGTAGAGAGATAAGCTGGGTCATTTTTTGTTATTTGCTATTATCTGCATTATTTACTGGAAGCAGTTTATTAACAGTGATACTGAAAGCAGATTGAGGTAAACTGGTAAAATGGAAACCAAACTTAACAAACATCCGCAGAAGGTGTGAGGTCTGGACATGTCCAATTTTGCTAGATTTCCTGATGCCATTGTGATTAGCATCCCATGTTTTCCTTTTTCAGTTTACGAAAGATTTTGATGAGAAAGTGGACAAGTAGCTTAGCAGCAGGCATCAGGGTCACAGGCTCACTTGACCGGGCAGCGCAGCTGTCGTTTTGACTAACGATAAAGCAAAGAGAACGTCTATTTCCGACACATGCACTAACAATAAGGATGGTCTACAGATCGAGATTCCATCGGCAGAACGCACTCCCCCGTGGTCCATGCAGTTCAGGGATTCACAGATTTTTTGGTGGTCCACTGAAAGTGCTATTCATGGACCAAAGAACAGTTTATGTCGAACTCGGAGATAAATTGCTACTAAATTGTAATTCTCGACTCTCGTTGTGGAAAGTGCATGGATGATCTGAAAGCGGGGAACAAGTTTCTGATATTGCTTTATCTTTTTCAGTTTATTTCACTAAACTTCATCCTATTTACCAAACACTGGTTTATGAGTATAACATGATATACCATGTTTCGAACTAGCTAAATATTGCCTTGTGGAAGTGCGTGCTCGTGCTGCACAACCAGAAGAACGGCTAGCATGGCTTAATTCTGTACTCACTAGATAATCATAAGCTAAATCAACTGCATGTGTAAGCTGCTAGTTGACGAAAGGTAGCATTGACCCGACAAAATCGCACAACTCGCTCCTGTGAAACCATTAACTAGCTCGAGTCAACTTTCTGCGGGTTCCAACTAAAAATTAGGTACCAAGCAGCTGACGAACCAACCACTTGGTTCACCCCTATCTGCCCATCATCTTGCAATCTGGATCAAGATCACGCTTCATATGGGCTATCGCCACAGAGGCTTAGAAAATTACTCCGTGGCCGCGCAGGGAGTATATATTAGTATCTGTTAGAAGCAGCTGTGGCTCAGGCAGGGTTCTCATTTTAAATAAATTTCACCAAAGTTTCAGAAATATTGGTCATTTCAGTAAAAAAAAAAGCATTTCAATTTGTTTGGTCATTTCAGTAGAACATTTGCATTTCGAGCAAAATAATTTCAGCAATGTTTGAATTCGAGCCAAGGTCAATGGTAATACAAACTACGGTGATTGGCTTTCTATCAAATTCATGGCGAAATTTGGTTCTTTGGCTGAACAGAAAACACAAAGAGCTGAAAATTTCGAACCCGCCCACCTGCAGGCGACCATCGAGTCATCGACACCATCGTGGCATCTTAGGGGCAGCGGCGTTCCAGGCTCGCCGGAGCAGCCTGGCCGCGCACGCACGCACACGCTAGCCCCAAGGTCAACGTACACGTGTCGTGATCACGTCCGACGGACGATCGCTCCCTCTCGCTTACCCCGGCACTCGCGCAAGCCCTCACGACACCTCCCAGTCTCCCACACGTACGCCGCGGCACGGAACCGAACTCACCGGAAGTCGTCGTAGTCAGTCCGGGACGCGCGAGGCGCCGGCCTTGCTTTGGCCTTGGCCGCCGCCGGCTTCCCCTTCGCCTCGGCCTTCGCGGCGGCCAGCGTGGCGTCCTCGGAGATGGCGACCAGCGTGGGTTTCCACGACGCCGACCCCGTAGACGGCCTCCGCCGCCGCTTCTCCGCGGCGGACGTGGGCGCCGCCGCGGTCTCCGGCGCCATGGGAACTGGCTCCGGTGTCATCGCCGCCGATGATGTCCGGCGCGCGCGCCTCACGAACGCGAACAGCTTCATCGATCTCTACTCTTTTGCTCTAGAGAGATAACAGGAACTGAGCTGCACCAGCTGTCACCAGGGAGGTTTCAGGTCTGTAAGGAGGCTCCGGCCGGTGATGCTTATTATATCCTCGTGGACGGCTTGCACCACTTGCTAGTTGCTAAACACAAAAGACCAAACTGACCTTAATCCTCAATATTTGCTTTTACTTAACTAACTAATCAACTTTTTTTTCACACATGAAAATAATACAAGCAATGGATACAAAGAAAAACAATAACTTACATGGAGCAAGGTCAGTTTAGTCTTTTCTATTAGCAACAAATGCCATTGCTTTTTTTAGAGGCATACTATTGAGATTAAAGAAACACTAGTTGCTAGTTTGTTTATTTCAAGTGCGGTCCACATGCGCTGCATTTTGCAAAATTCATCACTAGTTTTGGGCTTTGGGTTTGTGTGGTAGAGCAACATGCGTGTAAAAGAGACCACGTCTACCGAATAAATGGCTACTCCCTCCGATCCGGAATAAATGTCGGAGCAAATGAACAGTTTATGCACAACATATACGTACAAGTCACGACATTTTTTCTGGACCGGGAGGGAGTATTTCTTTTGTACTTTTAAGTTTTAAAGCAGTAAATAGGTTGTTTGGCTTACTACTAGTACTATTTATTTTGAAAGGAAAACCATTCATAGTTAGTTAATTACCCACCAAAGCCTTAATGTGTACTTCACACATACTAGATTGTTTTTTCGAGAATACATATACTAGATTCTTAATTTTACATAGCTAGGAAAGGAGTTTCGAGATAATCTAATTAAAGATTCTACAAAGGGGTCAGAGATTGCTCTCACGCGCTTAAAATTCTGATACAGAACAGAAAACCGATCATTGTGTTTGCAAAATTAAGGCATTTCACTTCAGATAGCGGTGTATATCCCTGCAAAAAACAAAGGTAAAAATGGATTAACATATGCATACCAGTAAAAAAGGTCTCTTTTACATATAGTATCTCCAAAGTCATACTAAAAGTTAAAAATGATCTATCACACTCATCACCAGATAGTGAGACATTAACCACCATGTTACTTCCCAAAACATGACAACCGTTGGATCCTGTGACCGGTCGATCCGATGGCTGGTCACCTACTCACCTTAAGACCCTTTCTTCCATGACTAATGCTTTAATTTATCGCGAGTTGGCCATGGAAATGGGACAAGTGGTGCGACTACGATGATGTGTATCTGCTCAGAAATTTCCTAGTTAGTATAACATGCTTGCGTAGCCATGTTAGTCTTCCATTAGTCCGGTTTGTGTTGATAAGGGTACGCAAATGATCAGACCTACACGTCACTCTGAATCTGTCTAAACCTATGCTTCAATGGTAACTTCCGTGGTTATCTTTTAGTCATAGGTTACGTAGCATGATGGGAAGAAATTTAAGTGCATATATATGACGAGGGTTTGTACTTTCACATGGGCGGCTAGTGCTCAATCAAACTCTTAGATGTACATTTATCTTTGTATCTATTTACCACATCTGTATCACCAGCCTTTAGCTCACTAATATTGTTCAGTTGTAGTGTTGCCGCCGGGTCACGTTCAGAGGATCCGAGCAAAACTTATCAAGTAGTACTAGAATTGTAACAAGCTATCTCTCCATTCAGACACCACCCACTTCGTGTTACGTTCTTTCACATCACAAGGTGCTTAACCTGTGAAAAATTCTTTACGCCACTTTTTCCGGTTTGGATCCATGGAGTAACCTCTAATTGAATTTAAGCAATCTGCCTCACATGTCATTACTTTCACAATTTAAATTTCTAACCTACCGTGTAGTCAATTCTATTCTAGACATAATTACTCCAATGTTACACTTCAAAATAATAATATACTCGAGTATGTAGTATTACAAGGTTTTTAAACCTTCTACCTTTTTTCGAAATGGGGATACCCCAGCCTCTGGAACAAAACGATGCATATGGCCGCTTTATTAACTTATTCAAAGTATGATCCAAAATTATTGCATCTCAAGGGTCACAAAAGGTTAAAAATGAATCAACCATCTAAAAAGAGCCACTGACATGTGAAGCCGATGCTTTAACATTTTGAAAGGAAGGCAAAAGATTTGCCTTATCTATTTATTAAGAAGAAGGTGTCCGGTTTATTTGTGGAAGAAACCGGGCGAAAACCATACAACAGACAGAAGCACCACACCGAAGAGCCCACACAACATAAACAAAAAAGACCACACCTACTCGCTAGGAAAGACACTCCATGACCCCACGGTCAACCCGACAAACAAAAAACTCACAACGACCCCTCTCACTCCTTCCTTGCAAAGAAACCGCCAATGAAACCAGGGTTGTAGACAACGGGCAACACCAAAACCACGTAGACCAACCAACCGGAGATGGTAGTAGAAGAGACTGAGTATCCATTAAGCAGGCGCTCGCGCCTTACCAATGGTGCCACTCTTCTTGCCAATGCTCCTAAGAGCCTTCTTCACCTTCTTGATTTTGCCAGTAGAAGCCTCCTCAGCAATGAGGCAAGCAATCACCTTGCCAGACCCAGGGCTAGCTGCCTCCAAGCTGGCGAGCAAGCCACCAAGTTTTTTCACGAAGACCGCCTCGTCAATACTTGCCAAAAAAGCTTCACAGTCAAAGAGGGGCGACCGGATGGACTTCATCGCCTCAGAATTAGGTGCTTCCTCATCAACCTCATCACCCACAGACGCATCAACAACCACAACACTCAAAGACGGGGCACTGCATGACTCATGCGTGAGTACGCCAACATCACCCTCCATCAACGGTAGAGAAGACGGCAAAACCACCTCCGAGATCCCAAGCAAGTCCACCTCCGGCTGCATCATCGACAAAGGAAGAGCACGCTCCCCACACAACTCTTGTAGATCGAGCATGAGCTGCATCGCCGGGGCCGTGATCCCAAAGACGCTCTCACTCTCGGAGGTAGCAATCACGTCTGTTTCCAACAATGGACAAGGCTTGGCACGAGGCGAGAAACTGCCATATAGGCATACTTCCCCGTCGTCCACTGGATCATCATGGGACTCGGAGGGAGGAGAGGCATCAGGTGCAAGAGGGGGCCTGCCCAGCGCAGTCTCAGATCGCACCAAAAAACTCCCTATCCGCGCTAGAAAGTCTTGCAGCTCACAGCGAAGCAACTCTGCCTGCTCGACCAAGACAGACTGCACATCAACCATGGTCGGAGGAGGTGGCGTAGCGATACATCGGAGCGGCTCAAATGCCTGGTCTACGGTCTTCTTTCCATGGCAGCAATCTTTCGGGACAGGTTGGTGGAGATATGCGGATGGCCGAGGTAGCGACGGCATGATGAGGCCTGGCACAGAGCTGAGAGGTTGCCAATGGTTGACGCACTCACGTGCACGGTGGCCGAATTGGAGGCAACGGCAGCTTCGGATGGGATTTCTACACTCTGCAGCACGATGACCAGGAAACAGGCAGCGACAACATCTCCCCTTGAGCCAAGCAGGAAGAGGACGAGGCGCCAATGACAACGTGGAGAAGGCTGAGCGGCGCGGACGGCGCCTCGAATGCACGTTCTGCCATCCCCTGGCAATATCCTCCTCGCTCCTTGCACACGGCCGAGCGGCCGGAACTGAAGCCACCACACCGGGCTCAGATACACAGGGGGAAGCAGCAGCCGGCGCTGCCGAAACCAGCACGGCCCCAGGCCCAGACGGAGCCAGATCGACCAAAGGCGCCTCGGGGACGAACTCTGCAGACGAGGGAGCCGAGCTCACCACGTCGGCGTCACGAGAGCTTTGGTGCGGGGTCCCATCCAGAGACAGCGGAGGCAGCGTGGATTCAGAGGACGGCGCCGTCGGAGGAGCCACCGTCGCAGGCTTAGAGCGGAAGACGCGAGCTCGGGCCAACCGACCTTGAATCCCCGGGTCGGACCTGCGGCGCACAAGGGCGGCCGCGGCCAGCGGGTCGGCGAGGAAGCGGGCTGCAGCAGGGGGCGCCGAGAGACCATGGAGACGGGCCCTGAGAAGCCCACTACATGCGGCAGGTCGACGCCAAGCTCAGCTGGAGAGGAAGGTGCAGCCGGCGCGGGTGCCGGAGCAACCGGCAGCGACCCGGGAACAGCAGGCCCAACCTGATAGTCTATAATTAAGCTGCCTGCCGTATTGGTTGAAAAGGCCCTGTGCAACCATTTCCAAACGGGTGCACCCAGAATTCATGTCCTGGCGGCGCTCCACCGGCTAGAAACTCCATTGGCTAGAAAAAGGACCACATACGAATCCAATGTGTGGCCAAAACGATAACCTGTAAGAAAGAAGAAACTTTTGTCTTGTTAAAAATGATATCATTGCGCATATGCCCAATGGCCCATAATAAAGCACAAACTCCTACTCTTATGTTGGATTTGTCTTTCTTTGGCAATCCATGCAACCAATTCCCAAATATTTGTGATTTTAGTTGGCGGAGTGATATTAAAAGCCATGAAGACTATGCGCCAAATGATCTTGGCCATTGGGCAATCGATGAACAAATGCTAAACTGTTTCAGCTTTGTCGGAAAAAACAACATTTACTGCCACCTTGCCAAATTTTCCTATAGAGATTAACCTTTGTTAGTAGAATTTTCCTATACATAAACCACATAAAGGATTCTAATTGTCGGGGGGCTACCCCCGGGTAGGGTCAAGGCTTGGCATAAGTTAAGTTTAAAGGTGTGCCGAGGTACGGAAAGGGCCGACCTGCTTGGGCCAGGGAGTGTCCGAGCTTCATCTTGACCTGGAGGATATAAAGGCCGACCTATCTTGGCCCAGAGGGGTCCGAGGTATCCCGTTGGTCTGGGCCGAGGTTCACTGTCCGAGCTATGTACAGCCGACCTACTACCTCGGTGCTATTGTGAGAGCAGGAGAAGCTGTTGGAAGAAAGTAAGATCCGACCTGGTGAAGATCTTAAAGCAAGACCCGAGCTAACCAAGGCAGGAGGCCGTAGGTCAGGCAGGAGTCAATGCTCCTGTCACTTCCAGCCGGGTACAAGAGCGCCTGACGCTGGAGCGTCTGTCAAGGAGCCTGGCAGAGGCGTGCCCCGGGTTCGGCGGGGCTGCACGTCTCTGACCGCTGACCACGCGAGATCTGGGAAAAGGCTACGAGGTAGCTCTGCCAGGCCACGTCCTGTCTCTGTCAGAGGGGACATGCTAGTTCTGCCGTTAGGCACAGGAGATGGGCAGCCACGTCTTGTCCCTGACAGGGTACGGTGGTGACCGTGCAGAGGCATGGCAACAGTGTTCAGCGAGGGGCACAACGGTAACTCGGCTGGCCTATATAGTGGGCTTCACCCCCTCCTGCTTGAACCCCCGACGGAGAGATATCAACAGAGAAAGAGAGAGAGAAAGGAACCTCGGAACACCCGGAAACACCTCGGATCTAGCTCGGAGTGCCTTCTTCCTCCCGTGTAGCTCCATCTTTTACCTCAAGTTCTCACCATTGTATCATCATACAGCTCGAGGAGCAGCTTGTACTTGTCACTTTGAGCTATACACTGAGTAGGATAGTGCTGCAGTAGGGGTGTTACCTCCACAAGAGGGCCCCGAAGCAGGGTACATCGTGGTGTGCTTTGTGTTCTTGGTTTCTTGTTTCTTCGTTCGTGTTCTTGCGTGTTCTTGCGTGTGCACTTCTTGAGTGCATAAACCCTCCCCGGATTCCCCCAACGACCATTCGGCCCCATCTTAGCCATACCTATGGCATCTGCCGTGATCCCACCACGACAGTTGGCGCCCACCGTGGGGCAGATTGAGGCGTTGGAGGGAGTTTACATCCGGACGGGCTCAGGCGAGCGTGTTCTTTCCGGGCTTATCGCCAAGATCGGTGAGTTCACCTTCATCAGCGACAACGCGGGGTGTTTCGCCGGCAAGCCCTTCCCCGAGCATGGCTTCACCATGATGCTCGGCAGCTTCGTCACCTACGTTGCTGTCGAGGTTGTTCGCGAGTACCCGGAGCAGGTGCTCGTGGACGACGAAACTCCTCTCCTCGCGGCTTTAGGTCGGCGTATCACTCGCCCCGAGAGCTGCGTGGAGGTGATGATGACCGGTCCGGTTGACGCCGCTGGCAAAGTAGATGCCAGCAAATCCAAGGCGGCCGAGGTTGCTAAGGTGAGATCTGCAAAGCCCAGGCTAGAGAAAGAGCTGCCTGGTACCCCCGAGCTGCAGGGCCGAGGTGCGACCCTGGTAGAGATAGTGGAGACACTGGCAGACCCAGTAAATCCAGGAGTGGATGTAGTGGTGACTGTGGCCGACCTAGAGGCAAAGCGTGTCCTGTTGCAAAAGGAGGCTGTAGCAATGATGACAGCTAGAGATGAGTTCAATAGAGATCTGCGTGAGTACAATGCAGCGAATGGCTTCACCCCGGTAGCAGTTGATACACATAGGGGAGCCGAGGTGCGGCAGAGAGGCAAGGGGCTCAATGATGAGATACAGGGAGGCTCGACCTACCACCTCGGTAGGAGTGAGAGTCGCGTGTCGACTGGAAGGCCGTATATAGTTCCCCTGCTAAGAACCTCAGAGCTGCCGAGGCAGGCAGGGCCGAGCTATCCGGGTTGACTGGAGATGCATGGCGTGCGCAGCAGAAGCGAGTCAATGAGTTAGTGTATGTAGCTAACCAGCAGAATGAGGCTCTCCGCAGAGCATATGCCGGGGCTGGTGATTCAGAGATGGTTTATTCAGCTAGGCCAGTTAGTCAGGTGTCCAAGGGGCAAGCCTCTCTCCACTCGTCGGAGGAGCCGATCGAGCCCGGAGTGTCACCTCGGGTCAGAACAAGCAGCTGCAGATGTATGATCCGTGTTAGCAGCAAAGCAGAAGGTGGGCCAGGGCAATGCTAGCCGAGCTAAGGGAAACCCCGGCCCAGGTAATGCAAGCCGAGCTAAGGGTAACTCCGGTCAGGGAAATCAGAATGGCGGGCAAGCAGCGTCGGCTGGCCGAGGTAAACCACCTCCGCCCCCGAGGTATCAGCAACAACCCCGGCCGCAGGGGCAATATCAGCGAGAGCCGGAGTATGTTCAGCAACCTCAGAATGTCGGTCAAGGCGATGACCGATACGATGATGGAGACTCGGCCATGGCGCGAGCTGGATACCACAGAGTGGATGGGGCGTTGGGACCTCGGATAGGAGGTCGGATGTTAGCTCCAGGCGATGTTCGTAACAAGCTGGATAGAATCTACTTGTCCGAGCAACTGGAGGAGGAAGGCCCTCCTGGTCCGGCGTGTTTTGGACCTCGGATCATGAAGGAGCCACCACCCCAGTATCTCAGTTCCAGTTAGGTCGGAACACCAAGCCATACAACGGGAGCACCAAGCCACAAGATTGGCTGACAGATTATGTATCCTCGGTGCACATAGCGGGGGGCAATCGCCGATGGGCGGTCCGGTATCTCCCGCACATGTTGGAAGGTCCAGCTCGGATCTGGCTGAATAATTTGCCGGAGTATAGTATCAACTCCTGGATAGACTTGGAGCTGGCGTTTAACAGCAACTTTGCTAGTACATACAAGAGGCCAAACCGACCTCAGCTCCTGGCGCATGTAAGCAAGATGATCATGAAACTGACCGAGAATTCTTAACTCGGTGGAGCAATGTTCGGAATTCCTGTGAAGGAGTTGTAGAGGCACAGGCCATTTCCTGGTTTGCAGATGGTTGTCGACATGGCAGCATGCTGTGGCAGAGGCTCCAAAGAGATATGCCGAAATCCCTAGCAGAAACAATCCGGATTGCAGATTCTTATGCTCTGGGTGATCCGATGCAGCCAGCAGCAGAGGCAGGGCACGTAACAGAAGGAGGGAGCCAATAAACAACCGGCTCGGACCAAGGTGTAATGACCGCCAAGAGTTCGGACAAAGAGGAGGGAGCCGGACTACCCATACACCTCGAACCAAGTTGCAGCGGTGAACCCGGATCAGCCCGGAGCTGGAGGTGTCCAGAGGCCGAAAATCAATGGTCCGGCATTTAGTCCGAACCCGGAGCCACCCTTGACTTATGAATCAATGATAGATGGTCCTTGCTGTTACCATACGACCGACCCGCGCAAGCCAGCCAACCATTCAACCCGGCAGTGCAGCTGGAACCGCAGAATCAGAAGAAGGGGCGAAGGCCGGAGGAAACAGAGCAGGACCACCACCTCAGAGATTTCAGCCGAGGTCCCACACCAATCTGTCCGGAGCAAATGTTACCCCGATAACCACTGCACCTCCTCCGAGGCCTGCAGCAGCAAGGCCCGTGAATGTTGTGAATGTCCGAGGTAATAACAACAACAATGGTGCCGGACCAAGTCAGCAGTATGAATACCCCGGAAATGACTATAGAGAGGCTCATGCGAGCTATGTGGTCTTTGTGACCGAGCCAACTGACAAGAAGAGTGCAGAGGCGTGCCATGGAGGTGAATGCAGTAATGCCGGTGGTGCCGACCTATATGAACTGGTCTGAGCAGGAGATCACTTGGAGCAGGAAAGACACACCTCGGATCATGCCGAGCCCTGGAAAGTATGCCCTGGTGGTAGATCCGACGTTGTGTGGGCCTACCAACAATGTGAGGTTTACCCGAGTTCTGGTGGACAATGGCAGTGCCATCAACATCATGTACCGAGACACAATGGTGAAATTGGGCATATCGCCAAATCAGTTGATGCCAAGCAGTTGTACTTTTCATGGGATTGTGCCTGGCGTTTCCTGTGCACCCATGGGCAAGATATGGGTGGATGTAGCATTTGGAACCAAGGATAACTGCCGAGTTGAGAGTATCGAGTTCGAGGTGGTGGACTTGGAGAGTGCATACCATGCATTGCTTGGAAGGCCGGCTCTGGCCAAGTTCATGATTTCCACCCATGTTGCATACCTGAAGATGAAAATGCCAGGGCCTAATGGGATCATATCCATCTCGGGTGACTACAAGCGAGCCATTCAGTGTGCCTCGGCGGGGTCTAATCTGGCCGAGTCTTTGGTGATCGCAGCTGAGAAGAAGAAGCTGCATCAAGTGGTGGCAATGGCGCAGTCAACACAGCTCGGCATGTCCGGACTGATGAGCCCGGACTCAACTGCAGCATTCGAGGTGCCCAAGGAGACCAAGAAGATCCCCATTGACCCGGAGCACCCAGAGCATATGGCCATCATTGGGACCGGGCTGGGCGAGAAATAGGAAAGCGAGCTCTGTCACTTCCTCCGTGAGAATCGGGATATCTTTGCATGGTCGGCTAAGGACCTGCCTGGTGTTCCGAGGGAGTTGGCAGAGCACTCTTTATTTGTCAGGCCGAGGTGAAACCGGTGAGGCAACCGACCCGTCGTCTCTCAGACGACCGAAGACAAGTGGTGCTGGACGAGCTGGCTAAGTTGCTTGCAGCCGGGTTCATTATGGAGGTGCTGCATCCGGACTGGATATCCAATCCGGTCTTGGTGGAAAAGAAGAAAGACGAGCCAGCCGTGGTCAAGGTGTGGCGCATGTGCATTGACTTCACTAACCTCAACAAGGCGTGCCCGAAAGATCCATTTCCATTACCTCGGATTGATCAAGTGATCGATTCCACTGCTGGTTGTGAACTGTTGTCTTTTATCGATGCGTACTCTGGTTTTCACCAGATACCACTGAACCCAAGGATCAAATAAAGACTGCTTTTATTACCCCGTATGGGGCGTATTGCTATCGTGTCATGTGTTTTGGTCTGAGAAATGCCGGGGCAACTTATCAGAGGTGTATGCAGAAATGCCTGCACTCTCAAATGGGCAAAAATGTGCAAGTGTATGTCGATGATATCGTCATCAAAACTAAGGAGAAACGTACTCTCCTCGAGGATCTCGAGGAGACATTTGTGAATTTGAGAAAATATCGGTTGAAGCTTAACCCGGACAAGTGCACCTTTGGTGTCCCGGCTGGAAAGTTGCTCGGATTCCTGGTGTCTAGCCGAGGTATCGAGGTTAACCCGGCCAAGATCCGAGCTATTGAGAACATGAAGTTACCGAAGTGTTTGAAAGATGTGCAGAAATTCACAGGGTGCCTAGCCTCGTTGAGCCGATTTGTAGGTCGGCTGGAGAAAAAGCCTTACCTTTGTACCAGCTCATGAAGAAAAGTACCGGGTTTACATGGACCCCGCAGGCCGACGTGGCGTTCAATGAGCTGAAAAAGATGTTGTCCACCCCCGGTGTTGGCGTCACCATTGCACAATGAGCCGATGTTACTTTACATTGCGGCCACAAACCGAGTTGTAAGTGTGGCAGTGGTGGTGGAGCGCGAAGAAGGTGGCAGGTCGGTGCAGAGACCGGTGTATTACTTGAGCGAGGTGATCTCTACCTCGAAGCAGAATTACCCTCACTACCAGAAGATGACGTATGGTGTCTACCTGGCGGTCAAGAAGTTGAAGCATTATTTCCAGGAGCATCCCATGACGGTGGTGTGCGAAGCTCCAATCTCGGAGATCATCGGGTGCAAAGATGCAACTGGCCGAGTTGCCAAATGGGCGATTGAGGTGTCTCCATATGCACCACATTATGAGAGAAGAGATGCAATTAAATCCCAGGCGTTGCCGGACTTCTTTTGTGATTGGGCCGAGATGCAGTATGAGCCACCCAGGCCGGACTATAATTATTGGAAAATGCATTTTGATGGGTCCAAGACAAAGATCGGGCTGGGGGCTGGAATAGTCCTCACCTCGCCGAAGCGAGATCAGCTGAAATACGTGCTGCAGATTCATTTCTCAGCATCAAACAATGTGGCGGAGTATGAGGCCTTAATCCATGGCCTCAATGTGGCAAGGAGATCGGTATCCGGCGTGTGAGTGCTTCGGCGATTCCGACCTGGTGGTGCAACAATCTTCTGGAACTTGGGATGCTCTGGATGCCAACATGGCGTTATATCGGTTCCATGTGCAAAAGATATCCGGGTTCTTTGAAGGGTGTGAATACAGGCATATACCTCGGACAGAAAATATGCTGCCGACGTGTTGTCAAAGCTCGGTTCATCAAAGAGGCAGTACCACCAGGGTAGCCCTGAATCACTTGAGAACTCCTTCAATCAAACCTTCTCCTGAATCCGAATCTATTTTCATCCCGGCGGAGCAAGAGCCCGGACCTGTTCCAATGGAGGTAGACGTCGGTGCGTTTGGTCGGACCCGGGGACTGCGTGGCAGAGCTCGGGGACTGCGCACCGAACCTCGGGGACTGCTCATCAAGACTCGGGGACTGGTCGCAGGATGGTGGAGGAAATAATGGAGGAGATTATGGTGGCCGAACCAATGGAGGTGGACGAGAATTTTTCCTTTGCACCCAGTGCCGGAGTGGGCGGAGCAAATCATGAAGTTCATAACGGGGAAGCTTGCCAAGTGACACAACCGAGGCTAGGAGAATCAAAGGAGGGCAAGGCGTACACCATCATCAACAAGGAGCTCTATAAAAGAAGCGTAACCGAGGTGTTGCAACGGTGTGTCGAGCCAGCTGAAGGCAAGGAGATGCTTTTGGAGATCCACCAAGGAGAGTGTGGTCATCATTGCAGCACAAGAGCTCTGGTGGCCAAGGTGTTCAGGCATGGGTTCTATTGGCCCACTGCTCTTGCTGATGCAGAGGCCATAGTCCGGAGATGTGAAGGATGCCAAAGGTTTGCCAAGCAAACGCATATGCCAGCCTCGGCGCTCAAAACAATTCCTATCACTTGGCCGTTTGCGGTATGGTGTTTGGATATGGTGGGAGAGTTCAAACCAGCCCGAGGTAACATGACGCACATACTGGTGATGGTGGACAAGTTCACCAAGTGGATCGAGGTGAAACCAATCCGGAAGTTGGATGGTCATTCAGCAGTGACTTTTTGAAGGAGATCATTCTGCGATATGGGTACCCCCATAGCATTATCTCGGACAACGGCACGAACTTTGCTGTTGGAGAATTTGCTCGGTTTTGCATGAACAAGGGAATCCGGCTGGACATAGCCTCGGTGGCACACCCGGAGTCTAATGGACAAGTGGAAAGATCAAATGCTCTAGTGTTGGCCGGCATCAAGGCTCGGCTCATTGAACCACTGCTGAAAACGCCGGGGTGTTGGATAGATGAGATACCAGCAGTACTGTGGGGTCTAAGGACCACGCCAAATCGATCAACTGGCTATACGCCATTTTTTATGGTCTATGGGGCAGAAGCTATGCTACCCACTGACATCGAATATGATGCGCCCAGAGTGGCAATGTACACTGAAGCCGAGGCAAAAGAGGCTCGGGAGGATGCAGTAGATCTGCTTGAGGAAGCTAGAGAATTGGCCTCATCTCGGTCAGCAATATACCAACAAGGTCTCCGACGTTATCATAGCCGGAGTATCAACCCTCGTGTGTTTCACGAGGGAGATTTGGTGCTGAGGTGGTGCAGCGCAAGAAAGGTCGGCACAAGTTGTCACCTCCATGGGAGGGACCGTTCATTGTGAGCCGAGCTCTGCTCAATGATTCGTACTATCTAAGATGCGCAGGAACCAAGGGAAGATGGGCTGGACAACCCCGGATCAGAGGTCAGGCGACCATGGAATAGCTCTACTCCGACCTTTCTACTCATGAAGGGCGCAATGTATGTACCTCGGTTAATCCTTAATGAAATGTCGGCACTCCGAGGTTGAAGCTCGGGGACTGCCTCGCTCTTGTGCTTGTGTTTTATTTCTGTTTGTCAATTTCGTTCATATGCCGAACTATTTTGAACCTCGTCTCAAACTTCAAGTAATGTATGCTGTGTAACTAATCTTGTGACTCGACTGACGAACGCCGAAATGGTAGTCAAGAGCAAAGAAAAAAAACGTGGGAAACATGAAAATGGACTCGGGGACTCGGTCCAAAAATATAGTTCGGCATGTGTCGTTTACTAACCCCTGTCTTTACCTTTCGTTTATGTCGGATGATTTTGAAACACACCTCGACATTTGCTAAGTACTGTATGCTATAAACAACAATCTTGTGACTCGACTGTCGAACGCCAAAATGGTAGACAAGAGCAAAGAATGCCAAGTATAGTAAACACGAAAGTGAACTCGGGGACTCGTTCCAAAAGGGTTCGGCATAAATTCTTAGAAAAGCATGGTTCGGATAGCAAGATAATAGTACTGGTAGCAAGGCAAACTACTTAAGGTCTGTTACATCTGCACCCGGCATACCGGGGATTTAATGTTTTGCTTGAGACAAGTTCAGGCCTCGGAACCAGAGACCTCGGTCGCCGAAGTTGTGGTAGCGGGACCTCGGAAGCAGGAGCCTCGGGCGCAGGAACAACCTCGGGCGCAGGAACACCTCGGTCGCGGAAGCAACCTCGGTTGTTGGAGTGGATGCCGGGGTGTCCGTCACGTCGGGGGAGATCACCTCGGTGGCTACGGCTTTGCCGGACTTGCCCTTGGAGTTCGGAGGTTCGTCGAAGCTGAAGTCATCATCAGAGCCTTCAGCCACCTCGGTTGTTTTGCCGGCCTTGCCCTTGGAGCTCTCAGGCTCGTCAAAGTCAATTTCCTCGCCGTCAGAACTTTCTTCTTCACCGGACTCTGCTTCCTCGTCCGAGCTCTCTTCATCCTCAGAATAGAGGCGCCCGTCATCAAAGGTCCGGGTGTTTGCATAACTAGCAAAGCGGTCGGCTGCTGCTTGGCGTTTCGCAATGCCATCAGGGGTGGAGTTCCAAGGAGAGCCCCTGCGCAGGGAGGTAACCGTGTGGATCTCAACATCTCATACCAGACAGCACGAACACCAGGGCCTTGTCCGCTCCAGCCCGAGCTGATGAGCATCTCCACTCCCGAAGTCTAGCCTCGGCTCCTTTCAGCTTCGTGGCGAGCTCGTCGATGCAAGTGGGAGTCTTGACCTTGGGCCAGAGGGCACGGTGGACCTCGATGGCAGCATCAACCAGCTTGGTTCCAATGGCCCGAGCGGCCTGATCCGAGCATTAAGGGCAACAAGGTGGTCCTGGATATCCCAGCTTTCGCTGAGGGTTTCTGTCTCAGCCCTCTTTGCCCGAGCTGCTTGAACTTCGCGGATAGCCTTGTCCTTGGAGTGCTCGAAGTTCTCTGAAGAAGACAAAAAGGCTGTCGCTGAAATAAGGCATACGGTGGCACGGGGTGTAGGTCGGCAGAAAATAAGGAAAAGGGGAAGAAACTTACTGTCCATTTGGTGATTAATCCGAGCGAGCTCGGACAACCAGCTTTTCGAGATAGCTCGGAGGGCGATAAGTTCGGCTTCGGCCGAGGTGGCGCGGCTC